>CM076572.1:1230531907-1230867520 GCA_034641835.2 Pinus albicaulis
GTTTCTGTTAGGAAGAAAACAGGGGAAATCAGGCTCTGTATTGACTTCAGAAATCTAAATAGAGCCTCCCTAAAGGACAACTATCCCTTACCCAAGATGGACCATATACTTCAAAGGGTAGTTGGGTCAAAAATAATATCACTGTTGGATGGGTTCTCAGGTTACAACCAGGTGTTAGTGCTCCCAAGTGATCAACACAAGACTGCTTTTACCACACCTTGGGGCACCTTTATGTATGTAAAAATTCCATTCGGTTTAATGAATGCAGGGTCCACCTTCCAAAGGGCCATGGACATAGCATTCTCAGAAGATATTGGCTATTTTATAATCATTTACCTTGATGACATAACTTTTTTCTCAAAGACCGATGAAGAACACTTGATTCATTTAAGAAAAGTTTTGTGAAGGGTAGGAAATTTGGCTTATTCTTGAATCCCAAGAAGACACTCTTTGGTATCCAAGAAGGAAAGCTTCTTGGCCACATAATTTCAGAAGAGGGAATCAAAGTAGACCCCAAAAGGATCGATGGCATACTGAAAATCAGCCATCCAAGAAGCCTCAAAGAATTACAATCTTTCATTGGGAAGATAAATTTTTTGAGGAGGTTTATCCCCAACCTTGTTGAGCTATTAAGGAACATAACAAACATGCTTAAGAAAGAGTTAGGTGTGAAATGGACTACACAAGCTAAACAATCATTTGAACTGGTTAAACAAGCTCTTACTCAAACACCAGTCTTTATTAGTATAGATTTCACCAAAGACTTTTATATCTTTTCTTTTGCATCAGAACATACAATAGTTGTAGTATTACTTCAAAAAAATGATTTGGGGAAAGAAAAACCAATATCCTTTTTTAGTAGGGCCTTAAGAGATGCTCCTCTCAAATATAACATCATGGAGAAGCAAGCCTTAGCATTAGTGAAAGCATTAAAGGACTTTAGAGTCTACATTTTACACTCTCACATAATTGCTTTTGTTCCACATACTGTTGTCAAGGATATTCTAAGTCAAGGCCCTGATGGTAAAAGGGGAAAATGGATTGCCACTATTCTTGAATATGACTTAGAAATCAGGCCCACCAAACTGATTAAAGAGCAGGGATTTGCAAAAATCATCGCTGAGTCGAACTTCCAAGCACTAGATATGAATATGGTGGATGTGTTGGAAGAAACAGAAGAATTCATTGCCCCTTTCATTGAAGAAACATTTCTGAATTCTCCTTGGTATGCTGACATCATTTATGTACTTTTATATTTAAATACCCCCCCTTCTTTATCCAAAACTAAAGCTAGATTTTTGAAACAGAAACCTTTAAATTATTGCATATCAAATGGGGTATTATATTGGAAAAATGCTGTTGGAATTTTGCTTAAATGTTTAATGGAGGATGATGCAGGAAAAATCATGCGTGAGCTGCATGAAGGAGAATGTGGAGGACACCTTTACTGGAAGACCACAGCAAATAAAGTCCTTAGATCCGGTCACTATTGGCCCACCCTTTTCTGATATACTCAAAAGTTAGTCATGTCTTGCCATAAGTGTCAAATTTTTTATGGCAAAAGAAAACTCCTTCCCTTACCCTTACATCCCATCAGTCTTGAGGCACCCTTTCAACAATGGGGCTTGGAATTCATTGGGGAAATTTACCCATCTTCATCAGCCCAACATAAGTGGATCCTCACTACCACCAATTATTTTACCAAGTGGATAGAGGCCATATCCTCTAGGAATGCTAATGACTCTGTCATTATCAAGTTCCTTGAAACAAACATCCTATCTAGATTTAGTTGTCCCAGAAAAATCATAACAGATAATGTTGCTACTTTCAAGTCTAAAAGAATGGTTGATTTCTGTTACAAATACCATATCACCTTGGGTCATTCTACTACCTATTATTATCAAGAAAATGGATTAGCTGAATCCTCTAACAAGAGCCTCATCAATATCATTAAAAAGTTGTTGGAGCAGAATCAGAAATAATGGCACAGTAAGTTGGTTCATGCCTTATGGGATGATAGATTAACTACAAAGAAGTCAATAAACATGTCCCCCTATCAGCTGGTCTATGGCATGGATGCAATCTTCCCAACATCATTAGGAGTTCCAGTCATGAAACTCCTTCAAGAAGTGAAAATTGAAGAGAATGATATACTGAGAAGAATCAACCAAAAAATTCACTTACAACAGACCAGAGAAGAAGTCTATGAAAGAACACAACTAGCCCAAGAAAATATCAAGAAGCTATTTGACAAAAGGACTAAGGCAAAAAATTTCCAAGTTGGAAATGTAGTTCTTAAATGGGATTCAAGAAGGTAAGAGAAGGGAAAACATGGCAAGTTTGAGAACTTGTGGAAAGGGCCCTATATTATTCATGCTGAGAGGGGTCACAATTCATTCTTCCTAGAAGAATGGAGAAGATTTATATGGAGGTCCTGTCAATGGTAGGATGCTCAAACATTACTTCTGTTAAGAGTCATGAGTTTCAAAGCTTTTTTACTTTCCATTGTAAATTATCATAGTTTGAACATTGCATTCAAAGTTAGAAAAATAAAAATAGAAAAACAATAGAAAAGAGAAAAGAGGGCAGATTGTAAAACAAGAAAGGTATAGCCCCGTACCAAAAAGAGAAACAAAGTCTGAAAGTGTGAAAGCTTAAAAGCCACTCCTAAAAAACACACTTCTAGTTAGTCATACAGCCTAATCATGACTAATTAGCTTTTCAATTTACTGCTGATAGGTTAGTGAATTAGATCAGCCAAATAGCATAATATTGGCTTATCAGTAAGGTAGATTAGGATAGAAGAAAAAAGGTTCAAACAAGTTCAAAATCTGAACCTATGAATTCCAAAAGAAAGAATGGCTCTAATCTGTTTAAACCCTAAGCCAAAGATAGAAGAACTGGTTCCAAAAAGATCAAACTTGAACCAGATAATAAAGAGAAAATAGCTCAAACAAACTCAAAATCAGAGCTAAAAAGAAAAGTGAAGGATGTTCTTAGTTTTCAAATCTTAAGCCTTCATCATTTTGTTTTAAATTTCCCGCAAATTTAGTCTATGTGCAACTTGCTTTTATGCCATAGATCAGCAAAAAGTTAGACTGTTTAATATTGGCTTGGCTGCTTTTAAATTTCTGTTTTAGAATGTACAGAATAAAAATATGTTAGATAGTCTAATCCTAACATATAGTAGTTAGGTAGAGAAACTTGTGAGTTCAACTGCTTAATCTGAACTCATGGAGGAATAAGATTAGACTTAGATTACTTTCCTATTTTTCAAAAAGAATAAAATGTTGATGAAGAGAGTTTTCTAGTCCAAATGCACTCTGAAAGAAGAAAAAATGTTAGGATCATTAAGAATGGGTAGGTAGAGATGTTGTTTTGATAGAATTCCATTGTTTCAGATTGCTGTAGAGATTATCAGATGTAAAGAAGGTTAGCCAAATGAAAAGAAAAGTTGCTACCCAACGGATAAAGGCATGTAGAAATTTGAATAATAGCTTAATTATTCACTGATATTATCCTGATTACACACTATTTAAGCTTCATGCATAATACATAACCTCTTCTACAATTGATCATCAATTTGCGGAAATAGAAGCAGTCGCATGCGCACATTAAAACATAATCAAGCACACATATAACACAGTATGTAATGGGGAAAGCTTACAGCTGAAAACCCCCAACTATCTGTATATTATAATGATAGAGAACATGTAACAATACATAGCTCAAAGCTCCTCACAGCTCTCAGCACTATCACACATGCTACACACAAACTAGCTCAGATATAGAACAAGTCACAAGTTCAAATCTCCTCCACAAGTCTGCCTGCCTCTACTGCGCAATCCAAGATGAATAATGATGAGATCCAAGTTCGAATCCCACTGGCTTGTACTGCGCAATCCTCATTGGCAATCTCAATCAATGTGTGTGCAAATCTCATGCACAGCTATAGTCACAACCGATAGTAGACTCACCCTTTCACCCACCTCTAACACTGGTCTCCACTGAACTGTCCATGCATTGCAGTTAACTGATGTATTCTTTAGTTGATTTATGAGTTAATAATTAGTGAATTAATTAATAATTAATTCACACCACTCATCACTAGTGTATTTATCAGTTAGACTAAATACAACTAGTTCAGCTAAGTTAAACTGAACACAACTCCACCAACTGTCTCATCAACTCCACCAAACTCTGCCACATGAGTTCTAACTGAAGTCAACCATGCAATAGCTCAACTAACCCTTAGGAAAAGCGTATTTCCTTCTGTCAGCTGCATGTTCCACATCCAAGCATCAAGCTGAAGTGCTCCAAGAGGATAAGATAATGTTTATAGTCTAAATATTATTAAGGGTTAATAATATTTGACTGTTCTATTTTTAGCTCGACAGTCTAAAAATAGATTCCGCCCAATGTCTAAAAATAGAGGTCCATATATTTTTACCAACATGACCAATCATCCATAAATAGCATCCTGCAACTCATAGACCATGATCCATATGTCTAAAAATAGACATAGTCTAAAAATAGACTTTGCGCCAAAAATAGCCTGCGGGCCCACTTAGTGAAGGTGACTTCTTTTCACTAAGCTCCATCATCTTGTTGAATTTTCAACACTCCCTCTCAACAAGATATGGATTATCTGCAACCCCTATCCTGCCTCTGTGGTATTCGAATTTTCTCCTGGTGAGCGCCTTCGTCAAGATATCAGCATCCTGATCCTCCGTGGGAATGTATGAAAGTAACATGATTCTCCGCTGCACACAATCTCTGATATGATGGTACCTGATGTCGATTTGTTTGGATCTATCATGAAATACTGGATTAGCCAAGAGTTTAATGCAACTCTGGTTATCACAATAAATCACAGTAGGCTCCAAGTGTGACCCGAATAACCCGACCAGGATCTTCCTCATCCATATGGCCTTGCATGCATCCAAGCTTTCTGCCATATACTCAGCCTCTGCTAAACTGAGTGCCATGGATCTCTGCTTCCTGCTGTACTAGGAAACTGTTGTCGACCCAATACTGAAGATCCCTCCAGATGTGCTCTTTCTGTCCATTGGGCTCCCTACCCAATCTGCATCCGTGAAGCCACATAGCTTCACGTCATCCTCCAGTCTGTACCACAAACCATATCCCGATGTGCCTCTAAGATAACGCAATACATGCTTGCCTACCTTCCAAAAGAGCTTGGTTGGCTTAACCATAGCTTGTGAAAGCTGGTTAACAGCATAGCATATATCGGGTCGTGTATTGACCAGATACATAAGCGACCCCACCAACTGTCGATAAACAGTGGCATCCACTACCTCCGCTGAAGTAGAATCCTCCTTCCTCCAACCTCCAGGAAGAGGAGTATCAACATGCTTGCAGTCATGCATGTTGAACTTCTCCAGTATCTCCCGGGCATACTTACCCTGAGAAACAAATAGTCCATCACTGCGCTGCCAAATTTCCAATCCCAGGAAATAATGAAGGAGGCCCAAGTCCTTCACCTCAAACTCTCTAGCAAGATCCTCCTTGCATGAAAGTATCAACAGCTCATCACCCGTCAAAATCAAAACATCTACATAAAGTACAATGATCAGCAACTTACCCTCCACCACAATATGGTATAGGTTAGGATCTGCCTCACTCTTGGAGAATCCAAGTCTGGTGAAATAACTTTTAATCCATGTGTACCAAGTACGAGGTGCTTGTTTCAACCCATACAGTGCTCTCTTGAGTCTGCACACATGCGACTCACTGCTGAATATCTCGAAACCTTCGAGCTGCTCTATGTACACCTCCTCCTCAATGACTCCATTGAGGAACGCAGTCTTCACATCCATCTGATGAATGTGCCACCCCATCTGCGCTGAGAGAGCTAGGATCGTCCGTATGGAAGAATACCTTGCGACAGGTGCGAAGGTCTCCTCATAATCGATCCCCTCTATCTATGAGAAGCCTCGGGCAACAAATCTTGCCTTGTACTTATCCACACTCTCGTCGGCCGCCTGCTTCACTTTGTAGATCCATCTCGAACCCACCACTGATTTCCCTTCCGGTCTTGGGACAATCTCCCATGCACTGTTTCTGACAATCGAATCATACTCTTCCACCATGGCATCTACCCATGCGGGATCCTCAGCAGCTTCCTCAGAGGATGGCTCTGTCACGACACATTTTCTCACAAGAGCCATGTATCCAGTGTACCGGTCCGGTGACTGTCTCTGTCTGCACTGTGCTGTAGGTGGTCCTACAACCTTCTCTGCATCTTGAGCCAGTCGCTCAGCTTCTGTAGTGCGCTTCTGCCCTCTGATGGTTGGCGCTGCATGAGTGGTCTCTTCCACTCCATGAACTTCCTCTTGTGGGTGATCCACATCCTGAAGCTCATCCTTAGGAACTAATAGCTCCTCATCTGCATGCAAGTGTGGCTCCCTCTCAAGCGAACACTTCATGGCTTTCTCCTCCTGAAATTTGATATCCCGTCGCACAACAGTCTTGCGACTGTCTGGAAAATACACACGATAGTTGTGGGGCGTATCAGTGTACCCCACAAATATCCCAACCTCTACGGTCGGCTCCAGCTTCTTCCTGGCATCCTTCGTCACATGAATGTAAACAGGTGAACCAAAAATCCTCAAATGGGAAATATCAGGCCTCTTACTAGAAAACGCCTCCTCAGGTGTACTCATGCCAAGTATCTTGTGAGGACAACGGTTCTACACATATACTGCAGTATTGCATGCCTCCGCCCACAAGTGAATGGGTAGGCCTTGATCATGCAACATCGCCCGTGCAGCACCCACGATCGTTATGTTCTTCTGCTCAGCAACCCCATTCTGCTGTGGGTTATGAGGTGCTATGAGCTCTCTTCAAATTCCTTCTGCGCTTCAAAAGTCCTTGAATTTACCAGAGATTAATTCACCACCATTTTCGCTCCTAAGAGCCTTCACATGCTTCCCTGATTCCTTCTCAACCAGCGCCTGGAACTCACAGAACTTTGAGTATGTCTCGCTCTTCTTCTGCATGAAGAAGATCCAACACTTCCAAGAATAATCATCAACAAAGATCACATAGTACCTGTGCTTTTCTGTCGAAGCTACTGAGAAAGGTCCACACCCGTCTGTGTGAATTCTCTCAAGGATCGTCGTGGCGTGACTATCCTTCTCGTTAAAGGTGGCTTTCACAAATTTTCCCAAGGTACACCCCTTGCACTGATCTGACTGCGCAAGAGTGCCCTTAGGAAGCCCAGTAGAAATCTGTTGTAGTATCTTCAAAGCTCCATGGTGAAGGTGGCCCAATCTTCGGTGCCACAGCTTGCCATCATCCCGGCTCACCACTCCTTCTGCCTTGCATGCCATTGCTGCACAGCCATCTACTTGCAACTGATAAAGGTTCTTGACTCGAACCCCTATCTTCCAGGGTTCTCCAGTTGTCTTACTGCACAGGAAAGCTTTTTCCTCGCTGAAGACAACATCATATCCCTTGTCTTCTAACATCGTCACAGAGATAAGATTCTTCTTCAATCCTGGAACATGCATCAAATCCTTCAATACGAAGGGATTACCAGACTCCCTCTCAAAGGAAATGGTACTGATACTGGTCGCATTGTATCTACCATCATCGCCCATCTCGATGTGCATTCCAAGATCTTTCTCATCCAGATCGGAAAACAAATCTTGATCTCCAGTCATGTGAAAAGACGCACCACTGTCCAAGAACCATACTGATCCCATCACACTTGATACCAAGCATGCGATCAACGAAAAATCTAGCTCAAACTGCGAGGCTAAGGCCTCTCCCGCTGCAAATCTAGCAGCATGCTTATTTTTCTTCTTCTGCGGACAATTTGTGGCATAATGTCCGTGTTGGTGACAGTGAAAGCACTTCACCTTGGACATGTCCTCCTTCTTGCCTTTTGCACCGGAATGAGAAGCTTTCTTGCTCTTCCCCTTCTTTTCTTTGGCAGCCAAAGCGCAATTTTCTTCATCAGGTGCCTTTGATGAAGATCTGTCCCTGGTACTCTGCCTTATCTCCTCTTGCATGAGATCTGACCAAAGTCGCTCCCATCCTGGCAATTTCTCCCGACCATTGACAGAGTCCGATAGGAATGCCAAATCTTTGAAAGACCAAGGAGAGCCAAGTCCACCAAGTCTTCATCAGCTACAGTCACCCCCACACTTCCCAGCTCATCCCTGCATTGGGTGAACTTTGTGAGGTACTTGGATATACTGTCGCCTTTCTCCATCTTTATGTTTCTGAGTTTATCCTTGAGCGCAAAATTCCTCTGGTCGCTCTTTCTTTGGAATAAATCTGTCAATGCTTTCCACATCAAGTATGGAGAAGCTTTTCCATGCAGGCTGGATACAATGTGATCCTTCACGCCCTCCAACAGAATCCTTCGACATTTTGTTGTCTTCTTTTGCCAAGCCTCAACTTGAGCAGCATCAGTAGGCTTTGGGACTTCAGCATCTATGAACTCCTTCAGCCCATTGTCATCTAACACCGCTTCCATCCTATCCTTCCATGCAACATAATTCGAGCTGCCCTCAAGGGCATACTCCAATCGCAATCCGTTGAAAGACATTTTGACTTCGACACCAAGAAAACACTGCTGCAAATTCGAATTCCACCAGCTCAAAACTCAACCGCTTCTGATCTGTGAGAACAAAGTATTTCTAGCACAGAGATCGACTGTAGGGGCATTTATTGGATATATCACCTTTCAAAGAAAGGATGGATCCAGAGGCTACCTGGCCCGCTTACAGACTCTATCTACCGAAATAAATTGTAATCACTGTAATAGATCCGATGATCAATTTCGCTCCGATACCATGTAGAAATTTGAATAATAGCTGAATTATTCACCAAGATTATCCTGATTACACACTATTTAAGCTTCATGCATAATACATAACCTCTTCTACAATTGATCATCAATTTGCGGAAATAGAAGCAGTCGCATGCGCACATTAAAACATAATCAAAAACACATATAACACAGTATGTAATGGGGAAAGCTTACAGCTGAAAACCCCCAACTATCTGTATATTATAATGATAGAGAACATGTAACAATACATAGCACAAAGCTCCTCATAGCTCTCAGCACTATCTCACATGCTACACACAAACTAGCTCAGATATGAACAAGTCACAAGTTCAAATCTCTTCCACCTGTCTGCCTGCCTCTACTACGCAATCCAAGATGAATAATGATGAGATCCAAGTTCGAATCCCACTGGCTTGTACTGCGCAATCCTCATTGGCAATCTCAATCAATGTGTGTGCAAATCTCATGCACAGCTATAGTCACAACTGATAGTAGACTCACCCTTTCACCCACCTCTAACACTGGTCTCCACTGAACTGTCCATGCACTGAGTTAAATGATGTATTATTTAGTTGATTTATGAGTTAATAATTAGTGAATTAATTAATAATTAATTCACACCACTCATCACTAGTGTATTTTTTAGTTAGACTAAATACAACTAGTTCAACTAAGTTAAACCGAACACAACTCCACCAACTGTCTCATCAACTCCACCAAACTCTGCCACATGAGTTCTAACTGAAGTCAACCATGCAATAGCTCAAATAACCCTTAGGAAAAGCGTATTTCCTTCTGTCAGCTGCATCTGCCACATCCAAGCATCAAACTGAAGTGCTCTAAGAGAATAAGATAATGTTTATAGTCTAAATATTATTAAGGGTTAATAATATTCGACTGTTCTATTTTTAGCTCGGCAGTCTAAAAATAGATTCCGCCCAATGTCTAAAATAAAGGTCCCTCTATTTTTACCAACATGACCAATCATCCATAAATAGCATCTTGCAACTCATAGACCATGATCCATATGTCTAATAATAGACATAGTCTAAAAATAGACTTTGCGCCAAAAATAGCCCGCGGGCCCACTTAGTGAAGGCGACTTATTTTCACTAAGCTCCATCATCTTGTTGCATTTTCAACAAGGCACTGGTTTACTGGAAAGCCAGAGATTTACAACTGAGGTTCAAGAACTAGCTGTCTTCCCCAAGTGGAGCCACTGTTAGCCACCTATAAATTTTGTTATACCCAACAGTGGCTAATTTTTTTTTTCAAACCTTCAAATAAATAGTTCCTTTTGAAAAACTTATCATCATTTGAAGTTTTTTGTTACTCTTTGAGTTAATCTTCACTACTGTTTCTCTTTATCTTAAAAATACCTGGTGTTTTACCAAAGGAAAAAACTGCTCATGAAGTTCCATTTTCCCTCATTTTCCCTTCTCCATTTTCCCTCTCCATTTCATCCATAAACCCTTTCATTTACCTCTCGTTCCCTCGAAATCCCCTTTAAAGCCTTGTAAAATCCTTTTATAAGGTTTAAAACCCCTTTTTACTCTTATCGAAACCTTCAAAAACCTCTGAAAAACCCTCATTTTGGCCTAAAAACCTTAATTTTCCATAAGGCCTTAAGCCCCTTTCGGCCTTAAGCCCCAGCCCCTTTTCCGCATATGACCCGCACCAAGACCAGGCACTAAGTGCTTAATCGCATCGCAAATTTTCATCGTAAAACACATTTTTACTTATGGTTTTTGGCCTCTAGCCGATGCGATCGCGCGATTGATTCTCCACTGTTGATCTTCTCTATTGCACCCAGATCCAACGGTCCATATCGCTCCCTTCTCGGAACCCGTCGTTCCGCCTTTTTCTTTTATGATTAAATATCCACCGTCGTTCTAGTTTTAGATCGATGGCTCTCGCTCCATTGACAAATAGGCAATCGCAAATCTCTTATCCAGTTCCGTTGACCTCCGCCAGTTGTGATCCTCCGATTAAATCTCGACCATTGAATCCACAAGAACCAATGGTTCAGATTTAATCGCACTCTGTCATAAGCCCTTCACCATTGCACCCACCGATTAAATCTCCACCATTTATCTCTGAATCCGATCCAACGGCCAGCGCTTAATCGTGCATCGCAAAATAAAAAGCTTCGATATTTTGGCTTCTTCCTTTTTCTTCGATACGATTAAATCCCGACTGTTCATTCCACCAGATCCGATGGTCCACACTCATCGCATCGCGCTCATCCATTCCATGAGCCCTCTGACATAAACCTGCTGATTTAATCCTAACCATTGATCTCACCTAGATCTAATGGTCCATGCTAAATCACATCGACACATTTCTTTGTTTCTTTACCCTTTGTCCTCCGCCGATGCGATCCTGCGATCAAATCTCCGCCATTGATCATTCTTAGATCCAACGGCTCACAATGATTCCGCTGGTTTAACCCTGCCCTTCTCTTTTTCCTCCATCGACAAATCTCGGCTGCCGATCCTTTAGATCCGACGATCCACATTCATCCTTCCTTCTACCCTTATACAAAAGGTGGGCCCCTCTCTTCCCTTTGTTTCTCCGCCATTTCCTTTGAAACCTTACCTTTTCTGTATATTTTTGTTTCCCGACATAAAGGTTTTAAATGAATCCTGATCGTCGATCTCAAAGATCTAAGGCCATCAAGCCCCATTTTTCCGCCTATTTCCTTTTCCCTGCATTTTTTCATATCTGCCCCTTTTTCCAATTTTAACCATTTTTCAAAGAAATTTAACAATCGGATGGCCTATTTTACCCCTCCACTGTGCGCCAATTTTGCTGACGTCACCTGGACCCCACATACCCTTTTCACCCCGCAGCTCTTCATCTATCACGCTCAACCCACATCGTTAGATCTAGATCATCCAATCCAACGGCCTAGAATCCATATTGCGTAAATTTTGAGCCCTTCCCACAGTGCGCAAATTTTACGCGATATGGGTGTTTTAGAAATCCACGTGTTGAACACAGATCTATATTGTGTTCCAAAATCAAAAAACCACATACCGCCCAAATGTAATGCGAAAACCTAATGCGAAAACCGCTGTCAGTTTTCCGCCAAACCACTATCCTCCACCTTGTTATTTTTACTTTTAATCCTGGCTGTTGATTGTTAAGATCGGACGGCTTATGTTATAATGCGACCCATTCATTTCGACCTCCATATTTCCTCCCAAGTGTTTCACCAAATGATCTCCACCGTTGATCTTTCTAATATAATGGTCCATATTCACTGTCACGCCCAAACTGCATTTTTTACCTGGTTAGCTGTTCTGCTAGGATTTTTCCCCCATCGCTTGCATTCGCACTTCCTCCGCATCGCTCCGAAATGCTTCCACCAACCCTCCTAAGCAGTTTAAACCATGAATTCGCAGGTTTTAAGTAATGTTTGTGTGTTTTTACAGAGGTTTTAATGAAGTTAAAGTTGAATTCTCCCGCAGATGATTACACTATTATTGGCCAAGGATGACAATCCTTGCGGCCTTTTGATACATATTAAAGGGTTTCAAAGGGATAATTAAATGTTTTCAGGGAATCGATAAGTCACGATTATCGGTTTTCTGAGAAAAAACTTCAATAAACCCTTTGCGCACCTACAAACAGCAAAACACAGTCAACATCAATTATAAAAGCATATCAGTGTCAAAGATGAATATTATGGCTTACTCAAGCCTAAACACAGATCCGAAGATAAATCACTATGTTTATAGAGAAATATCAGTCGAAGGACACCTCAAAGCCACATCAAAAGGGTGAATTGATTTTCTAGCTACTATATTGCCACCTTGCAGCTTTTTGCCTCAAAGGAATACCCAGACCAAATCCTAGTCCAAAACATTAAGGCCAAAGACAATTGAACAGTTATTACTATCAAAAAAAATATCCCAACTATCATTAGAAGTTATTATAAAGATAAGAAGAGCCTTAAAGTCAATCTTTTTTACCCATTAAGCCTAAAAAATCAGAAACAGAGTTGTAATTCGATTCATTCCTGCCTTATGCCTTGCATGGTTTTCAAGGCTAGGAGTTGCATTTAATATAGAATTAATTACACTTCAACCCTAGGAACTCTTCCACCTCCTCATTTTCTTATAAAATCTCTTTGAGGAGTACATTGTAAAGAGTTGGTTGATCACTAGTTGTAATACTAAAAACTCTCTGAAATAATACATCTTCTGTTGATGTTGAAGAAGAAATTGAAGTCTTGGAAGCTTGATGATGTTGTGACATGCTTGTTCTTGAGAAGGCTCTATCATTGGATCCCTGAGCTTGGCTATTGGTGATGTATTCTGAATTGTCTGTTGTTTCTCCTGTTTTCATTATGTTTCATAATTTCTTACTACAAAGGATAAAAAGTTAAGGCTAAGAAATGACTCCTGGAAGCACCTTAGACCTGTTTATCCTTCACTGTTCTATGTTTTCTTCTACTGACGTATTTTATAGTCTTCAATATTTCTCTTTAGTCCTCATGCTTGTTTATTTCTCTAATTGTTCAAATAGTTGGTTTCAGCATGATTTGTGCTTTTCCCTGCTTGTCTGCTGCCACCTGAAAACTGTTTTTGAAGTCTCCCTTTGAAGTACCATTGTTTGTAGTTTGCCAAAGAGGTCTTTTTTGATCACACCCTTTGTTCCTACTAGTATAGTTGTTTCAAAGGTCTTTATAGTTGTAATCATGGATGTTTAGGAGATCCCTCTTCTATGATTGCAATTAACAGTGAATCTTTCATGTTTTCTAATTCCTTTGAAATAAAACATTTGAGGAAATAGGGAGTTCCCCAAATCTTATATCTCATTTTGAAAGTTCTCTTGAAATCATTATTTGCTTAAAGTGTGGTTTGTCGAATTCATGGTCAACCCTATCTATCAAATGCCTCTTCATGTTCAAGTTATGTTTTCAAGTTCTCTTTGTTGAGAATTAAACCTCTCTTTTCAAAATAATTAATGTTCACCTCATTCACAAAAATAAAGGATCCTGTGGCCAAGTTAGATTTTCCCTTTAATATCCCATATCCATTTATGAGCCTGTTACCAACTCCATTTTGACTCCATTACCCAATAAATCAGATATTTTCTCTTTCTACCTATCTTTCCTAGACCTTTCATGTTCTGCAGTATCAATTCAACCAAACAAACAAATCAAAAAACACTTGTACTTCATAACTAATCTAAAATAAATACTTAAAAGCAAACAAGACATACCTTTGCAAACAATTTGAGAGATCCCTCTATGAGAACAGGAGGACTAGATCCTAGAACTCTAAAGATTGGTTTTGATGTTTCCTTGTCTTTTGATAAGCCAATCTATCAAAACACAGGACCCCAACAATGAGGACATGTCATCGAATGCAAAGAAATTTCCATTGAGGCATGCAAGCTCCAAGGTACCGAAAGGGAGTCTCTAGGTCGGTGTCCTAGATAATGAGCTGAAGATGACAGGAAGTGACCTGGTCGAAGGAGTGCCATAATGTTTCCCAGATCATCGACACAAGATATAGGAATAATATGGTAGTGAATCAGGACTAAATGGAGGATCAAGGGTTGAAAATTGCAGAAGGAAACTTCTCTTTAATATATTTGCAGCACGACTCTGGAATTTGGCAGTATTTGACATCAAGGGATTTGAGGTCATGGTGACGTGCAAAAGAGAAAATGAGAGGTCAAAATAGATAACCCAAACCTAGGAAGGCAAAATGATGAATGGGATGTCCCCAACCCAACATGAATTGCAGACAAGTGTCATGTTCAAAAGCGACATACTGCCTACACGATTGAGAACTAGTTCCATTTTCCCCCACCATTTCTGGTGAGTACCCTAATTATTTTTTGGAAACAAGATTGAAGGGTATAGCATATGCTTGTCATATAAATTTTTCCTTCGGAAAAATCGATCCTAGTAAATTTTATGAGCCTGTAGGACGGATAAGTCCTTGCGGACAAGACAGACCTCCCAAGTGTCCTACGGACAGCTAGCAACAAACAAGACAGATGCAAATTGCTTTCTCTAGATTATATGTAATTAAGAATTTTCTATGATGAAGAAAGGACCTACATGTGATCCAATGCTAGTTTAATTCTTCCTTCCTGTTGCTCCAAGAAATCATCTCGAAATACCTGCAAGAAAAGACATAGAAAAGAATCAAAAGCACCTGCAACATATACTAATTCACAAATCACAAATGCATCTTAATGATCAACGAATTTAAGAAATGGGATAATTAATTAAATAAATTGATGATAAAATATGATAAATAAGCTATTTAACTAAAAACTCATTGAGAAAACAATATTCATTTGTATTATCTTGAAATAAGAAGAACCTTACAACTGTGTTTGCCTTGATGTTGTACAAGCCTTCCTAGGGTCCAGAACAGGTGTTTCCTTTACTCTGACAAGCCTTGCACTCTCTCAGCTAAAATCACATGGGTGTGTAATCATTTCCATATAATGATCAGCTTATGAGAGTATGAGTCTCTTACATCATTCCTCCTCAAAATTCTAACTCACTAATTCCCTATTCTCTCTAACCTCAACTTCAACTAACTCCTTGAAGCTGCACTATGGCTTCAATTTATAGGAAAAGAGAGGAGGTTATGGTTCCAAATAAGAAGGGTGTTGTGGAGGTAAATCCCCTCTACAGACAGAGGCGATCCCTACTAACCCAGACCGGTTTTAGCAACAATCGTCACACGCTATAGTGCAGGTTCCTAATTGCAAATAAACCAACTAGCGATGAAGGCTTACCTGGAATCCAATGCTGTCGCTCGTGGAGAAAGTAGCGCTCTCGTTCCTTAGCTCCGGCAGATCACAATCCTCACGATCTCCATGATCGGACACCTGCACACGCAAGAAACAAAACAAACGCAAGCGTAAAATCCAGTATATGCAACTATATGTCAGTTAGAGAAGACATAACTCATCATCATAATCAACAACAGGAGTGGAACCATAACCAATAGTCGCTTATCATTAATCAATATGTTAGGTCTCTGTAATTTATTAGCAAAATTGGGAGAGTCCAATCACAGAGTTAACATCATTTCAACCAACTTTGGGATTCTAGGATCTAGCCCTCCTGAATCCGGAGAGGGATCTCTCCAATATGTACAAAGATGGATATTGTCTTTGAAGTTTAGGGAAATGATATTAGGCTAGTTATGAAGGCCACGGGTTTTGTTTTGTTTTGGATGGTTGAGCATGAAATGTTACTTGAGGGGAAATTCCTAAGTGCAAAGTTTCAAAAGTGAGAAGTTGCAAGCAAATAGAACAGTTTTGGCAGATAGATAGATATAACGCTGGTTTTTAGTCCATTGGGCTATAGAGTCATATCTGGGCTTTAATTGAACAACAACATCAAGTGTGATCCAAGGGGCTAGTCATCTATGTCTAAGGATCTCTTTAAATTTTGATTTATGGAATGGAGTGATACACTAAGAAGGGGAATTAAACAGATGCAGAACGAAGAGCAGCCTAGGATCTGATAAGTACTTTTAAACCAGTCAGCCTTTGGAAAACACTTAAGGAGGACACGAAAGCAGACTAGGATATGGTAAGTGCTTTTAAACCAACCAGCCTTTGACACACTTCCAATAGAAAACATACAAAACAAGGGGAAACACAAAGATAACCCAGAATGGTCTAAGATCTAGCAAGTGCTTCTAAACTAGCCAGCTTTTAACACATTCCAAGGGAAACAATCTGTTAGTTATGCAGACAAGTCTGGGACCAGGGCTAACCATATCTTCCTTCAGTTCATCATCACATAACACATACTGAAAGTAACATTCAGAAATAATATTCAGCTAGGACGATTAAATGAGGGAACACCAGCATTCTCATGCCTAAAGCTGAATTAAGTCATTCCTAAATAACACAGATTGGAAGAAAACATTCAAATAAAGATTTCTCAGCCAGAGAAGGTTACTGATATACAGCAGGTCCTAACCCTGTTTAAACTGTTCTTTACAGTGGAAAATGAAACAACATGAAAACAGAAATAAAACAACAAGTTACAAATGAGAATAACATCACCGTCAATATAGATCGGGATCCCATGAAACAGCTTTTATATTGATGTCAAACCAGCTACAAACTTCAAGTCCAATGTTTCAGTTCAGCAATCATCTTCACTATTCAACCTAACTACTCTAGCACAAACAGAGCTTCAAGGTCCAGTGAATACTATGTACAAATAGAAGTCTCAAGCTCAAGTGTATTTCAAAGTTCTGCAACCAACAACTCCTCATCTTATGTAGAAATACTTATAGGAAGATGAGGAGGTGAGATTTCAACAAAATATCTCAAAGACAGTTAATGCAAAGTGAAGACTTCTCGGCCCTTTGAGAGGCTCGAGGGAAAAATTTATAGGTGGATCACTACATTAACCGTTTCACAATAAATATCAAAGCTCGGTGGAAGCTTTGTTTGACTTTGAGGCTCTGTGTGTGTTTTGGAATAACTCTGCAGATATTTATTTATTGGTTTCCTTGCAGAAATAACCTCTTGGAAATGCTAGAGGCGGATATTTCTTCGAGCAATAACTTCGGCCTCTGTTCTGAATGGTTCGAGGCAACAGGTGGCTCGGTGGTAGCTGAGGAATCAATTTGCCTCAGATGTGGCGGTGGAGGCTTTTTGTCTGAAAAAAAACTTTATGTTTTTTCCTTTAAACTGTGTTTTAGATTGGGGATTAGGCTTTTGATAACTGTCTTCAATCTTCATCTGCTGTGCTTTATTCTCAAAACTGATACTCTTTAACTGTGTTTGATTAAAAACAGTGTCTTGTCGATGTGCAGACCCGCACTGGGCTTTACGGCATCAATACTCATAGAGTACTGACGAGACATGGAATAGAGCCCCGTGAATGGCCTCTTTAAGATAGCCAGAAGGCACAGGAAACGTCTTTCCCATCCCTCGGCTTTCCTTCATTCTATAATGGAAAACCATTAAAACACCTGCAAAACACAACAACAGTTAATAAATCCTACGGGAATAGGTTAAAATTGCTTCGGATGGTGGGGGAGGAGCGTAGCCGTCGGATGAGGGCAACCAATGGTGGAGATCTGCATAGAAAGGCAAAAAGGATAGCGGGAGAAGAATAAGGAGGAGCAGTTTTGGACCGTCCGATCTGGACACGTGGACGGTCCAGATCTAATCGGAGGGTCTCAATCGGGGGTGGCACAAAAGGGGATGCGATTGAACTTCCAGTGCGATTAAGCGCTGGCCGTTGATCTGCAGATCAGATCGACGGCGAAAAACGAATCGGTGGGTTTTGAAATGGCGGTAAGACTTGCGATCGGAGGGAATAAGGACCGTTGGATCTTCGGGAGGATGGATGGCTTAGATTGGATCGGAGGATCGTAATCAGGGAGGTCACAAAACAACATGCGATTGAAACTTTGTGATTGAGCGCTGGCCGTTGATCTGAGAATCAGATTGACGGTGGGGAATGAATCGGAGGTAATCGCAAGTGGGTGAAACATTGCGATGCGATTTTGCGCGGACCGTTGGATCAAGGATTAGATCAACGGTCGGGATTGAATCGGGAATCGACAATCGGAGCACAGAGAAGAAGGCATGTGATTGAGAGTTTGCGATGCGATTTAGCGATAACCGTTGATTCAAGAATGAGATCAACGGTGGAAAACCAATCGGGGGAGTCGCGATCGGGGGCGAAACAAAAATGCATGCGATTTAAAGTTTGCGATGCGATGGAGCGCAGGCCGTTGGATCAAAGGACTAGATCGACGGTCAGGATTGCTACGACCTACGCACCGGCGGAAAATCCCTTAAACACATGAAAAACAAAGTTTTTTGCGAATAAAACAAGTTTAACGGATTGGGCGGAAAATATATAGGTAAAGGAAAAAGGCGCCCGATTGTGGCGCCGGGGGTTTTCATGGAATGTAATATGCCCGGGAGTTATAAAGACAAGGGCTAATCGCAATCGGGCCATTGAGCCTGGTCTTTCCGATCAACCCATTTGTATTCAGCACATGGTTTTAAGTTTTAACTTAGAACTTTCGGAAAGTGGGTTTTTGGGTTTACAAAGGAAAATGAGCTTTGTAATGGTTCAAAGTCATGCACCCTTTGGATATTTGCGATTAGCGCCGAAAGATTTGGCGTTTGGTTTTAACACATGGGCATGTGGGGGGAAGTGGTTTAGGACTTAGCCCAAGGGGCTTAGGTCCATAACAATAAAACTTTGTTTTTTATGAAAAATTTCAAGGTTTTCAATGGATTTGGGGGTTTCGGCACAGTTCAAAAAGAAGTTTCAAACCATGTCAGAAAGATTTTTACGGATGGAGGGAGAAACTCATGAGAAGTAGAGGAATATATGGAGAAAAGGGGGAGTAAATGAAGGTTAGTTATGAGTGGGAGAAAAGGAAAAAATGATGTTTTATTCAGCAGTTTCTTACAGGAAATCAGCAGAATTAATAGGGAAAGTGATGAAGATTTTGGACAGAGGCATGAGGCCTACAAGGAGTCTTCGAGAGCCAACAAATTTTGGTAATGAAAAATTGTTCCTTGAAGGCTCAAAACAAATTTAGCCACCTTTTGGTATAACAAAATATTATAGGTGGCTAATAGTGGCTCCACTTGGGGATGGTGCCTTCTTGAAGGCATCAAGAATTCAGACTTGACTTCTGGGAGGCTGACTAGTTGCCTCATCCATTGGGCTGTCCTTCTATGATTGAATGATCTTCTCTAAAAACATATTTGGCAGCCATGAAAGCAATGGACCTTTATCAACAAGCTTGCTACCTACCCAATCCTACAGATCTAGCATTTTTTCTTCATCAGAGTGCACTTGGATTGGAAAACTCTATTCACAACATTTTATTCTTTTGAAAGCAGGAAATATAATCTATTTCTAATCCTTATTTCTCCCTAAACTCAGATTAAACAGTTGAGCTCAGATATTTCTCTACCTAGTCTACTGTTTGTTGGGATTAAACAGTCCAACAAACTTTCATTCTCTAAATTCTACAATAGAAATTTAAAAATAGTCAAGTCAAGATTGAGCTGTTTGACTTGCTATGATCTATGGCATAAGAACAAGCTGCACTTAGATTATTATTTGTAGAAAATTAAATCAAAATGGAAGGCTTAAGATCTGAAAGTTTCTCATTATGGCCTTCTTTTTCTTTACAGCTTTGTTTTTAATTTTGTTTTGAGCTGTCTCTTTCTTGATATCTGATTCAGATTTTGGGCAAATTAGAACCAGTTTTCTCTTTTATGACTCAAAAAAATAAAACAGTTTTGAGTCATCTCTCTTTGGAAACTTTGGTTCAGATTTTGAGTTTGTTTGAACCTTAATTTCTATCCTAATCTATCTACTGATAAGCCAAGATTAAATAGTTTGGCAAATCGAATTCACTATCCTATCAGCAGAAAATTTAAAAGCTATTTAGTCAAGATTAGGCTGTTTGACTAACTAGAAGTGTGTTTTGCAGGAGTGGCATTTAAGCTTGCACACTTTCAGATTTATTTCTCTTTTTGGCATGGGGCCTTGCCTTTCTTGTTTTCATTTCTTCCCTCTTTTCTTTCTTTCTTTGTTTTTGTATTTTTGAATTCTTGATTTTTCTCCAAAGCAGAAAACAACAACTAACTACATGCTCGGAACTGAGCTTTATTGACATTCCTATCTAACCTATTCTAAACATGGAGTATTTACATATTCATATGATACAAAAGTGCCAATGCAGCCAGTTGAGTAATGTCAAGAAGAAGTAGTAACTCTGGCTGCTTGTCAGAGGTATCCATAGAACATATTGAAGGTTAACCTTCAATGTCAAGGCTATCACAGAAGGTGATAGCTTTTCATGTCTCTGGCTCTTGCAAAGGATCAATGCTTGATTATTTGAGCCAGTCGGGATTTCCACACACTCTTCCATAGGATCAACAAAGAAAAGATGAAGATTCTCTTCCTTTTGATCCTCCACAATTGGTAGATCATCTACTTCTAAGACATCAGCTTTGAAGACTATCTCTTCAGTATGTAGCTTGGAAGTATCATCATTCTTAACCTGCAAAATAGAAAACAGTGAAATATCTTCTTTCTTTGAATCTATGCTTGCTTCTGATACAAATTCGGGCTCTTTAAATGACAGACTGATATTAGTGAAGGGAGAAGTTTCTTCTTGAGAAGATGATATATCCACAGCAGGATAGTCTTCTATTTGTTTTTCTTCTTCATCTTCATCATCCTCTGAACTGGAGGACTCATCATATTTAACAGTGTTGTCCTCTGGTAACCCTGGTATGCTTGTATTCAGTGGATTAATTTGTATGAAGAGGTTATTATATTCTTGAGCAGGGGAGTATTTAAAGTTTTCCTCTTTTTCAAGAGAAAGCTCCTTTTGCTCAAAAATTTCTTTATTGCTCTTCTCTTCACCTTCTGAGTTGAAAGGCTGCTGATTTCCAATTATGTGAAGGCCATTAGTGATGGATTGAAACGGATGTTTATGGCTTTCAAGCTGGTGATGGTGAAAATGATAACACCAATCAAACGCTGGTTGCCCTGCATGATTAGTTTTTTCTTGGAACTCATCATCATCATCATCAGACTGATCGAAATTCGGAAAATCATCTGAATAAACAATTTTGTCAGTCGAACATATTGAGTCGTTAGTTTGCTTTTCTTTTAACCGATCTACAAGATAACTTTCTAAATATATACAACAAAGCTCTTTATGTGAATGGGCAAGAGTGTTTGTTTCGCAAAAAAATTTCAGAGACTGACTGTTTATAAATAGTCTGATCTATCTCTTTTTCTGTCAAAGGGAAGGATGTTTTTATGTTCCTTTGAACAGGAGTACAGCAGTTCTCTGTCTCTTGTGAAGACTGATTTTGAGGCTGGATGTCTTTTTGAGCCTCGACTATAAGGGATGATGAATCAATATTTGAGTTTCCAGGGATATCTTGAGGAATGTTTTTCACTGCTTGGATCATCTTTTCCTCAACTGATTCATCTATGTTTTTAAAATTTTTCAATAGGATATTAAACTCATGAATGGCTGTTAAAAGATCTTTAGGATGGATCTCTTCCAAAGCTTCCTCATTATCTATAATGTGTTGGGTGATGTTTTGTGATGGATCATAATATATTGCACCCCATGATAATGACATAGCGTTTTCTTCATAGTTCTCATAGAACACATATTCAAGGTCTCTTAAAGAAAACAAACTACTAGATCTTAAGCATTCATACCAATCCCTAGCTTTTCCTTCTAATGTTAACATGAACATTTTCATTAGGCAATCTTCATGCCATTCAACTTTCAACCTCCATACATGTATATGAAATCTGATGAGATGTAATAGAGGGTCATCAAACTTTTCACCTTGAAAAATAGGCAGGTTGTCATCCCAATTCACCCGGGGCATCTTATGTGGAAACCCAGGGATATGATCTCTACTCATTGGGGCATATCTTCGTTGTATTCTCGGAATCATATTTGTAAATCAGAAAAGAGGTCACTGTGTCCGGTCAATCAGTTCAGGGTCTTCTACCAGTGAAGTCATTTGGTCTTCTGGGAGTTTCAGAGTGTGGAGTCGCCAGGTGGAAAATTTTTCACTCCTAAGGAGGTAAAAAGTTTTATGGTTCCACCGCCATGTTTATTTAATTCCAATCTGAAATATTTTTAGGTTTTTCTAAATCATTTTTCAGTTTTGTGGTTGTTAAGAATATCCTAACTTTGTTTCAAGACTTAGCTAAGGTTGCGAGACAAAGGCAGTCTACTCTTATGGCTAAGCTAGCTGATTTTCAAGGTTAGATGAAGTCTTAAGAGAAACCTAGGGTTTGCCTAGTTTGTCACTGATTCAAACAAGTTTCATCATAATTACCTATGTTAGGCAGTGCTTGAAAAGGCTACTTTTTACTCTGGTTAATAAAGCAAATGCTCTATGAACCAAATCTATGACGTCGTATGATTATCTTTAAATGAAAACTATTCTGGGTTCGATAATTCCCCAGTGGAGTCGCCAGAAATGTTAGGTTCTGGTGGCTCAGCTGCAAAATAGAACGATTTTCATGGAACCAGAGATTCTGGGTTAAATTTTCCCCAGTGGAGTCACCAGAAATGTTAGGTTCTGGTGGCTCAGCTGCAAAATAGAACAATTGTCATGGAACCAGAGATTCTGGGTTAAAGTTTCCCCAGCGGAGTCGCCAGAAATGTTAGGTCTCTGTAATTTATTAGCAAGATTGGGAGAGTCCAATCACAGAGTTAACATCATTTCAACCAACTTTGGGATTCTAGGATCTAGCCCTCCTGAATCCGGAGAGGGATCTCTCCAATATGTTCAAAGATGGATATTGTCTTGGAAGTTTAGGGTAATGATATTAGGCTAGTTATGAAGGCCACGGGTTTTGTTTTGTTTTGGATGGTTGAGCATGAAATGTTACTTGAGGGGAAAGTCCTAAGTGCAAAGTTTCAAAAGTGAGAAGTTGGAAGCAAATAGAACAGTTTTGGCAGATAGATAGATATAACGCTGGTTTTTAGTCCATTGGGCTATGGAGTCATATCTGGGCTTTAATTGAACAACAACATCAAGTGTGATCCAAGGGGCTAGTCATCTATGTCTAAGGATCTCTTTAAATTTTTATTTATGGAATGGAGTGATACACTAAGAAGGGGAATTAAACAGATGCAGAACGAAGAGCAGCCTAGGATCTGATAAGTACTTTTAAACCAGTCAGCCTTTGGCAAACACTTAAGGAGGACACGAAAGCAGACTAGGATCTGGTAAGTGCTTTTAAACCAACCAGCTTTTGACACACTTACAATAGAAAACATACAAAACAAGGGGAAACACAAAGATAACACAGAATGGTCTAAGATCTAGCAAGTGCTTCTAAACTAGCCAGCTTTTAACACATTCCAAGGGAAACAATCTGTTAGTTATGCAGACAAGTCTGGGACCAGCGCTAACCATATCTTCCTTCAGTTCATCATCACATAACACATACTGAAAGTAAAATTCAGAAATAATATTCAGCTAGGACGATAAAATGAGGGAACACAAGCATTCTCATGCCTAAAACTGAATTAAGTCATTCCTAAATAACACATATTGGAAGAAAACATTCAAATAAAGATTTCTCAGCCAGAGAAGGTTACTGATATACAGCAGGTCCTAACCCTGTTTAAACTGTTCTTTACAGTGGAAAATGAAACAACATGAAAACATAAATAAAACAACAAGTTACAAATGAGAATAACATCACCGTCAATATAGATCAGGATCCCATGAAACAGCTTTTATATTGATGTCAAACCAGCTACAAACTTCAAGTCCAATGTTTCAGCTCAACAATCATCTTCACTATTCAACCTAACTACTCTAGCACAAACAGAGCTTCAAGGGCCAGTGAATACTATGTACAAAAAGAAGTCTCAAGCTCAAGTGTATTTCAAAGTTCTGCAACCAACAACTCCTCATCTTATGTAGAAATACTTATAGGAAGATGAGGAGGTGAGATTTCAACAAAATATCTCAAAGACAGTTAATGCAGAGTGAAGACTTCTCGGCCCTTTGAGAGGCTCGAGGGAAAAATTTACAGGTGGATCACTACATTAACCGTTTCACAATAAATATCAAAGCTTGGTGGAAGCTTTGTTTGACTTTGAGGCTCTGTGTGTGTTTTGGAATAACTCTGCAGATATTTATTTATTGGTTTCCTTGCAGAAATAACCTCTTGGCAATGCTGGAGGCAGATATTTCTTCGAGCAATAACTTCGGCCTCTGTTCTGAATGGTTCGAGGCAACATATGGCTCGGTGGTAGCTGAGGAATCAATTTGCCTCAGATGTGGCGGTGGAGGCTTTTTGTCTGATAAAAAACTTTAGGTTTTTTCCTTTAAACTGTGTTTTAGATTGGGGATTAGGCTTTTGATAACTGTCTTAGCCGTAATCCCCATAAAAACTGTCTTCAATCTTCATCTGCTGTGCTTTATTCTCAAAACTGATACTCTTTAACTGTGTTTGATTAAAAACAATGTCTTGTCGATGTGCAGACCCGCACTGGGCTTTACGGCATCAATACTCATAGAGTATTGACGAGACATGGAATAGAGCCCCGTGAATGGCCTCTTTAAGATAGCCAGAAGGCACAGGAAACGTCTTTCCCATCCCTCGGCTTTCCTTCATTCTATAATGAAAAACCATTAAAACACCTGCAAAACACAACAACAGTTAATAAATCCTGCGGGAATAGGTTAAAACTGCTTCGGATGGCGGGGGAGGAGCGTAGCCGTCGGATGAGGGCAACCAACGGTGGAGATCTGCATAGAAAGGAAAAAAGGATAGCGGGAGAAGAATAAGGAGGAGCAGTTTTGGACCGTCCGATCTGGACACGTGGACGGTCCAGATTTAATCGGAGGGTCTCAATCGGGGGTGGCACAAAAGGGGATGCGATTGAACTTCCAGTGCGATTAAGCGCTGGCCGTTGATCTGCAGATCAGATCGACGGCGGAAAACGAATCAGCGGGTTTTGAAATGGCGGTAAGACTTGCGATCGGAGGGAATAAGGACCGTTGGATCTTCGGGAGGATGGACGGCTTAGATTGGATCGGAGGATCGCAATCGGGGAGGTCACAAAACAACATGCGATTGAAACTTTGCGATTGAGCCCTTTGCGATTGAGCGCTGGCCGTTGATCTGAGAATCAGATCGACGACGAGGAATGAATCGGAGGTAATCGCAAGGGGGTGAAACATTGCGATGCGATTTTGCGCGGACCGTTGGATCAAGGGTTAGATCAACAGTCGGGATTGAATCGGGAATCAGCTATCGGAGCACAGAGAAGAAGGCATGCGATTGAGAGTTTGCGATGCGATTTAGCGATAACCGTTGATTCAAGAACGAGATCAACGGTGGAAAACCAATCGGGGGAGTCGCGATCGGGGGCGAAACAAAAACGCATGCGATTGAAAGTTTGCGATGCGATGGAGCGTAGGCCGTTGGATCAAAGGACTAGATCGACGGTCAGGATTGCTACGACCTACGCACCGGCGGAAAAGCCCTTAAACACATGAAAAACAAAGTTTTTTGCGAATAAAACAAGTTTAACGGATTGGGCGGAAAATATATAGGTAAAGGAAAAAGGCGCCCGATTGTGGGGCCAGGGGTTTTCACGGAATGTAATATGCCCGGGAGTTATAAAGACAAGGGCTAATCGCAATCGGGCCATTGAGCCTGGTCTTTCCGATCAACCCATTTGTATTCAGCACATGGTTTTAATTTTTAACTTAGAACTTTCAGAAAGTGGGTTTTTGGGTTTACAAAGGAAAATGAGCTTTGTAATGGTTCAAAGTCATGCACCCTTTGGATATTTGCGATTAGTGCCGAAAGCTTTGGCGTTTGGTTTTAACACATGGGCATGTGGGGGGAAGTGGTTTAGGACTTAGCCCAAGGGGCTTAGGTCCATAGCAATAAAACTTTGTTTTTTATGAAAAATTTCGAGGTTTTCAATGGATTTGGGGGTTTTGGCACAGTTCAAAAAGAAGTTTCAAACCATGTCAGGAAGATTTTTACGGATGGAGGGAGAAACTCATGAGAAGTAGAGGAATATATGGAGAAAAGGGGGAGTAAATGAAGGTTAGTTATGAGTGGGAGAAAAGGAAAAAATGATGTTTTCTTCAGCAGTTTCTTACAGGAAATCAGCAGAATTAATAGGGAAAGCGATGAAGATTTTGGACAGAGGCATGAGGCCTACAAGGAGTCTTCGAGAGCCAACAAATTTTGGTAATGAAAAATTGTTCCTTGAAGGCTCAAAACAGATTTAGCCACCTTTTGGTATAACAAAATATTATAGGTGGCTAACACAATAAAAGGAGGATACAACCTGGCTCTGAAGCTGAATTCTCCTTCGGAGGGTCACCAGCGGAACACGTCTCGAAAAATCCTGTCGGGGATGGGACAAACCTCTCTCTTTGGATGTATCGACAATAATCTCCTTGCTTGGATTTGGCCTTAAGGGAATGAATCAAGGCTCTTGCAGCATAAGGCTCTAATGGCTCTTGGGAACTTGGAGATTAGCTTGCAAAGGAGATGAGCAAGCTTTTATAGATGGAGGAAGGGGAGTTGGGATCCCTATAATCATGGGATTGGCCCTATCCTCAAGGAAGCTTCCATGAGAGGTGGAAAACCACTTCCTCGACATGGAGATCCAGAGCCAAACCTCCCAACTCAAATTAGATACCAGTTTATGGATTGGTTAGGACGAAACTTCCGCCATTTATTTTTAAAAAACAATCCTTAAAATGGCTGCCACGAGTGCGACTCTGAGACAGAGTGCCAATTGGCGCGCCCTCTTTGGAGGATTTTCCCCCTTGGCGCGAGGGCTGAACTGTGTACCCGCGCCAATGCAAAAAGAGCTGTTTTTAGGGTTTTTCACAAGGATTTTTCTTCTGGGCAATGAAAGCTCATGTTCAGAGGGATGTCATGAAAGTGGTTTCAAGTCATGTCACTGCTCACAGGTCACGAAATGAGCCCTCCAATTGTGCAGGATGGGAAATTTCAAGGACGGTGACAAATTGCTGTGTAACAGATGCCCCCTAAAGCATGAGGCCTGAAGGAGAGAGAGGGGTGAAATGATTTACGAGAACATGTCCAACTGAAAACACCGCCGTCGGAAAACCTGCATAGAGAATTACAACTGATATCTCAAATACAAGATATATATGTGGTATGGGCGCAGCCATCCATAACAGAGTATGTAGTAATCCATATCCGAGGCATGTACGCAGCCATCCAGTGAGCATCGATTAATAGACTCAGGTATGGTCACAGCCATCCAATCAGTGAGTCATGTAACTAATCATAATAATCCACAAAATCGCAGCCTGGATTTCAACAGACAAAATCTAGGGTCTTGTGCTCCATTTCGACCCGAACAAAGTACAAGTTCAAGCATGCGAATAAGTGAGATGAAGTTGAACATGCAAGAACATCATCTGATTACTAGCCAGTGATGAAAGCTATTAACAGACGCGAGAGGTACCACCAATGATGAAAATGGTCCCCAAGGTACTATAGGTACAATCTATGGCATGTGAATCAATGAGCTGGAATCGAACACCCGTAGAATCACTCGGTCGGAGGTCAATGATGAAAACCTCACGTCGAATGCGAAAAACCTGCCATTGAGGCATGCAGGTTCCAAGGTACTAGAAGGGAGTCTCTAGATCAGCTTCCTGGATAATGAGCTAAAGTCGACAGGAAGTGACCTTGATCAAAGGTGGGCCATAGTGTTTCCCACATCATCGACGTGAGACAGAGGAACATAATGTCTTTGTGAATCATGATCAGATGAGAATCAGAGGGAGGTTGGTACTTGCAGAGGTCAACTTCTCTTGAACATATAAACGACATGACAGCGAGTTTGGCAGTATTTGACATCAATAGATCAGAGGTCATGACGACGAGGCAAAGAGCGACTGAGAGGTCAAAAGGAATCACCCAAACCCACGGAGGCAAGTGAAAAAATGAGATGAGATGTCCCCAACCCGACACGAACGCAGATAAGTGCCATGTTCAAGAGCGACATATTGCTGACATGACAATGATGTTTGTTCCATTTTCCCCACCATTTCTGGAAATTACCCCTTTATTTTTACACAAGCTTGAAGAGGATACCATGTGCTTGCTGTATAAGTCCATCCTAGTACATTTAACGAGCCCTAGGAAGGAGGAACTCGAATAGCGTCATTACGACTGAATGCGATGTCATCAGGGTTTAATGAGTCTGACAAAGGAAGAACTCGACGTCTTTTCATATTTAGAGAGTCTGAAAAGACAGCAGAAAAGTAAACTCCAAAGGCCCCTTTTCGTAAATAGTTTCTCAAGTCCGAAAAGGTAGAAAACTTTTTCTGAGAAAACCTCCTAGTCGCAATAGGCTAGGGTATTCCTTTTTCGTAAATAATCTATCCTAGCCCGAAAAAGGGGTAAACGTATACTGGGTAGATGTCGTTTCATGACCACTTTAACGAGATCGAAATGACAAGGGCCTCGGAAATCTTTTCATGTTTAGAGAGTCAGAAAAGAGCTGAAAGATGACTCCAAAATGACTTTTTTCGTGTATTTACTGAGTCTGAAAAAGTATAAAATACAACTCGTGTCACCGTTTAAGTTGCGTAAAAACCTGTTGCTGCACATAAAGGCAAGTATAAAATCCATTTTCGACAAAATATATTAAAATATTAATAAAAAATGACTTTTAAAACCTATTTAGATTTCAAAAGTTATAAATGAGTCTCAAATGGTAAAAACAAAATTACTTTTACTATTTACCTCATTGGAGAGCGACAGTGGTCCATTGGTGTGCAAAATTCTGACGCCGACTGTGACTGATCTGGGCTACCATTCAGATCCCTGTTTGTTCCAGGTAAGTGGGGCTTCCTTGAACTCCATTTTGATCCATTTTTAAGAGATTTCCATTATGGATTATACTTCTGTGGAAAATTTTTAAAATTCTAGGGCTCTGCCCATTGGCGTGGGTATCAGGCACGGACCCGTGCCAATACCCTTTTGCTTACAAAGGGGCCGCGCCAACTGGCGCGACTGTTAGGGAAACAGTCGTGCTAACGGTGGAACTCAATTTTCCTCTTTAGATTTTCGAATTGCAAGCTATTCAAATGTAATTTCAAGCATGACAGAGATCTAATAGAGTCTTTTTGATCATGTTGATGCAGGTTACTCAGGCATAATGGTTATCGAATGGAAGGAGAGGGAGCATTGGGAAGAGGATGAACTGGCTATGGAGAATGAAGCCTATATGAATGCACTTAAAAATTGTGGACTCAAAAAGTTCTTCCTGACGTCCTGCTTACGAGCTCAACCTGAGCTACTACAATACTTGGTCAGTATATGGGACGAAAATGAAGAAGTGTTTAAGCTTCGGGACCAAGTGTTGGAACTTGAGGTTCCGATGTATACTTCATAACCGGACTATCGCGCAGAGGTCCGATGCCCATCTTGACAGGCAGCAGACCATCTGGGGAAAATATGGAGCAAGTAATGGCGAGGGTGTGCCCGGGGGCACGGACCGGATCCAGAAGCGGGAAGGTGGACATCCACACTGTCCAGGATCTAGCACTCAGAGTAGTGCTACACACCATCACACGAGCTGTAGGGTTGCAAGCTCCACACGAGGCAACCAAGGCCCAACTCATACTAGCCTCTGAGTGTATGAGTCTTACACTGTTCGATTGGGCTACAATGGTGACAACCAATATCAAGAGGAAGCTAACAAGATGCAAGCAAGTCAAGCTAAAGCAGTTTGGCTACGGTTCCATTTTGGTGTCATTCATCCTGGAACAACTACCTATCTTCCAGGGCCAAGGGGCCATAGTTGCTGAGCCGGTACCACGAGAGCCAAGGATGGCTCGCTGGGTAGCAATTATGCCCAGATCAGGAGGAGGCCAACAGATGTCTTGGAGTCCGGAGTTTTTTGGATGGTTACGGCGGCAGCTAATCGTGGTCGAAGATTGGCCCTATGCCGGGACCGATTTCACCGGAGATCCCGATCTTCCGCTCCCGGAGGGGGAGGATTGGGATGAAGATTTGGGTACGACCTCTCTTTTTGATTTTTATGTTTTATGATTTTTTTTTTTGGTAATACATTTTCATTCTAATAACAGTTGTTATGTGTATGCAGATGTTGGCCCAGAGAGACCTGCGGACATGTCACCCATTGCGTGGAGAACCCATGTTGATCATGACCCTCAGGCTGAGGGTGGCGAGGGAGGTGAACTGATTCAGAACCTGGAGGGCATTGCCCGGGGGATCCCGGACTATGCACGGCTAGTAGATTTTCCGCTAGCATACCAGCGACACACTGTGGGGGTGCCCAGTCGCCTCCACCGACTATTGAGACGCTTAGTGCACGTGGTAGCATGTTACCACAAGCACCACGCGGATTAGACACCTAGGGCTTCTTTCATGCATATTTTTTGAGAGACATGTCATCTTCGGCTGTATTAAAAAGAACATGTATATTTTTTATTTTATGTGATGCACACTATGTAAACATTTTGACACACATATATATACATACCTATTTCTGGATGGATCTTATTACATGTGATGATGTTTTTATATGCTATGAAAATGTCTAATACAATGTTATCTTAATGCATCAGTTGCATAACAAACGACCCAATGAAAAAGTTCACATAATGTATCTAATCACACATTTTATTTTATGCAAGCTTAAAAGCACACATGAAAACACACATGCAAACTATGATTGAGGAAGATGGGCATGCCCCCAACATGGTGTCTCAATTCGAGGTACATGCCCCCCAAGCTTCAGTCCATAGAAAATGGAGTGAAGGTTGAAAACATAAGAGATTTGAACTGAATCTAGCAAAACTCGAATTGAACATGTTCGTGTTTCATTATTTTAACGAGGTTGACACACTTGAAAGAATTGTCCTCGTAGCAGCTTGTTTAATTGTTTTAAGAGCTTGGCACAAGAAGAGGAACTATGCTCTGGGGATCTCGACGGAGGAGGCTCAGGAGAGAGATGATCAGATACATCACACTCTCGCATTGCCCCCAGGCTAGGCATGAAGCAGGAATGATGATGTCCATCGCTCCAAGGCAGCTCCTCAAGAGACATTGTTTCAACAATGGCTTCGTCAGAAGGGAAAATCTCTTTAAGAGGATCAGGCGAGTCGGTCTCACCGAGCCGGGGGGATTGAGAGTAGACATCTAAAGCCATGCTTAAAGGAGCATGCTGAGGAGGGGGAGGATCAGAAGCGGCGATGATTTCGCAGTAATTAATCTCTACTGGAGTTAAGGGCATCGATTCTCCAAAATCAGTCACCTGCTCAGGCGAAGGGATGAGCCATGGGTTGTCAGACCTAGAGATCATATTAAATTGAGTGGTGTGCGGTGGCAGTGCGGTAAAAATACCCATGAGGATGGGGTATTTGAATAAACTGGGTCCTATGCTATCAGGGGGATTTGAGATCTTATCCACGTACAGAACGTTGTTCTCGGAGGTGGAGGTGAAGAAAGACAACTGATCCACCATAACGATTTTGCCCTCGTGAGGGAACTTAAGAAGTCGAAGAGGGTGGATGGCACGCATAGCATGGCGTGAGTCCAAATGCGGCCGAGAAGTATATTGTAGTTAAGCTTGGCATCAACCACTTCTACTTCTACGTTGACTGTCTTCCCCTGTAAAGTAATCGGTAAACTCTCGAGAACACCCAGGGGTTTGGATTCCCGACCATTGAATGCCTCTAGGGCATTGGGAGATGATGAAAGAGCCGGAGAGCCAATGGCCTTCCAGCAAGCGGACGACATGACACAGGTAGAGGCACCTTCATCCACAACGGCCCTATGGATGTTAAGACCGTTGATCCCGACTTGAATAACAAGAGCGATCTGATGTGGAAGTCGAGGGGTGAAATTTTCTAAGTCGAAGGCGAGAAGACTAGAATCGACGGGATCGATTCCACCGATTGCAGACAATAGAGCTTTCCGTTGCGAAGGAAAACTTTGAAGAACTTCCAATGTAGACATGGTAGAAGGCGCCTGTGCCAAATCCTCAACAATACTGTAGTGCTGAGCGGCACAGGCATTCAGATTGTAGGAAGACCTTCGTAGAACACATTTAGAAGGTGGCCTGACAACAGGTTCAGCAGTAGGCTTCTCAATTTCCAATGGACCGGAGACAGGTGGGGGAGTTGGGCCATCCGCAACTTCCTTCCCAGCTGTCTGGCGCGATCCAACATAATCCTTCGAACGCATAGCAATGGAGACAGGTGCAACACCATTCATCACAAAGACCTGGGACCCAAATGGTGCAAATGGTGAAGGCTGTTCAACCATTTGGGTCTGCTGAGATGGGAACGGTTCTTTAAGAACTGTCGGAGTCCCTTTGGAGCCTTTTAGAAGTTGACTAACCTCAGATCGTCTTGGACAATCCTTGGTATAATGATCTCCTTCACAAATAAGGCAGGGGCACTTTGGTTTACGTTGGGAACCGTCCTTAGTACGAGGTTTGGACTCTGGCTTTGGGGCGTCGGATTCAAATTTTCCTTTGCCCTTCTTTTTTCCTTTGGAGGCTTTTTCCGTAGGATTAGCCTAAACAGCGTTAACCTCCACAGTTTTGCTAGAATCAGGAGGGGCAAGAGGAGCATAATTATTGGATGAGTTGGACTTCTGCTTCCCATTTGAAGATTTTTTCGAATTCTGAGACACGGAACCAATAACACCATCCACCGCCGGGGTAGGTGGAGCTTTAGAGGTTCCAGACCGTGGAGCATCAGGAAAAATATCATAAAGCGTGCCAGACTGAGAGTATACCAGATCTAGATATTGGGCACGCGCTATGGCTTGTTCTTCAGTCACACACGCTCCCATAGCAATATCTTGGGCGATTTTGTTAACGAAGGAGGTGGTGAACCAATGAGTTAGTATCTGATTAGGTATATAAAACTTGATCAGTCTACGATGACGTCACCACTCATTAATGTGATCAGAAATGTGGGTGGCTTTGTCCTACTTCAAAGAAGTCAGGAGGTGCGTCCCGGCTTCGTAGAAAATTGGTAACTGAAAGTGAGTCAGAAAATCCATGGTTAACGTATTGAAATCTTGAAAGATGCCACGGGATAATTCAATATACCACTTAGCGGCAGCACCAGTCAAAGTGCACTAGAAGAGGCATAGATGAATTGAATCATCCACCCAAGAGTTGGACGAACACCAAATATGGTAATTCATCACATGAGCTTGGGGGTCCTCCCCAGCTTTACCCTCAAACTTGGGGCAATCACCAGGTACCTTGGTAGGAACCGGAGGCCAATAAGGATTGTGCAGAATTGGATCATTAGTTAATTTTGAAACATCCGGTAATTCCAAGGTAGCCAGGAACGACTATGGCGGATTGGACGGCATGCCTGGCCCTCGATAAGGACCAATACCTGTACTCCATGTTGGTTGAGAATATCCTTGCCCCTAGGGGTTCTGTCCAGCAGGATTCTGACTGTAGGGGGTATAGGGTGTATAACCAGCCTGATTCGGTTGCTGGTAACCAGTGTACGGGGCTTGATAACCAGAGTATGGACCCTGATTGTAAGTTGGCCCCATTTGAGCAGTCAACGGATTTGGCTGTTGAGCATAGGTATAGCCGGGTTGTCGAGAGTAATAGTTAGAACCTTGGGGCTGGCTATAATTCGGTCGGTATTGACCATGAGAATATTAACCGCCTTGAGGTTGAGTGGGCTGCTGATAGGTGGGGCCCTGCTGAGCCTGATAATTAGGGTGCAATGGTTGATTTGTCTATGGCATTGAATAAGTCGGCTGTTGGGCAGGGTTGACAAGATGTACAGGTTGGCCTGGCTGAGCAGGCTGCCCTCGTTGAACAGGTTGACCCGGATAAACAGGTTGTGCCAGTTGTGCAGGTTGACCTGGTTGTTGAGGAGCACCAGGTTGTGCCGGATGGGCTGGTTGGCCTAGTGGAGGGACACCAGGTTGTGCCGGATTGGCTGGTTGGCCTGGTGGCGGGATACCAGGTTGTGCCGGATGGGTCGGTTGGCCTGGTAGCGGAATGGATCCAGGTGGTTGCTAATAACCGGTTTGACCCGCAACAGGACCATAAGATGGTCCTGGCTGATGTGCAACGTTGGGACCAAGAGGATACTGCGGTTGCATAGGTTAAGAAGGTTGGAATTGCCCCCCAGGACCATATACCGACCCCGGTTGGTACCCCGGTTGTCCTGTGAGTCCTTGAGGTTGCCCAGGTGGGACTCCAGGGAGAGGTTGCACGAGTTGACCTGAAGGGTTGTAATATTATCCTTGCAGACCGTATAATGGCCCTTGCTAGCCCGGAGGGTAGCCCTGTACGGGCTGTCCCTACGGGTCATAAGGATAGCCAGGCTGCCCCGAAGGTTGGCCTTGAAAAGGTTGTCCTTGCGGGTTATAAGGTTGTCCAGCCTGGTTATACGGTAAACCCTGAGCATGAAGTTGAGCCTCAGGAGTAGGTAAACGTAAAGGGTTCCCATGCTCATCGTACTGATATGGAAAAACGTACACGGGTGTACCATCCTGTGCATAATGCGAAAAATACGAGCGGTTGGGATCTTGAGAGGACTGTCCGACCTCAGGGTTCGATTTTTGCAGGGACAATCAATACTCCTCTGGAGAGATGTTATCCGGCATAGCAGATGCTATATAGATGTCTTCGGGAAGCGATGTGGTCCTTAGGAACTGAGTGGTAACAGGGGGTGCAGATGCGGCCGCACAAACAGTGGGCATGGAGGGTACAGAAGTGACCTGAGGGGATGATGTAATGGGTGTCTTAGGAGACATCCCCAAAGAAGGAACGACCAGCCTCGTAGAAGGAGCTGACACCCTCATGGAGGTAGAGGCGGCAATAACCTGACCCAAGGATCTATACCCTGCTGGTAATGAGGGACCGGGTGATGACATAACAGATGGTTTAGGGTTGTCTTCTGGAAATAAATGTCGAGGGAATAACTAGTAATCTTCACCAGACGTGGGGATTTCCTCACTAGGAGAATCACTCATATTCGAACCTACCGCTAGATCTCGTAACAGACGGCAAGGACTAGGAGGAATAACAACAGCTAAAAAAGGTGAACCCGATGTAAGAGGAGGGAAATGCTCCCCGACTCCTAATCCAGACCAAGGGTCGGAAAAGGGCCAATTGAACTCAACTAGTCCTCCAAAGGGAAGCTCAGACAGAACCGGTCCCCTGTCGGGAAACTCGGAAATGATGGGCTGCTGAGGTTCAGCAGAGGATTGAAAAACCTTTGATGAATCGTCCATATATGGACTACCAGTAGACGAAACAGAAGGTTCCGCCACTGTGACAACAATGACAAAAGATCAAGCACAACACACATGGGCTGAAAAAGAGTCAAGACACACAATCAAATGACCAACAAGCAAAATCTAACAGGGCGTGTGATCGCGGGTGATTTATTTTACCACATTGAAACTTAGAAACTTCACCGTTTCATGTTTTAAGTGTCGAGAAACGGATAAAAGGTGACTCTATCTCTTTCAGTTTTGAAGCAAGCGTGAAAGGACAAGCGCTTGGAGATCCTTTCAAATTTAAAGAGTCAGAAAAGATCAAATGACTACTCAGGAATACTAGGCAAAGGGTGTACCAAATAACCGTGAACTGCAATATACACCTTAGTTTCAAAATGAAAGAGAAATCAACCAAGGACTTAACGTACGTGCAGGAAATCTCCCCGAATGCTGTGTCCAGTGTATCACGGGTATAGGGTGGGAGACTCGGCTTCCTATGGATAAAGGATAGAGACCTAGTGGGGTATCCCTTTATATACTCGACGGTACGGGGAGCACAAGTCTATACTAGTGCTGTCTAAAGCCAAGAGGTGAACGACAACTACTAGGTTTAAATACGCCAGAACACATCTCTAGCCTAGACCACTAAATGTTGCGTTAATGTTTCAATGCTGCCTTAGTGTAAATTGAATAAATTTTAATGTTTATCTTCAATTACGTTTCAATTTCTACGCCCTAGCGAGTGTTATGTTTCGAAATCTCCTAAATGCACACTATATGCCACAATATATCATTTCATTCGATGAAAGCTAATTACAAGAGAGTTAAGAGCTTTTCACAAAATAATAAAATGATCAGAGAAAAACCCACAAAGTCTCTAATGCAGCTAATGTAAACCAAAAATTTTTCTCTCAAAGTCACTAATCACTAATAACATCGAAAAGATTTTAATTTGCACTAACTAGTCGAAAGCAAAAGATATTTTTTGTATTTTCAATGTTTAATAGAAAAGTGCACTAAACAAAAATGAAAACTAATGAAAAGAGAAATTTGAGAAGTGATGAGGAAAGAGCAAAACACACAAATTTCACTCAACTCAAACACACAATCAGATCTCCAAATTGACAAAACAGTCCCTCAAAACCAAGAGAATCCCAAAGAATCAAATGGACCATGCAATCTAGCCCCAAAACGAGACAAAGCAAAATTCGAATGAAGAAGAGAACAAACACTCAAATAACGCAATAAAATGATAAACAACTGCCAAATGAATGCAGAGGAGCAATCAAAAGGTTGACTGAACAAATAGAAACCAAAAACTTCCGAGGGAGGCTCGACACACAAGAGCACCTAGATGTCCTAGGGCTAGAATGTGAAATCGATGGAAACAGGAAAAAAACCAAAGGACGAAGGTCACAGCCAGTCAAACAAGGCTCCAGAACACTCAAGCAGTCGAAAAAACAAGACCAAACACACTGATCAAGCTCAGGGAGCTCAGAATAGAGCAAACCCTAGTACCTCACAGGATTGGCGCAACTGTGAGGCTGAAACTAGTGCCAGAATGGAATTGGCACGAGTAATACACTGACAACATGCGCCAGTGGGCGCGACTGTCACACTGAAAAGCGCGCCAACTGAGTTTGCTATGGAAAAATAAAAAAAAGCACTCCAACAAGCATACCAGTGATGATCAAGCTGACCAAAAGCCAAAATAAAAAAAAGAGCCAGCCAAAAGAGACGATCAAGCAAGCAGAATCGAGAAACAACCGAAAAGACAAGACAATACTCCAAGTGTTCAGTTCATAAACTAAACTGGAGATTGACTGAAGCAGCTTTGATCTACTTTGCTAATGCAGAGCAATAGCGTTTCAAAGGCTATCTGGCTAACTTCAGGCTCCGTCTATAGCTTACAAAGCAGAACAACAACAAGCTAGACGATCCCCAGCGGAGTCGCCAATTTGTTGTGGAGGTAAATCACCTCTGCGGATAGAGGCGATCCCTACTAGCCCAGACCAGGTCTAGCAACAATCGTCACATGCTATAGTGCAGGTTCCTAATTGCAAATAAACCAACTAGTGATGAAGGCTTACCTGGAATCCAACGATGTCGCTCATGGAGAAAGTAGCGCTCCCATTCCTTAGCTCTGGTAGATCACAATCCTCATGATCTCTGTGATCGGACACCTGCACACACAAGAAACAAAACAAACGCAAGCGTAAAATCCAGTATATGCAACTATATGTCAGTCAGAGAAGACATAACTCATCATCATAATCAACAACAGGAGTGGAACCATAAACAATAGTCGTTTATCATTAATCAATCAAAGGAGGATACAACCTGGCTCTGACACTAAATTCTCCTTCGGAGGGTCGCCAACGGAACACGTCTCAAAAAAGCCTGTCGGGGATGGGACAAACCTCTCTCTTCGGATGTCTCGACAATAATCTCCTTGCTTGGATTTGGCCTTAAGGGAATGAATCAAGGCTCTTGCAGCATAAGGCTCTGATGGCTCTTAGGAACTTGGAGATTAGCTTACAAAGGAGATGAGCAAGCTTTTATAGATGGAGGAAGGAGAGTTGGGATCCCTATAATCATGGGATTGGCCCTATCCTCAAGGAAGCTTCCATGCGAGGTGGCAAACCACTTCCTCTACATGGAGATCCAGAGCCAAACCTCCCAACTCAAATTAGATACCAATTTATGGATTGGTTAGGACGAAATTCCGCCATTTATTTTTAAAAAACACTCCTTAAAATGGCTAGCGCGAGTGTGAATCTAAGACAGAGCGCCAATTGGCGCGCCCTCTTTGGAGGATTTGCCCCCTTGGCACGAGGGCTGAACTGTGTACCCGCACCAATGAAAAAAGAGCTATTTTTAGGGTTTTTCACAAGGAGTTGTCTTCAAGGCAATGAAAGCTCATGTTCAGAGGGATGTCATGAAAGTGGTTCCAAGTCATGTCACTGCTCATAGGTCACGGAATGAGCCCTCCAATTGTGCGGGATGGGAAATTGCAGGGATGATTGCAAATTGCTGTGTAACAAAGGGATAGAATGCTCTTTTGAAGGGATTGGGCTCCATGAATCAAGGGGTAGGCTCCCATAATGGAGGAATGAACATACATGATAGGAGCGAACCTTCGACCAGATAACTGCTTCTAGAAGCTTCCAGATTTGACTGCTGGGCTTCTAAATGTCACTTTCCGCCTTTGTTTTACCTTTTACAGGGGTCCGCACTTTTAATGAATAAGTAGTGCATTTATCTCCACATGATTTAGAGAAAAAAAGTGCGGCGCCACAAGCAATGTTAAGAGAAAGTGTGGTACAAGTGTTTTTAAGACTTTTATAAGCTTTTCTCTCAATTTCAAGGCTTGAATTTAGGAACTTTGATGTTGTAGACTTATAAGGGAGTACTAAAATTTCAGTGTAATAAATTGCCCCCTAAAGTGCGAAGTCTGAGAGCATTTGAAGAGTGATGTGCTTTATCATTTCAAGGATTAGCCTGTGGACACCCCAGTCGGAACCCTGCAAAAACATTCAATGCAAATCATATATATTTCTATCATCACTGAGGTAGGCATTCCCATACTCAGATCAAAACTAACTAAATTTTTTATGATATAGAAATGATTTTAATATTACATCAATAGTGTAGACACATCATGGACGCAACCATCCGTAATGAATAGTCTACTGCATAATGAATAATAAAACTCCTCGCAGCCTCAATGGTGGAAACTAGATCCAGGGTCTTGATTTTTGCTTCCTGAACTAGTATGATTCTATCCATGCGATTAAATGTGTTGAAGTCGAACATGGTACAAACCACTTGATTACCAGTCAATGATGTGAACTATTAACAAGTGTGAGAGAAACCACCAATAATGACAATGGTTCTCAAAGTAATTAGTACAATCCATGAAATATGAATAAGTGATCTGAAGTTGAACATTTCACGGAATCGTTCGATTGAAGGTCAATGATGCAACCTATCGTCGAAGGCGAGAATCCTGCCATTAAGGCATGCAGATTTCAAGGTACTGACGGATTCTAGATCAACTTCCTAGATGATGAGTTGTCGTCGATAGAAAGTGATCCGTCGTAAGCAAGCTCACGACACGAAACCATAGATCAATTTTTGAGGAAATATTTTGCAAGGACTGTCTCGGGGATGGTCAACGCGAATAGAGACAAATGTTTTCAGATGAATGGTTTGTTTGACTCTCCTCTTGAAAACATAACGACACTACAGATGGTTTGGTGACACTTGCCCAGAAACCGGCTGAAGACCTTCAATGTGGTTTGATTAATTGATAGGCAAAGGATTTCCCAACCTAGGTAGAAGTGTGACAAAAAGTGTCGTGTTCAAGAGTGGTGTAATGCTTTTACAAATCAAAGTGTAACAAATGAATCTGTTTTCTCTCTTTTCCCCCACCATTTCTGGAAAGTACCTCTTTATTTTTCACAAGCTTGAGGAGGATAACATTTTCTTGTTTTTAAGCTCATCCTTCGGATGAGTCCAACTTAGTTTAAAATCAAACCCTAAGAGGTAGTGGTTTGTTCATGTTTGTAATCGACGGGTCCTTTACTGTTAAATTTTAACGAGTCCAGTATAGGAGAAACTTGGTGTTTTTCATTTTTAGGGAGTCAGAAGAAAAAACTTAAGAAAACTCCGTGGGTGTACTTTTTCATAAATTTAGTCTCTCAATTCCGAAAAAGGATAAAATAATACAGGAGAGAATTCTATTGACCATGATTAGTCAACATATACCTTTTTCGTAAATAGTCCATTTCACTCCAGAAAAGGGGTAAACTTATACTGAAAGGATGACTGTTCGTTTCCTTTAACGAGTTTGATTAGTCAAGTACTCGGCAATCTTTTCATCTTTAGAGAGTCTAAAAAGGGCTTAAAGAGGACTCCAAGGTTTCGCTTTTTCATAATTTTCAAGAGTCCGAAAAAAGTGATAAAAGTATACTCAGTAGTTTTGTTTTTTCTGTAAATTTTAATGAGTTCGAAAAAGTGATAAAAATGTACTCACATGGCCAACTTTCAATTTAATTTATGAGCAGGAAAAGATGGAAAGAACTCAGCATTTTCATGTGTTTTACAAGAATGAAAGATAGCAAAAAATTCTCGGGATTTTCATGAGTTTAACGAGTCTTGAAAATAATAACTGAAATCAACTCAAGATAGGTTTCATTTTTACAAAAGATTGCCATTTTTTTGGATGGATAAGTCGTTCTTGTGGACAAGATAGACCTCCCAAGTGTCCTACAAATAGCTAGCAACAAACAGGATAGATGCAAATTGATTTCTCTATATTATATCTAATTAAGAATTTTCTATGATGAAGAAAGGACCTACCTGTGATCCAATGCTATTTGAATTCTTCCTTCCTGTTGCTCCAAGAAATCATCTCGAAATACCTGCAAGAAAAGACATAGAAAAGAATCAAAAGCACCTGCAACATATACTAATTCACAAATCACAAATCCATCTTAATGATCAAGGAATTTAAAAAATGGGATAATTAATTAAATAAATTGATGATAAAACATTATAAATAAGTTGTTTAACTAAAAACTCATTGAGAAAACAATATTCATTTGTATTATCTTGAAATAAGAAGAACCTTACAACCGTGTCCACCTTGATGTTGTACAGGCCTTCCTGGGGTCCAGAACAGGTGTTTCCTTTACTCTGACAAGGCTTGCACTCTCTCAGCTAAAATCACATGGGTGTGTAATCATTCCCATATAATGATTAGCTTATGAGAGTATGAGTCTCTTACAGCATTCCTCCTCAAAATTCTAACTCACTAATTATCTATTCTCTCTAACCTCAACTTCAACTAACTCCTTGAAGCTGCACTATGGCTTCAATTTATAAGGAAAGAGAGGAGGTTATGGTTCCAAATAAGAAGGGATATAATGCTCTTTTGAAGGGATTCGGCTCCATGAATCAAGGAGTAGGCTCTCATAATAGAGGAATGAACATACATGATAGGAGTGAACCTTCGAACGGATAACTGCTTCTAGAAGCTTCTAGATTTGACTGCTGGGCTTCTAAATGTTACTTTTCGCCTTTGTTTTACATTTTACGGGGGTCCGCACTTTTAATGAATAAATAGTGCGTTTAGCTCCGCATGATTTAGAGAAAAAAAAGTGCGGCACCGCAGGAAATGTTAAGAGAAAGTGCGGTACAAGTGTTTTTAAGACTTTTATGAGCTTTTCTCTCAATTTCAAGGCTTGACTTTAGGAACTTTGATGTTGTAGACTTCTAAGGGAGTACTAAAATTTCATGGTGAAAAATTTCAGTGTAACAGAGCCCTAGGAAGGAGGAACTCGGTTACTTCATGGTGACGATTTCCGATGTCATTTAGTTTTAACAAGTTTGAAAAAGGAATAACTCGGTATCTTTTCATGTTTAGAGAGTTTGAAAAGAAGCAGAAAATAAAAATCCAGCAAGTCCCTTTTTGTAGGTAGTCTCACTCACCCGAAAAGGTAGAAAATAATATCTGGGAGAACCTCTTAGTCGCGATTGGCTAAGGTATTCCTTTCTTGTAAGTAATCTGTCTAGCCCAAAAAAGGGGTAAACATATACTGGGCAGATGACAATTCACAACATTTAACGAGTTAAAAACAACAAGAGTCTCGACAATATTTTCAATTTTAGAGAGCCAGAAAAGAGTTGAAAGATGACTCCAAGGAATGACTTTTCGTGTTTTTACCAAGTCCGAAAAAGTAATAAAATACAACTCGTCACTTCATCATCATCGTGTTTAGGACCTGTTGTTACATAAGAAACACAAGTAAAACCCACTTTTTGAGAAAAAACATTAAAATAATCGAAAAATAAGCTCAAAAACCTATTTAGGGTTTCGAAAAGGCTATAGAATGACATAAATAGTAAAAATAAATTACTTTTCACCTTTTCATCTCTTGTGAGAAATTTACCACTTTTACCTATGACCTTATGGAGTTGGCCACGGACAATCCAGGAGACCAATTGCAAATCCATTTTCTTCAGGTAAGAGCTTTTATCCTTTCCTACATTTTAAGTTAGATTTCATTGCATGCATTTTAATTTTTTATGTTTTTTGGGGGGTATTTTGTTCAAGGTTGGGTGTGGGTTCCGGGCACAGAGTCGTGCCAACCTGACTAAAATTTCAATGGGGAGGCGCCAATTGGTGCTGCTATTTATAAAAGAGTTGCACCAATCAACGCAACCATAATTTCTCAGAAATTCTGCTAAATAGCTCATTTTAGACAATTCAAAATTTGATTATTTGACTAATGAAAACCCCAATGACGATTTTCAGGTGATTGAAAGCCAAAATGGCTATTGAATGGAAGGAAAGAGAACGAAGAGAAGAATATGAGCTAGCCATGAGAATTGTAAGATGCATGGATGCCCTAAGAGACTATGGGCTCTTAAAATTCTTGATGGCATAGTGTCTTCGAGCTCAGCTGGAGTTACTCGAGTATTTGATCAGTGTATGGGACACCGATCGAAAGATATTTATGATTCACGATCAAGAGTTGGAGATAAAAGTATCTAACATATATTTCATCACATGATTATCATGAAGGGAGCAACACTGATCTTGGCAGGTACCCGTCCTACGATGGAACACATGAGCATGCTCATAGACAGAGTTTTCCCAGGAGCAAAGAAAGGATCGAAGAGTGGAAAAATATATATCCAGAAATTACCTGATTTGGCACTAAAAGTAGTGCTACATACTATAACATGGGCTGCTAGATCTCAAGCCCCTCATGAAGCTACAAAAACACAGCTTCAACTTTCTGTGGATTGTATGACTCCAACCATTTTCAACTGGGCAAAAGTTGTAACAAGCAACCTGAAGCGCCAATTGACAAAGTGCAAGAACGACAATCTAAAAACATTTGGTTATGGGTCCATCTTGGTACCATTCATCCTAGAATGGTTGCCATTATTTCAACGCCTGGAGGTAATAATACCTGCACCACCAACACGAGAGCCACGGATGGTCCGTTGGGCAGCATTGATGCCTCGATCGAGAGGTGGTCAACAAATGTCATGGAGGCTGAAATTATTTGACTGGCTCCATCGACAACTCATCGTCGTGGAGGACTGGCCCTATACTGGCACTGACTTCATGGGTGATCCGGACCTTCCACTCCCTGAAGGAGAGGATTGGGATGAAGCATTGGGTAAAAACTCATTTTTTGATTTTGATGAGTATTATGTTTTTATTTTTTATTTTTTATGTGTTCTGATATTTATCCATGCATTACAGATGTTGGCCCAGAGAGACCTGCAAGAATGTCCCCTATAGCACGGAGATTTCTGCGTGATTTAAGGGTGGCCCCTCATGGTGAGGGAAACGAGAAAGAGAAGATCAAGTGCAACCTGGAGGGACTCACCAGTGGAATCCCAGATTACACGAGATTTGATGATGTTCCTCAGGCATACCAGAGGCATACTATGGGGGTATATAACCGCATCCACCGCTTACTGAGGTGGCTTGTGCGTGCAGTGGCATGCTATCATGAGCATCACGTCGATTAGACACCTAGGATTTTATTTATGCATATTTTTTGAGAGACATGATGTCTCTGGATGTAACCAAAACACACATATATTTTGAATTTATGATGCAAGTGGATGCAAACACTCGATATATATATATATATATATATATATATGTGCTTATTTTCCTTCCTAAATATTATTATGTGATGATGATGCCTTTACAAATTACGCAAATGTCTATCTAACAAAATATTGGCTACTGCATCAGTTAACACATTCATTCGTCTAGGAATATGTTGATATGTGATATAATCAAAATTCCTTTCTAATAAACAAACACACAAATACAACCTTAAAATTTGATGATTTCTAACAGAGTAAGTCTCATTAAGCCGAAGAAAAACAAGCTGAGAGTCCAGGTTAAAAATTAATGCATGAATGTCGAGAGAAATGGCCTTGATTAAGAGTTCAATGACAACACTATAGTCAACGACATTGTTGGTTTTTTTTCCTAGTCAAATACCTTGAAGGTCTATCAACTCACCATTAGGATTTTAAATCACCCAGGCTATAGAAGACAAATTCTGGGTACTGCGGGAGGCACCATCCGGGAAACCAACATAAGGAGCGATAGACATATTCATAGTAAGCAATGACATAATAAGTAGGAAAAACTAATCGCAAAGAACACCAAGCCAAAAAATGTACAAAAAATGAAAAACACACTTATGTACAAAAGGATATTCACGAAAACTCATGCATAGCGTTTTTTGAGATACAACCCATTTCTGGGTTGATTCAAAGGATAGCTTTCATATTCAATTAGATCATAAGCCCCATTCTGTAAAATGTTCTTAACAATATAGGGCCCATGCCACTTGGGTTCGAATTTTCCTACCCCCAGCTTATCATGAGCTTGGTCATACAAGATGACTAGGTCTCCTTCTACAAAGGTGTGAGGGGAAAATGTCTGATCAAAATGAGCTTTGAATCGTTTTTTCTGTGCTTCTATAAATAGGGCAGAAAAGCGGCGAGTTTCATCAAGCCTCTCCAAATATAGAAGGTGCTCTTCCTCTGGTGAGGTATTAGGTAGTAATTCAACAACTATTTTGAGAGAAGGGATTTCACATTCAATCGGAAGGGTAGCTTCCAGACCATAAACAGGTTGGAATGGGGTGAATCCAGTTGCGTCCTTCACCAAGGTTTGGTAAGCCCAGAGAGCTGAAAAAAACATGAGATGCGAGTTGGACTTGTGCATCCCAATCGTATGTTGAAGCATAGTGACTAGAACCTTGTTCATGGCTTCAACCTGGCCATTGGCCTGAGCATAGTACAACATTCAGTTGTTGTGATGCAAACCCAAATTAGAAGTAAACTCAGCCATCATGAAATGGTGAAAATGAGAGCCATGATCAATTACAATGGCTTGAGGGACACCAAACCTAGTAATGACATGATTGAACAGAAATTGTGCAGCCGTCTTACCATCAGCTGTGAGTGTAGGCATTTCTTTGGCCCATTTAGTGAAATAGTCCACAACTACAATAATATAAGCATGCCCCCCAGCCGAGTGAGGGTTACACGTCATAAAATCGATGCCGCACTTCGCAAAGGGACCAATGATAATGACAGGATGGAGGTGAGTGGGTGCCGCGCACCTCTTGCGCTGGTAAATATGGAAATCGTGACACTTACGAAAAACAACAATGTAGTCTTCAAAAAACGGTAGGCCAAAAATATCCAACACGAAGATTTTTTTGTGCAGTAGCATATCTAGACATGTGACCACCACATGCACTAGAGTGGCAGTCATTGAGGACTTTTTTCAGCTTCCTCAAGAGTATCTCCGACTATGTGATAAGGTTGCGAATAATGGTGAATGCATCGACGAGCATCCTTTGTCAACTCGGATTGAAAAATGGAAGTCTGGAGATAGATGATGATATCACCGTACCATGGATCGAGGGTGCTAATGAGAAAAGGAACGTCATCTGGGATGCGTTCCTCAGAACCAGATGGAGCAGAGTCAGATGGTAAGAAGCTAATCAAATCGGGAAAAAAAAATGATTTCATCAATTTGGCGGTATTAAACTCCAAATCAAACTCTTGGAGGATAACAGTAAATTTTGAGTATTTCCCCCCTAGCAATTGTCGGGTCAATATATACGTCATGGGGTTGCAATCGGAAATCACAGTTACTGTGCGGAGTACAATATAATGGTGAAAACGCTGGACAGGTTGAACAACAACCAACGCCAATTTATCGACAAGTGCGTAACGTGTTTTGGTATCGAGAATATTGTGGCTCAAATAATAAATGATGTGCTTATCACTATCGTCGTCATCCTATACTAGAACCATGGCAATAGTGCTAAGTGCGGTAGCAAAGTAGAGAGAGAAATCGCGATGATAATTGGGAGGACACAAGAGAGGAGCATTGATAAGCAATGTCTTCAATGCATCGAAATATTTTTTGGCGATCTCATCCCAGAGGAATGGGATGCCTTGTTTAAGAAATCGCGTGAATCCTTTGGCTACTTCAACATAGCTCGGTATAAAACGACATAGGAAATTAGCTTTCCCTTGTAGAATCTGCAACTGATGTAAAGAGGAAGGGGAGGGGAGATTAACAATAGCTTCGACCTTAAGAGGGTCAAGATGAATTCCATATTTAGAAATAATAAACCCTAGGAGTCCACCAGAATTGATGTAGAAGACACACTTATGTGGATTGTGTCGAATGTTATAGTGTCTACAACAAAGAAATATTTGACAGAGGTGATCTGGGTGGTCCTTACGCTTAGCTGAATGAGCCGGAAGGTCATCCAGGTAAGGTTGAACAATGCATTCAATATCATGGAAAGTGTATGAAATTTCTTGTTGGAAAGTGGCACCAACATTCTTAAGACCAAAAGGGAGCTTCTTGTATGCAAAAGTGCCCCATGGATAGATAAAGGTGGTCTTGTGTTGATCAGTCGGAAGAATATTGATCTGGTTGTAACAAGAGAACCCATCCATAAGAGAAAATATCTCACTCTCAGCATAGTCGTCAATGATCTGGTCAATGAAAGGAGTGGGATAGTTATCCTTAGGACAAGTGTAGTTGATGTCACTGTAATCCACACATATGCGAATAATACCCTGTTTTTTTTCCATAGGAATGATGTTAGAAACCCATTCTGTCAAGGGGATCGGATAAATGAAGCCAACTTTAAGAAGTTTTTTCAACTTCTCCCTTGATAGCAGCTACCTTTCTAGGGTGTACGGGATGAAGACGTTGGTGAACAGGCTTCACGTCAGGATAAGTAGGGATCTCATGCACAACTATACTTGGCTCGATGTCGAGCATTTCTTCGTAGGACCAAGCAAAAATGTCTTGAAACTCTCAGAAGAGACTAGTATAGACCTCGATCTCATCAGGAGAATAGGTCACCCCAATGTGGATGTTCTCGACAACCCCTGGTTTGACGGAGATGTCAATAGGCATCATTTGTGTAATGTTTCCTAGGTTACGTTCCACGAAAAATTCATGTGTCAAGATGGGCATTTGAAGCAGATAGGAAGGAGCTTGGGAAGCTAAATTCTCATTCTCAAGACAAGTATACATGGCCCCAAGGCTAGGCATAAAGGAGGAACGATGATGACTATCATCCCAAGGAGGTGTTGAACCCTTAGTTAAACTGAGAGGGGGGGTGAATCAGTTTAACACATTCATGGAATTTTAAAAACTTTCCTTTAAACTTATTTAAACCTTCATTTCATGATCAATTTAATATGTGGGCAATCTTAATTTGTGAGCAGCAAGTATTAAGCAGATTAATTAATATAACAACAGTCTTAATATGTGAGCAACAAGTATTAAGCAGATTAGATATACCATATCAACACATAGACATCATGCACATAGACAGTAGATATAAGTGGAAACCCATAAGGGAGAAAACCACATCTTATTATTGTTGTGATGCAAAGGCAAGCTCCAACTCCCTCTCACCACTGATTTTATGTAGGCTTCAACCTACAGGAGGCTCCTACCTCAATTCTGCAAGCTACAACTTGCAAGGAAGCTCCAACTCCCAACTATTTTCTGCAGGCTCCAACCTACAGGAGGCTCCTACCTCAGCCAGCTACAACTGACATCTATCAAGCTACAACTTTATATGGAAGCACCAACTCCCATCTATTTTCTGCAGGCTACAACCTACAGGAGGCTCCTACCTCAGTCAGCTACAACTGACATCTATCAATCTACAACTTGACATGGAAGCACCAACTTCCTCACATTACAATAAAATCATATGTTGATTTACCTTGGATATCAGCTCTGTTCTGTTCCTTCTTCACTGCTATCCACCAGCCTTCATATCTGTCTTATATCATCTCTGACTCTTCACAACATCTTTATCTACTCCTCTTTCCTCTTATCTTCTCTGCCTCAATTATACATTCTCTAACTTCTCTATGCATATCACTATGATATCATTTGTAGATTTCACCTTATGACTTTTTGCATTCCACAGGGAATTCGGAATGAACATCCATGACTCTTTGAATTTTGCCTTCTCATTTCTTTTTCCGGCTCATTCAGAGGAATATAGCAATTTATACAAATTTCAGTTTTACAGTGGAGTTTTGTTTTCCTACTAGAGACTTGCCTTTGCATCACAAACAATATAAAATCAATTAAAACATTTACATTTTTAGTTACAATAATAATTTCAATTCAATCCATTCAGTTCTTGGTTCACTCTGTGCTTGTCCTTTCTGTTGTTGTAGTGTAACATTTCTGCATACTCTCCTGCATTTTCATGCCTGTAAAATTCCCTGTGTCTTTTTTAGTTTCTGTCATGTACCTATTCTGCATACCTCTGTTTTCCATGCCTGTAAAATGCCTTGTGTCTTTTTCAGTTTCTTCATACTATCCTGCTCACTGTAATTGTGTATTTGTTGCATATATAAATTTATGTTCTTAGCACAATGGTCAAAACCCAACAATCAAATAACATTGGTCTTCGTATACGGATGTTGCTTTTAATGCTCTATGGTTAAAAACCATAGTCAAGTCCATTTCATGAATATAATGCATTCGACTTTGCTATCATTCAATGTAGGTCTCGGCCCTCACACACACACACACACACACACACACACACACACACAGATATATATATATATATATATATATATGAAGATTCTTTATCAACCCATCATATATTTACACCATACAAATATTCCTTTTGTCTTACTAAAACCATACATATGGTTTCATCCATATTTCAATCTGCATATTCATTTATATGGTTTATTGGTTCCGGAATATATAACTCCAACAATAAATCTTTGCTCTCTCTTTTTGTGTGAAATTCCATTCAACATTGCCTTTATAAAGTTTGATTAGAGCCAAGATACTAATGACTCACGGCACTTTTATAACCATAATACATCAATATATTACGTTCTCCAATCAAGTGTTTGAGATATTGTATAAGACCTGTTACCACCGCATTCACTATTGAATTCCAAACCACATATATTGAAATGAAATGTCTTGGGCCCCACATGTCAGACCTATTTTAAATAAAAATTCATATGCGACTCCAATACTCTGCTTCATATGCGGGAACTTCTTCACTTAATGGTTTAGAACCATAAAATAAAATCTTCACGCTCTATGGTCTAAAAACCCGTCATATGAAATTAATCAACATTACACTTAATTCATGGCAAAAATGACCTTGATTAACCACAAGGACCAACGTATATTAGTTTTGGACCCACAGCCATTCATAACATACATTTATGCCGAGGCTCGACACTTAAATCAAATTCCGCTTTGACTTTGGATTAACTAAACACCTATATAACCCAACAATAAGACTTAGCCCTGTTATATTAAACCTCGGGCCCACACAAACACACGAATTACCTTTGCTTATCCTTTGCGCATCTTCATGATGTGAATGCCGTCAATCTGGGATGGCAACTGATCAAACGCAATTTGCATTATTTATTGAACTGAACTTTAACACCCAAATAAAATGTGAAATGGGTGGTTTCCAAAAACCACTCAACGCCACATGTCGAGCGCGGAGGTGTATCACATTTTTATTTTGAATTCCATTTACCACTTTTGAAAAGTGTGAGACCACTGGTTTTCAACCTCCGGTTTTACTGTTCATTCAAGGTTCCGCTCCATATCTTCCTGGTTCCGTCTGCCTCTACGCCATTCAGATTCACGATTTCGCTTCTTTGTTCCTTTGTCCATGATATCCTATGCCTTCGAACTTAACTTCATTCCACGCATACCAAAACTCGGTGTCACTCGAACTTATATACTCTATCACAGAAACTTAAAACAAATTTTATACATACATTTCATATATCAACTCCAAACACAGGATTTCACCCATACCTAACTCTTGCCACAACGTTTTTCTCTTCGGCACGATAGATCTCATCTAGCTACACAGATATTACATTCATTGGAACATCCACACACATCAATTTCCAATTGAATGCTATTCAACCAACCTTAACCCAGATCTGATTCAGGCATTCTCATACAAACTTCAAATACTCTACACGCAGAGTTTAAATTGAATGACGCCCATATGCAATCAATTCACTTCAGAATGCATCCAATCTTGATACGTATATAACCTCTTATTTACCCAGTCATATGTAGAATCACACAGTTCTCAATCTCACAGTCAACCCTGTCTCAAAAATTTATGGATTTTCATTCTCGATCTCACATTCAACCCTGTCTCAACAATTTATGGATTTTCTTCACTTATATGCAGAACACCATTAAAACCCTTGCCACAGAGTTTATTCAAAACTGTTTATAAACCCTGATCGACTCACATATGTAATAAATCATCAATGCACAGATAATTGCACACCTTACCATCAATGACACATAGGACCCATTTAGACCCCCAATTACAGAGTCTCACCTCACTGGTTCTCACCTTTCAACCTCACTCCTCTTTCTCTCCAGATCTCCAATCAAACGTTCCTTCTACTACTGCCTCTACTTCATGTCTGATGCTTTCTCTGCTGCCTCTCTGCTACCTCTCTGCTTATTTGCTGTCTCAGCTACCTCTTTGCTCCTTGTCTGCCTTTGTTGCCTTTGTTTCTTGTCTAATGCTGCTCCTTGCTTCTCTTTTGCTATTTCTGCTGCCTCTGCTTCTTCTTTCCTTTGATGTCTCTGCTGCCTCTCTACCTTGGTTGCTGATTTTTCTTTGTGCTCCTATTTTCTCCATTTCCATCAATGACAATATTTCCAACAGGAGGATCCTCAAGATACATGGTTTCCACGATGGCCTCATCGGTGGGAAACATCTCATTCAAAGGATACAGAGAATCCGAAGCGCCGAGACAAGGGGATTGAGAATACATGTCAAGAGACACACTCAAAGGAGTATGATTAGAGGGAGGATGAGATGAAGACAAAATAATTTCACAATAATCAATTTCTATTGGGCTTAACGCAATCGCGTTACCAAATGACTCAACCTACTCGGGCGAAGGAATCATCCACAGATCTAAAGACATGGATATCATGTTAACCTGAGAAGTGTTGGGTGGAGGAAGAGAAAAAAGATCCATCATAGCAGGACCTTTGAAAAGTCCTGGCATGATGCTCTCATAAGGCATAGGAATACGATCTACATATGGAACGTTGCTCTCGGAAGACGCAAAAGTGAAAAAGGAAAACTGATCGATAGTGATGATATTTCCTTCGTGTGGAAATCGAAGAACATAAAAGAGAGTGGACGAAATGCATAACATGGCATGAGTCCAACTGTGATCGAGGAGAAGATTATAATTGAGTTTTGCATCAACGATTTCAAACTCAACGTTAACGTTTTCCCTTCCAATGTATTAGGTAAACTGGCGAGAACACCTAGAGGGAAAGATTCTCTTCCATCAAAATCTTCTAAAGAGTTTGGAGATTGATTAACGGCTAGAGACCCAATGGATTTCCAGCGTGCAGAAGACATGATGCAAGTAGATGCACCCTCATCCACAACTGCTCGATGGATATTCTTTCCATTATTCCCAACTTGGATGATCAGGGCAAGTTGGTGAGGGAGATGTGGGATGAAATTTTCCAAATCGAAAGTGATAAGGCTAGAATTAGTGGGGTCAACCCCTCTAATAGCAGATAGAAAAGCCTTCCGTTGTGACAGACAACTCTGAAGTACTTCCAATGCGGACATAATGGAGGGCACCTAAGCCAAATCCTCAACAATACTGTAATGTTGAGTGGCACAGGCATTTGGGTTGTAGGAAGACTTGCGAAGTACACCTTTAGAAGGCAGTTGTACAAAGGGCTCAATACTGGGTATTTCGATGTGGAGAGGGCTTGAAGTAGGTGGGGGAGGAGGACCATCAGTGATCTCTTTCCTCACTGCCTGACGCGGTTGGGTAGAGTCTTTCTATTGGGTAGTGATAGAGATGGGTGCAGGACCATTCATCATGAAGACCTAAGAGCCAAAAGGGGCAAAGGATTGAGGTTGCTCCACCATCTATGTTTTCTGTGATGGGAAAGTTTCTTTAAGAACAACAAGAGTGCCTTGACTTCCTTTGAGTAGTCGACTCACCTCAACCCGTCGTGGAAAGTCCTTGGTGTAATGCTCATCATCGTAAATCAGACAAGAGTACTTCGATTTCATTTCGTTCCATCATCAACATTAGGGTTCGGAGAATCTCGTTTCGGGGTATCGGCTTTGGCCTTACCTTTACCCTTTTTCTTACCTTTGGAAGCTTTATCCACTGGGGTGGACTAGACAACATTCACTTGCACGGTCTTACCAGGATTCAGAGGTGGCTGAGAAGCAGTATCAGTGGAAGAAGTATATTTTTTCTTTGCACGATTTGGAGAGGACTTTCGAGAACTCTGAGACATAAAACCAATGACACCGTCGACAGATGGCATCATCGGTGCTTTGGTAGTTCCATGTCACGGAGCATCGGGCAAGAGTTCATACAATGTGTCAGATTGAGAGTACACGAGATCAAGGTAAAGAGCATGAGAAATGGCTTGTTACTTAGTAACACATGCCCCCATAGCGATGTCCTTAGAAATCAGACCGATAAAAGAGGTAGTGAACTAATCAGTTAGAAGTTGATCAGGAATCTCAAACTTGATAAAACGATGACGCAACCTCCAGTCATGAATATGATTAGAGATACGAGTAGCCTGATCCTGTTTCAAGGATGTTAGGAGGTGCATCCCAGTTTCATATCGAACTGGTAACTGAAAGTGCGTGAGAAATGCCATAGCAAGAGAAACACTATTACCGATGAAATAGGTAAATGCACTGTTACCTACTTTTTTTTGGTAGCATAAAAAGCACCCGATTTTGAAAAGTGGTGATGCAGAATCACCCTTTTTTTTTGTGCACATTTTTGACACTCTAATATTTTTATTTATGAAGTATGAATATTTTGATGCTAATTTTGAAACGTATTGATGCAGCATCAACATTTTTTTTAGAGCGGTGATTTTCATGCTAATTTTGAAACGTATTGATGCAGCATCAACCTTTTTTTTTTAGAGTGGTGATTTTCATGTTGGTAATAAAACACAAAACTTAGATAAAAAAAAGCAAAATTAACTCGTAAAAATAAAAAATTTAAACAAAAATAAATAAATAAAATAAAAATATTCGAAAATTATATCAAAAGAAATGACAAAATTTGAAAAAAAACACATAATTTAAAGAAAAAAAGAAAAATTAACCCAAAAAAAAAAAACATTAAAATTGTTTTCTCTAAGTTATTAAAAAAAACCATATAATTAAAAAATAAAATAAAAATTAAAATAGAAAATTTAGTAATAATTTAAATTACAAAATTAAAATTTAGATAAAAAAAATAAAATACAAAAAAGAAAAAATTAAATTTAAAAAATTAAATTAAAAAAATAATAATAAGAAGAAAAAAAAATACAAATTTTAAAATTAACAAAAAAAAAACAAATTAAAAAAAACAAAAACAAAATTGAAAAAGAAAATTAAAATAAAAGAACAAAAAAAAAAACTATCATTAAAAAATAAAAAAATGAAAAAAAACCCACGTGAAAATAATTAAAAAACAAATATCCATAAATTTACTGCTTTTTTTAAAATGAAACAATTTGTAAATTTTAAAAATGAAAAACTAAATAAACTAAAAGATTAAAAAAATAATAATAATAAATTAAAATTTAATAAATTTAATAAATAAATTTTAAATTTTAAAAAATAATTAATCTAGTGGTCATTAAATTCTGAAAACAAAATTAAAAAAAAACAAAAAAATTAAAATAAATTAAATTTAAAACAAAAAATTTGAATTAAAAAAAAAAAAAAATTAAATTTTTTGAATTTAAAAAAAAAAAATTAAAAATTAAAAAAAATTAAAAAAAAAAAGAATTTTTTGATCGTGGTGGCGTCGCCAATCGGCCTCTCGCCCAGGGGGCGGCGGAGGCCGGCCGCTTGGCAGGTGGGGAGGCTGCATTTAGCCCCCCACCCGCCTAGTGGCCGACCTCCGCCACCACCTGGGCAGGAGGCCGATTCCGGTAATCGCCCTCCCGCGGTGGGAGGCCGATTCTGGGAATCGGCCTCCCGAGCAAGTGGCGGTGAAGGCCGGCCACTGGGCGGGCGGGGGGCTACATGCAGCCTCCCCACCCGCCAAGCGGTCGGCCTCCGCTGCCACCTGGGCGGGAGGCCGATTGGCGATGCCACCATGATCAAAAAATTCTTTTTGGGAATCAGCCTCTTGCGCAAGTGGCGGCGGAGGCCGGCCATTGGGCTGGCGAGGGGCTGCATGTAGCATCCCTGCCCATCTAGCGGCCGGCCTCTGCCGCCACCTGGGCGGGATGCCGATTGGCGGCACCACCACGATCAGAAAATTCTTTTTTTTTTAATTTATTTTAATTTTTAATTTTTTTAAATTTTAAATTTTTTTAAATTTAATTTTTATATTTGAAATTTAATTTGTTTTAATATTTTTGTTTTGTTTTGTTTTGTTTTTTTCATTGTTTTTGTTTTTCATTTTTTTTTCTAAAATTTGTTAATAATTTTTATTAAATTTTGTATTCTTTTTAAATTTATTTGAATGTTATATTTTTTTTAAAATTTTTTATTTTATTATTATTATTTTTTTAATTACATATATATATATATATATATATATATATATATTTCAATTAAAATTGTGTATTTAAAATTAGATTTTTTTTTTTTTTTACTTAAACTTAATATTTTCAAAATAATTTGTTTTTTATTTTATTTTTTTTCTTTAATATATTTTTTTAGTTTATTTTTTTCCATTTTTCATTTTTAATTGATTTTTAAAGTTTTTTTAACTTTTTATTTTAACAATGTTATTTTTTTTCTTTATATTTAAAATTTATTTTTTATTTCAAAATTTATTTGTTTATTCATTTATTTATTAAAATTTAATATTTTTTTTTTAAAATTCAATTTGTTATTTTAATATTAACATTTTTTTTAAATTTAATAAAATCCAATATATATATTTTTAATTTAAGTTTATATATATATATATATATATATATATATATATATATATATATATATATATATATATATATATTATTTTTTATAATTTAAATTTAATTTATTTTTTAAAACTTATTTGTTTTTTTAAATTTAATATTTTTATTGTATTTTATTTTTATTTTTTATTTTTAATTAATTTTTCATTTTTTCACTTATAATTTAAATAATGTTTTTTTTTTAAATTGAGTTTTAAATTTATTAAAATTTAATATATTTCTTTAAATTTAATATATTATTTTAAATTTAATTTTTTTTTTTCTCATTTAATAAACATTTACTTTTTCTTTTTTAAATTTAATTTCTATATTTTATTTTTTATAATTTCTTTCCTTTTTTAACTTGTTTTTTTTTATTTTTTAATTTAATATTTTTTATTTTTTATTTTTTTTTTATTTCTATATATTTTGAAATTTTAGTCTTTAAATATTTTTTTATTTTTTATTTTTTTCTTAAATTTTAGGTTTTTTTTAATGTTTGAATTAAAATTTTTATTTTGTTTTTATTTTTATTTTTTTTATTCCTATATATTTTTAAATTTTAAGCTTTAAAATGTTTTTATTTTTAAATTTTTTTTTTCTTAAATTATAGGTTTTTTTTAATGTTTGATTTTTAAAAATTAAAAGATGTTATTTCTATTTTTAAAAATGTCAAAAATATGACATAATTTTTTTTTTTTCTTATTCCAGCATCAACTAGTTTTGTTTTGAGGCTGTTTTTTCAATCCTTTTTTCAAGAAACAATTTTATTTTTAGCATAATTTTATAAAATGTTGAAATTTGACATTAAAAAAAAACCAAGTGTGTTTTGAAATACACTTTTTTTGTTTTTGGGGTGTTTTTTCATGTTTTTTGAGTCTTTTTGGGCTAGAGTTCCCGTTTTGAGGTCAGGTTACCTATTTCATCGGTAACAATGTTGAGAGTTGAAATCTTGAAAGATGTCGCGGGAGAGTTCAATGTACCACTTTGCAGCGGCACCGGTGAGAGTCCTTTAGTAAAGATGTAGTTGAATTGAATCATCAACCCAAGAGTTAGAGGAGCACCAAAGATGTTATGTCATAACATGTGCTTGAGGGTCTTCTCCGGACTTACCTTCAAATTTGGGACAATCACCAGGGATTTTAGTCGAAACTGGAGGCCAATATGGATTATGAAGGATAGGATCGTTTGCCAACTTCGACACATCGGGTAGTTATAGTGTAGCAAGAAAAGGCAATTGCAAATTGAAAGGCATTGCAGACCTTTGATAGGGACTAGTATTGGGATTCTAGTCAGGTTGGGAGAAATTCTGACCCGAAATGTTCTATCCTAGAGGATTCTACGCATAAGGGTTATAAGTCTGATAATTCTGCCCATACACTAGTTGAGGACGAGGATATTGATTATGAGCGAACCATTGTGACCCTATCTGAGCAACATATGGATTTTGTTGCGAAATGTAAGCAGTGCCTTGGGGTGGACCTTGTACCATTTGAGATTGACCTTGAGGAATAAAAGGTGGGTCTTGAGGCTGCATGAGTTTCCCCTGGGGTGGAGTTTGACCCGGATGTTGTGGATGAACAGGTTGTCCCTAGGGTACAGGTTGACCTAGCTATTGGGGTTCGAGAGGTTGTCCCTAGGGTGTAGGTTGGCGTGGATGTTGAGATCCACTAGGCTGTCCTTGAGGTGCAAGTTGGCCTGATGGTTGAGATGAGCTAGGTTGCCCCTGAAAATAGGTTGGCTCGGTTGAGTAGCAGAGGGTTGACCTTGATGTACAAAAGTTAGGCCTTGATGAACGTAAGGTTGGTTCTTTTGCACAAAAGGTTGTCCCTGAGGAGGATAGGTTTTCCCCTGGGGAACATAAGATGCTCCCTGTTGAATATGAGGTTGACCAGTAGGACCATAGGGTTTTCGTTGTTGGAGCAAAGGTTGTCCTTGTGGAAAATAGGGTTTTCCATGTAGGTATGTGAAATGGTTGGGGTAAACCAACATTTTAAACATTTGAACATATAATGGACCTTATGGGTGAGGCCCATAGTGATAGATGTGATTTCTGTGCTCATCGTAATAATTCGGAGGATCGATGGGAGCTTGCATCTGCTCAGATCCCTGAGGGAAATAATTATGTTGCTGAATAGCCATCATATACTAATCATACGTCAAACCTCCAGGAATTGGATTAGAGGAGACAAGCGCACTACCAGTAGGTTCATGGACTCCCGATACGTGAGGCTGTGATCCACTCACGGTGGGCCCAACAGGTATCGTGGAAGTGATAGGAGTCATCCCACGAACAATGGAAGATGGCGGTAATGACAGAATCACACCAACAACTTGTGCAGATGAAGCCACACAAACAGTGGGATTGGTTGGCACAGACGTAATGATCGTCGACATGATCGGAGTCGAGGGGAATGGACTCAATACAAATGACCCCTCCGAGGGAACCGATGTACCAAACCAAATCGGATTTTGATACAAATATGTAGCACTAGAAATCATCTGACTCAACGAATGATAACCAGCTGGGAGAGTGGAAGGCTGTGAAGAAGGTTGACCTGTGACATAAGGAAAATTCTCCGGAGGGAACTGATATTCTCCTGTAGAAACATAAGTCTCCTCACTACTGATACGACTTGTGGCATCCATGTCGAATGAAGACATGTTGTCGGCAAAAAGGCGACGAGCAGTGGCAAGTAAAGCACGCGTTAATGGAAATTCAAGCAATTATGAGGCAAGCAGTTCCGAAGGTAAAGGAGGATCTCATTCTTCCCTATAATCAGAGCAAATGTTCGAAGGTTGCCAATTGATATCAAATGGTTCCTTAAGAGGAGATCGAGTGGCAAGATGTTGAACACTCGGAATAATAGAACGCCAGTAACCTAATGTCCTTGCAGACTGAGATGTCTCTAAAGAAACTTCGAGAGAAGGATCTCCACTACGAGGTAATGAAGGGGACGACGAAACTGGTGGTTTTGCCGCCGTGACTTTGTCTCAAAAACATGAGAGAAAAGAAATAAGCAATTTTAGGTTTCAAGACCAATGACTAAATAAGTACTTATGAACAATCCAAGAAAATAAATTTAATGGGCGTTTGATCGTAGTTAATTAATTTTATGACACTGAAACAAAAGTATGCCTTTTCATATTTTAAGAGTCAAGAAAAGTGAAAAAGATGACTCTAGTCACTTTCAGGTTGAATGAGCTCAAAAGGAGAAGTGCTCAGTGATATTTTCAATTTTAGAGAGTCACAAAAAGATCAAAATGACTACTCAGGGAATCTAAGCAAGAGGGTGTACCAATTTTCTGTGAACTGCAATATACACCTTGGTTATCAAATGAAAGGGAAATTACCAAGGACTTAATTTATGTGACGGTAGCTCCCCGAATGTTGTGTTCGGCGTATCATGGTTACAGGGCGGAAGACTTGACTTCCTATGGATAAAGGATTGCCACCTATGAGGGTCTCCCTTTATATACTCGACGATACGGGGAGCGCAGTTCCGTGATAGTGCTTTCTAATGCCGAGTGACAAACAACGACTGCTAGGTTTAACAACGCTGTAACATGTCACTAGCCTAGACCTCTAAATATGAATGTTAAGTTTCAATGCTTCCTTAGGTTGATTGAGTTCGTTTTAAAGTTGATCTTGAATTAATGTTGCAGTTCCAAGACCTTACCGAATGCAATCTCAAATCCCTAAATTCACAACTATATGTGAAAGAACATCATTCTAATTTGATGAATAGCTAGCTAAGAGAGAGATAGAATTTCACAAAGAAGCAGCAAGCAATCAAATGCAAGAACAAATTTTCCTAATGCTTCTAACACAACCAAAGCAAAAAACGAAAGGGAATTCTCTTGTTGTTCACTTTTAATGAGAAAGATACTAATGCAAAAGAACACTATTCATTTTCAAATAGAGAGAAAGAATGCAAATTTTGTTCTTTTAGATGAATGAGAAACAATTATGCGTTGTTGCACCAAAAGACAAAATGGATACTAGTTTTGAGAAACTCGAATGAAATGATCAAAAATAAAGAGACCAATTCAACATGAATGTAAAACACACTCAAAACAGACATGCACTCCTACACGCAAAAGAGGAATTTCAAATCAACTTAGTGAGCAATGTAATATATGCTCAGGGAGACAGATGGAAGGTCAACAAACACCAAGATGACAGTTCAATGACCCAATGAATCGAGAGTAAAGATTAAACAATCATTCAACAAGCTAAAAAGATGAAAAATTAGACTGAATCAGACTCAACTCAGAAGGCTTAATGAGGATGTGGTCGAACAAGCAATAGAAGACACCTAGAAACCCTAGGATGACAAACCACACTGATTAGAAAAAGGGAAAACAAATGAGAAGAATGAGACAGGGAAGTCAAAGCAATTCAAATGGACTAATTCAAGGGGAAAAAGCAATCTAGAGGTAAGACACACTGGAAAAAATCAGGGAATAGGCCCAAATTCAAACCTACATGATTCAGCGCGATAGTTCAGCTGTAATCCATGCTAAACAAGGGAAAGCACTCCTATAAAATAGGCAGCAAACACCAACCGGTGCGACTGTTAAGGAAACAGTAGTGCCAAGATAGGAAACCATGGAAAGGATAAAAAACCACTGAGCAAAGGCTAGAATTAGCACTCTGAGAATAGGTATGATGGCTGTAAACAGTCAGACAAGCAAAAAAAAGCAGAAAAATGGTAATGCGACCAAAGTTAGACAGACGAGGAAAATACTAAATGAACAATGAGAGGTGACAAACATAGTGATCCCAAGAATGGTCACCAAATTTTTGAGTAGGCAAACCCCCTCTACGGACATAGGCAATCCCTCTTGCCCTAGGGTGGGTCTAGAAACAAGGGAACATGCTAGAATTTCATACTCCTAGCTTATAAATGAAAAGCGAGATGGGATAGATGACCTACCTTGGTCCAACATCTTGTCATTAGGGTCCATCGAAAGTATGCAACATGGGTACTCCTTGGATGAGGAATTAAATTTTGCATCCAACGAGTACTCCCACTCGAAATTTGAGTAAAACCTTTTGGAGATAAGTTGAGAATATGAGTTGAAAAAGTAGTTTTTTCTTTTTTCCCTCTAAAATTTGATGATGTCATCAAATCTTGTTTTATTATTTCCACTATTATTTTATAATTTCCTTAGGAGGCCCATTTTAGACCTCAAAATTCCCCTAATGAGGCCAAGCTTCTCCATGATGGCTTTGGTCATGAGGTTGTGAGAAGCCCTAGAGTCTAACATAGTGTTAGTGTCAGTGTTTGCATACTTCCACCAAGGATCAAAACACATTTTGCATGTGCATCTTAGGTGTACCACTCTAAATAATTTTCAATCATTCCATTAGTTCATGATATAAAATTGTTCCACTGGTGGTTGTTCTTGTCAAATGTCCCATTTTCCTTCATAAGTATATGCTTGTTGACCCTCTTCCATGTCTTCATCATGCTGAAAAAAAGTCTTCTCTCATTCCAATTTTAGTCAAAGTCACTCATTGAGTCAGTTTATTTCATTTCTCATTAGGTCACTAAGGTTTCATTAGGTCAAATCATTGCATTGTCTCATTTTAAATAAAGGGTAGCAGAAGGTGTGAATGTGACCCAGAATAAACTCATGATTTGCTTCAGTCAGTTCAAATGTAATAATTATTCCTCTCCCACTGAGTTAGGGTTTTCTATTAAAAAGAGGCATAAGGTAGGTCATATCAGTAAGTATGAGGCCGTTCCAACTCATAAGATCATGTCTCCATCATTTTTTCCTAGGGCCAGTTTTGCTGAAAACTGTGTTTCTGAGCAAACAAAGATGAATTTGAAAAAAGTGAGAGATTTTTTTGTCCATAATAGGTCAAGGAAGAAAAACCTCCTTGAGAGTTTACAGAGGTGTCATGGTTTTATATAAATGCAAAAATATAGGTGCCACAGGAGAGATGCTGCACTTCTGGAGTGACCTTGGGAAATCCAGTTTTATCATAGATGAAGTGTCCAAATTATTTTCTTGATGAGTCAAATGATAAATAGATAGAGAGATATTTCCAATGAGCTATCATGAACTTAATTTTGAATTGAGGAAGGTTGCCAAAAGTTTCTTGCACCAACACTCTGCATTTTTGCACCCTCATTCAACACTTTTTGACCAGTCTTAGGTGAATACACTTTTGACAAGGTAAACCAACTCCAATCAGAAACAAAAAGGTATATGTGGAAATTAGACAAAATTAGATTTCCAATGAGCCATCTTGGCCTTAATTTGGAAACCGGGAAGACCTCTGAATGTAGTCTTCAAAATGGTGTTTCATTGGCGCTGTACATTTCCTAGGGGCTTTGCGCGTTTACCCAGCGGCGTTGCGTGTTTGCCCGATAAATTCAGACCAAAATACACTGGCGCTTCATGTTTTCACAATGGCATTGCGCGTTTTTCTTAGCACCGCGTGTTTTCACAATGGCACTGCATATTTGCTCAGGGAGGGTTTTAAGGAGTTTCATCACATCCAACAATGTAACTCTCCTCACCACTTTCTTCAAGAGGATTTAAATCAGTAAGTGCACTCTAAATCACTTCCCTTCTCATATATTTGGTGTTCCATAAATACTTTAAATTCTTGTTGCTATGAAACCCTAGTTTTCATTTCATTCCCATTTTCATATCCATATGACATGTCCCTAAACACATATCAGCCATAAAAACTGTTAAATCCTATGGTTTTCATAGACCTGGGTTTCATTTACATTCACTCCCTCCATTTTCCTAAGCTATTCATTTAATCTTGTTCACTCCATTCACATTCCCATTCCCCTCATTTCCTAACACTTCCTTCCACTTCACATTCCTCCATTTCATCTCATCTCCCTAGGGGTTTGACACTAAATACATCATGGAAACCTAGCAGAGGTGAAATTAGTAAGCCTAAGAGGGTTGATTTGGGCACATTGGGACATACTTATCAGAGAGGTCATAGGAAGGTGTTTGCCCCATAGAATGTGGGAGGGGCCCTGTTTTATTCACCAACAAAGTAGGTACACAAAGGAAAGGAAAAGATGGCAGAGGTGGACATACATGAGGAGGAAGGCCTCCATGAGAAAGAGGTAGATTTTGAAACTTGTAAACTTAGACACAATTTATAATGATCTTTCCTTGATCATCCAAGAGAAAGAAGCCAAGATTAGAAACCTCCAAGCTAATCTTGAAAGGTCTAAGTTTGTCCTTAACTTTCTGAAACAAGAAAATCATCAACTGAAGATCAAGCACACCATTGATGAGGTAAGATGCATCAAAGCATAGAGAAGCATGGCTTTAGAGAGTCAACCAACACTTGGAGCAACTCTAGGTCAAGGCTGAAAAAGACAATGACATTTAGAGAAAGATGGCAAAGCATTATGCCATGAGGAACAAAATTGCAAGGGCCAAACTCAAACGAGCCCATGCAAAAATTCAAGCTTTGACCAAGAAAAAGGAGAAGGAGAGGTTAGACATCCTTACTGAGGTGTCTCTTCATGCCTCAAGCCCTTGATCAGAAAGTAACCTTACAATTTTGGCAAGTTTTTGGCACATTTGGCACTTTAGTGCATTTTTGGTTTTTTGAGTAATTTTGGCACACAGAAATTTTTCCAAATGCATAGCACCCTTGGGGCATACTATTTCAAAATGGCCATGACCATCATGTTAATAATGATGAAGACATCAACCCTAGCAAGTTTCAAAAAAATTGGATGAGAAATGGTCCCTCAAAAGTGCAAAAAACTACCAAATTTTAATGTTTCTGCCTCCTTTTTGACCTTGGCGCTGCACGTTTACCAGTCTTGGGTGATTCACTTTTTGATAGGTAAAATGAGCATCACTTTTTAAAATAGAGGAAAAATTAGAAACTAGACTCAAAGAGATTTCCAATGAGCTATCTCAGAGTTGATTTGGACACCGAGAAGGCCTCCAAAAGTTTCTTTCAAAAGAGGCCATTTTTCTTGTCATGGCGCTGCGTGTTTGCCAGGAAAATGAAATTTTCACAGTCTTTAGCAATTTTTTGATTTTCACTCCAGTGTGACTTTTTGTCTTGGGAAATGAGAAATTACTGATGTAAAAGTTCAATATAAATGTAAATGTCATGTTTTTATTTCTATCTAGGGTAGATACATTAGACAAGTCCTCTAGAGGTCAAATGAATCAATTTCCTCTCTTTTAGAGGCAAATTGTTGCGTCTTCCTAGTCTTAAGTTTCTTGTTTGGGAGTAGGTGAAATTGATCCCTATCTCATGGATTCGACTCCATGAGGCTAGGGAGAGTGGTATTGAAGTCTATATCATGTATTTTCTCAGTCATATGCAAGGGTTGGATTCATTTGGAGGTTTGGCATCTCAAGAGACATACTTTTGTATTAGTTTTGGCCTGGACATTAATCAAATTTGTAGCTATTTTTATGGGATCCATGTGGTATTGTGTTTAGTTTCAATTTATTCTTTTGTTCTCATATATTTGAATGTTTTTTTACTTCATCCATCATTACATTGCTATTAAATGAATGTTTTCAAGTTAGAATAACAAAATCCATAATGTCTATGCTTCGTTTTGGGTAAACATTCATAATTTGTAATTTCTTCAGTTTAGAAAGAAAACATGAATTCACCATGCTCTTTATAGATCCTCACCTGTCTTGATCATCCCATCATCAAAACCCTAAAGTGATAAAAATTGTACCTACCTTTCCCCATAGAAGACCCTGCAAATTTTGACCTAATTTCCTTGCCCTAGCTACCTGACTCCTCCTGATCCAGCAAAACCCTACACAATCAAAATAAAAAACCCTGAGCTAGTATACCTAGCCTAATATTATCTTTCCTCAGTCATTTTGGTTGTGATCTATACGGAGAGAGCCCTCTCCTAGCCTAGTAGGGCTAGCTACTTGGCTAAGCATGGTTTGAGGTTACCTTGGAATTGCCTTTCTCAGCATGAGGTTCAATTCGAGTGATAACATTTTGGTGACCATACTGGGGAGAAAAAGATCATATCTTCCTTGGGAAAGAACAAAAAAGTTTAGATCTGATTGCTGATGGTGGACAGAAATCAGATGCATATGAAGGCTGAACTCTTTACCTGGTGACTCCAACTTGATGTAAAGACTCCACTGGAGGATTGACCTTGCCAGCAGGAAAATGGAAGGATATTACACAAAGTTTAGGTATTCAAAGTAGAATTGTATTCAAAATCTAATATGCTTTCTTGTAAATTACTTCTTTTCTTTTCCTGAAACTATCTTGAAAGTTTTCCGGAGTTTTTTGTATGATAAAGATGATCAAAATCTTTTTTCCACCTATTCAAAAAGTGTAAATACCGAGCTTTCCTTTGATCTTGGTCCAAATATATTTTTTGAATCTTATGATGACCATCTTCAAATTGATGAGCCTAAAGAGATCAAGACTGATCCTATAACTTTTGTACATACTCCTACACCTTTTAAAATTCTAGATCAATACCAGCCACTCATCTTACCTCCTATACTCCATGCTTTCCCTGAAAATCATTACTTATATCTGCCAGGGAAAATTTAAGGATGGAAATTTATTTTAAAGTTTAGAAACTTTGGCAAATCTAACTAGTCCATAATATGCACTTTATAAAATGTTTGGTAATATTTTTGTAAAAATATTCAAATTTCTAATAATTTTATGTAGTCTCTATATAAATTTTTGGCAATTTTTAAGGTAAAAGAAATCTATAATATAAAGTTTGGGCGAATAATTTTTAGAAAATAACAAAATTAGCTAATCATTTTCCTGAGGAAAGCATGGAAAATTAGCCCACTTGCGAATATTAGCCCCTAAAATTTTCCCTGATATCCACCGAGGTTTGATGGTGAATATGAAAACATCACTGCTGAGAGACATATGTAGAATTTTGAGAATTTCCTAGACCTTTTTGAAGTTGACAAAGAGGATGTCAGTATCAGGCTATTTTCTCTTTCTTTGCAAGGCAAAGTCAAGAGTTGGTTCAAAAACTTCCCTGCTACGAGCATCTCAGATTTCCCGCAGTTTGTCAAAACCCTTTCCTAATTCTAAAAGAGTACGACTAGCTGAAAAGACAACTAGGGGAGACAGTACAACAATTTTATGCTAGGGGAGACAGTACAACAATTTCTTGCTGATATAAGACCCCCTCCTAACTTAGCTCTTTTACATTACCCAGATGCCTTTGATCTGGAAATGGATTTTCAGCTAAGAAAAAGGAACCTTGCAACACTTGAAGAGATGAAAAATAGTGCAGTAGATGTAGAGGCTAATCTGTTGATCAGAAGGGCAAAGTTGAAGGAAGAAGAGAAGAAGAATGTTGCAGATCACTTGACATCTTCAGAGGTAAAGCTCGACGTTTTGGTGAGTACAATAGAGGAAATGATGCAAAGCATCACCATGAGAGATGTATTTTCCATTCAAGATAATCATGACCCACTTATCTGAGAAAAAGAAAAGATTGCAAGCCCTAAAAATTTTCCTTCTAATCCTAGCTACCATAGATCAGAAAATGGATTGGTAGATCAATCTGAGGAGAAACAATATGATAATATAATGTGTATGATTTGTGAAATTACTTATATTGATGATTTGCCAAAGTTTGATCAGTATAACGATGATTATGTTCTCCAAACAGAAGCTAATATTGTAGAGCAATCAGTAGTTGGTTTGTGGAAGGAGGAAGTTCAGTTTCAACAGCTTGAATATAGTGATCAGATGATGCATATTTATGATGACAAAGATGAGGAAAATGCTGAAAATTTTGAAATAAGTGAGGGATCTTTGCCCTTATGTTTTTCTTCATTTCAATTTCTGAAAGAAATTTTTTACAAGATTAGAAATCAGTAGTCTTTCAGTTTTGATGTTGAGGTTGAGGTAGATAATGAACTTCTTGAGCAAGCTATTAATGAGAAACCTTATCCTCGAATGGTTGAGGAAATCATTTGCGACATACAATCCTCCTTAGCTCCAGATTTGCAGCCACCGAATGGCATTGAATGTCAGGTTGCAGATGAAGTCTTGGAAGTTGAAACATATGATAAAATGATGCAAGATGATTCTGTACCTTTATGTTTTGAATCATTTCAGTTTTTAAAGGAAAATTTTCATAATATCTCTAAAGCAAAGGATGAGAAACCTGCAGAAAGTCGTGCAGTCTCATTAAAACCAATGGATACTTTTTAGTAGTCTTTTCACGTTTTTCATGACCCAGTATTTGATGTGTTAGATGATATCTACAGTAAAATTCCTTCTCCATTAGCTAACCATGAACCTGAAAAGAGTGTTGATATAAAATTGATCTAACAGTCGACTTCATTGTTTTGTTCAGCAGGTGTTTTATTACGAAGCTCATACCAAGATTTGCAGTCATATCAGTTGATCATCAAGAAAAATTAGACATTCACGAGTTTTAAGATCCTTTTGTCAACTTGTTGTAGTCATCAAAGAAAGAAAGCACAGATGTTAGGAAAATTTTAAAACCAAGGTACGAAGACTACCTAGAGCAGAGCAGTTACATATTAGATGGGTTGGAAATTAATATGTATTCCTATGAGGTCCTTTCGCAGCATTCTTGACGTCAGTAGGTGGCCTCGTGCTTTGAAATTTCATCAAGATTCGATTTGTTGACAAGTTTTCATGGGATTTTCCTTTCAGTAGTTCTTTCTTCTTGCTCATAAGCAAGCACTTGCAAAAAATTCAAACATCAGCCAGAATGATTACATGGTTGCATTGGTTGTTCCAATTCGCTTGATCAGGTAATGAATGAATTATTTAGAGTAGGTTTTGTTGAATAAACTCAATACTAAGCAATTGTTTTTCAGTTTTTCAGTTGTGTTTTAGCTTGAGCCCATCTTAAGCCATTTTTTTTAGTGAAGTTTATTTCAGAATTCAGTTTGGTTTTTAGCTATTGATTCCATGCCCAATGAATAGGCACTTGGTCTACGGTGTTCTTGGCACCTCCAAGGAGAAACCATCCCCAAATGGAGCTAATGTTAGTGTTAGTATTTTCATACCTCCACCAGGGATCAAAACACATTTTGCATGTGCATCTTAGGTGTCCCAATCTAAATAATTTTCAATCGCTCCATTAGGTCATGATATAAAATTGTTCCACTAGTGGTTGTTCTTGTAAAATGTCCCATTTTCATTCACAAGTATATGCTTGTTGACCCTCTTCCATGTCTTCATCATGCTGAAAAAAATTCTTCTCTCATTCCAATTTTAGTCAAAGTCACTCATTGAGTCAGTTTATTTCATTTCTCATTAGGTCAAATCATTGCATTGTCTCATTTTAAATAAAGGGTAGCAGAAGGTGTGAATGTGACCCAGAATAAACTCATGATTTGCTTCATTCAGTTCAAATTTAATAATTATTTAGTCTCCCAAAGGCTACCAACTCATAATTCCACATGCCAACACATCAAATGTCAAAGGGAGTTGCCTTTTCCCAAGGGTGCCAAAGTCATCATTGTTCACAAGAACTAAACCCTAATTTTCTCTCCTACTGAGCTAGGGTTTGCTATGAAAAAGAGGCATATGAGTAGAGCAGGCATAAGGTAGTTCATATCAATAAGTATGAGGCCATTCCAACTCATAAGATCCCCATCATTTTTTCATAGGGCCAGTTTTTCTTCAAACTGTGTTTCTGGCCAAACAAAGATGAATTTGACAAAATTGAGAGATGTGTTTGTCCATCATAGGTCAAGGAAGAAAAACCTCCTTCATATTTTACACAAGTTTCATGGGTTTATATAAATTTTAAAAATACAGGTGCCACAGGATAGTTGCTACACTTCTGGAGCGACCTTGGGAAAATCAAGTTTTCTCATAGATGGAGTGTCCAAATGACTTAATTGATGAGTCAAATGATAACAAGATAGAGATATATTTCCAATGAGCTATAATGAGCTCAATTTGGAGTTGTGGGAGGCCTCTAAAAGTTTCCTGCACCAAAAATTTTCATTTCTGCACCCTCATTCAACACTCTTTGACCAATCTTGGGAGAATCAAATTTTGACAAGGAAACTCAACTCTAATAAAAAAGAAGGTATATTTGGAAATTACATAGAATAAGCTTTCCAACGAGCTATCTTGGTCACAATTTGGACATAGATAATGCCTCCGAATGTTGTATTCAAAAAGGTTTTGCACTGGCACTGCGCGTTTTCCAGGGGCGCTGCGCATTTGCCTTGGCACTGCGTGTTTACTTAGAAGCACTACGTGTTTACCAAGTGGCGCTATGCATTAGCTCAATAACCTCAGACCAAAATACATTGACGCTACACATTTTCACAGTGGCACTGCGCGTTTGTCTTGGTGTTGCGCGTTTGCGCAGTGGCGCTGCGCGTTTGCTCAAGAAGGGTTTTAAAGAGTTTCATCACCTCCAGCAAGCTAAATCTCCTCACCACTTTATTCAAGAGGCTTTTGTCAAACCAGGAGGTAACTCCTCAAGGTGTGGAATCACATTATCAAATTCTTGGAAAGACTTTGCATGTGTGAATCTGTCCAGGTGATCAAGTTGCCGCTCAACAACCTTGTCACTCTTGGAGGATTCAAGAAATATGACATCTCTTGCTATCACAAAATTCTTATTTTCTTCATCATAGAGACGATATCCTTTGGAGGTATTGGAGTACCCCAAGAAGATACATTTTCTGCTTCTAGCACCAAGTTTGTTCCTTTGACCCTTGGGTATCGAGGCATAACAGGTGGACCCAAAGACCCTGAAATGCTTTACCGAAGGAATGTGGCCATGCCACATTTCAAAAGGAGTTTTGTTTCTAATTGAACTTGAAGGACACCTATTCTTTATGTAAACATCACATAGAACTGCATCAGCCCAAAACATCAATTTCACATTCTTGAAAAATAACATGGAGCGAACCATATTTAAAATAGTTCTGTTCATTCTTTCAGCTACACTGTTCTGTTGTGGATTATATGGCACAATTGTTTGATGTTTGATTCCATGTTGACGAAGATAATTTTCAAATTTGTTTGAAGTGTATTCTTTTCCATTATTAGTACGTAGAGAGCCAATATGTGTTTGTGCATCATTTTCAATCCATGCATGAAAATTCTTGAAAGTTTGTAAAGCATCAGACTTATTCTTCAGTAAGTAAATCCAACACATTCTGGTGTAGTCATCAATAAATGTCATCATGTATTTGTTTCCATTTGCAGAAGCAATAGGCATAGGGCCACATAAATCTGGATGAACAAGTTCAAGTTTCCTATGTGCTCTTGAGTGTGAATCATGAAATGGCTGTTTGCTATGCTTTCCTAGAATACAAGCATCACATTCCTTAGGTTTTCTAGGAATTGTAGGCGGTCCATCAACACCATTTTTCTTCAACAAACGAAGGCTGTCATAGTTTAAGTGTCCAAATCTAGCATGCCATAAAAGACTTGATGGAAATGTACCTTCATCATGATATGAACTGAATGCAAAGTTTTGAGCATGAGCAGATGAACCTTTCAACTTCAAGAGTCTCCCTTCTTCTATTCCCTCCATGACAAGTGAGTGATCTGATGCTTTTCTGACCTCTGCCTTGCCATCAAACAAGTGAATTGAGTGTCCTTGCTGCCGGATTTCGACCAGGGACAGCAAGTTTCTCTTCAACTCGGGGAGGTATAGAACCTCATGTAGGATATGATCAGGAAGACCAGGCAGTTTAAGCCTGACTGTGCCAAGCCCTGATGGCTTGAGTTTGGATTTATCTGCGAAATATACTGCTCCATCAACTTTGTCGGTGAAATCTTCAAAAAAATCTTTTCTAAATGTCATGTGACATGTTGCTCCTGAATCTAGCAACCAATCATCTCTCCATGAAGTAAATGAAACATCAAAGAGGTTTTCAGTTACTCCATTGTTACAATGTGCTAGAACAGAATGAGCTGATTCAATTGGTTTACCTTTGTCTTTGTCATCAGTTTTACCTCTGTCTTGATTTGTTTGCTGCTGAGCTTTAGATTGTCTGCCCCCCTTTTCTCTGAAGTGTCTTCTTCGTCTTCTGCCTTCTCTTCCTTGGATGAACCTGAAGCGTGTCTCTTTTCTCTCTGTGCCAAGTAGGCAGCCTCTTTAGAAGATGAAGGGACGGTCATCTTCTTTTGAAGGAGGAGAGAAAAAACTCTGCTGGAAAATTTCTCTTGAAGGAGAGAAAACAAAAAAATCTATTGCTGGAAAATACACTCAGTTTAAAAGGACATAAACTCTTTGCTGGAAAAATATTCTGCTCAAAAAAAATTCTTTGCTGGAGACTGACTTTTTAAAAAAAAAAAAACTCTTTGCTATAAACTGAATTCTGCATAAAAAAAAATGTATTTTTTTTTGTTTTGGGAAAAAATGTGTGAAAAAAGGTGAATGGTTTTGTAAAGGGCGGAATTTTGAAAGGTAGGGAGCGAAATTATGAATGGAGGGGGCAGAAATATTTATGGGAAATGGTATTGAAGGATGGGAGGGGGCGCATTACACATACCATGACAACGATAATTAAATGACTATGGGAGGGGCCATTACACATACCATGACAACGCATTAGTGATGTATATGAAATGACATTGACAACGTATTATATGACTATTGAGAAATATACACCGATTTTAACCCTGCTGTCGACGTCAACAGTATATAACAATGTTATTTAAAACTGGGGCGGAAATATATAACAAATATATGACTCTTGTAATATATGCAATGGACTGTTGTGATATTTAAAAACGCGGTTTTAAAAGAGGATGGGCGGTATTGGTAAAAGATGGGGGCGGTATTGATTATGAAAGCACGTTGTATTGGTTATGGAGAGAGGGGTAGTCGAATGTGAGTAGTCGAACGAATGGGAGAGGCGTTGTCTTGTGCGTTGAGAGTGAGGGTTGAACTGGTTATGCTGCAAGACTGTGGTATGAGTTGGGGGAGCGGGTTCAATTAGTGTGGTTGCAGTGGGAATATCGCACAGTGGAGAGGGCGTATGTTGAGGGCGTTTGCAAGTAGTGGAATGGCGGAGTGATATGAATGCGGCATTCAACGCAGAATATTGAAAGGCCGAGTATGGATGGATAGCTGGTGAATGTGTAAGGGAGCAGAGAGCGTATGTGACCACTGTGCGTATGGTGAGGGAAGGAAGGCCGAAAGGCCGTGGTGACAGAGTTTGAGGGAGGAGCCGTGGCGTATATGCGTGGTAAGGGAACGGCAGACAGCGTTAAAAAGAGGCGTATTAAATGAGAGGAGCGCAGGTGTGAGGTAATGGGAGGGTAGGCGCAGGTAGATTAGGAGCAGACTGTGTATGTTTGTGCGTAGAAGATGGGTATTTCTGTGTGAAAATGGGTAGGTAGATGGGGAGCACAGGTTTGGGAAGAGCGTGGAGAGGTGAGGGAGTTATGTATAAGCGTGGAGTTTGGTTGAATATATGCAGAGGTATGGAGTGATAAGCTATGGCGCGTGAGTAATAGAGAGCGTAGAGAGGTGAGCGCGCTGGGTATAGGGAGGTGAGGTGAGTGCAGGGTTTGAAAATGGGAGGTGAGGGCGCAGGGATAAATGGAGAGGGAGGTGAGTGAATGGAGCGTAGGGATGAATGAGGAGCCCAAAAGGGCGTTGCAAAAAAAAAAATTTGAACTTGAATCTGCAGGAAGACAGAGTTGCAGGACTGCTGGAATGGCAGAGCCTGCAATTTGCAGATTGACAGAGCCTGCAGTCTGCAGGAGCTGGAGCTGCAAATGTCAGTGCTATTTAGGGAAAAAAAATGCAGAATAACAGTCTAGCAGTTAATGAGCAGCAAAAACATTAAAAAATATTAACTGAGCAAAGGGTAGGGAGTTACACCACAGGGCATAAATGCCAAATGTGGAGCTGGCTCTGATACCATGTCAAACCAGGAGGTAACTCCTCAAAACTGGAATTATCTATTAGCTGAAGAATGTACATGCTTATATAGATGGGAGGTGAGGCTATTGGGATTCAGCTCCCAATGACTCTTGGCCTTCCTTATTTCCTAATAATAAATAATATACAAAAATACATGTGCACACCCATCCATAGGATTAGGTGTCAACAGCTTTAAATTAGTAAGTGCACTCTAAATCACCTCTCTTCTCATATATTTGGTGTTCCATAAAGATTTTAAATGCTTGTTGCTATGAAACCCTAGTTTCCATTTCCTTCCCAAACCCTATTTTTCATTTCATTCCTAATTTCATATCCATATGTCATGTCCCTGAACACATATCAGTCATAAACACTGTTAATTCATAGGGCTTTCATAGACTTGAGTTTCATTTACATCCACTTCCTCCATTTTCCTAAGCTATTCATTTCATCTCATTCACTCCCCTCACATTCCCATTCCCCTCATTTCCTAACACTTCCTTCCACTTCACATTCCTCCATTTCATCTCATCTCCCTAGGGTTTTGACACTAAATACATCATGGAAACCTAGTAGAGGTGAAATTAGAAAGCCTAAGAGGGCTGGTTTGGGCACATTGGCACATACTTATCAGAGAGGTCATAGGTAGGTTTTTTCCCCACAAAATGTGGGAGGGGCCCTGTTTTCTTCACCAAAAAAGCAGGTACGCAAAGGAAAGGAAAATATGGCAGAGGTGGACATACATGAAGAGGAAGGCCTCCACAAGAAAGAGGCAGATTTTGAAACTTGTAAACTTAGACACAATTAATGATAATATTTCCTTGATCATTCGAGAGAAAGAAGCCCAGATTAGAAACCTCTAAGCTAATCTTGAAAGGTCCAAGTTTGTAATTAACTTTCTCAAACAAGAGAATCAGCAACTGAAGATCAAGCACACCATTGATGAGGTAAGATGCATCAAAGCACATAGAAGCATAGCTTGAGAGAGTCAACCAACACTTGGAGCAGCTCCTGGTCAAGGCTCAAAATGAAAATGAAATTCAGAGAAAGATGGAAAAGCATTATGCCATGAGGAACAAAATTGCAAGGGCCAAACTCAAACGAGCCCATGCAAAAATTCAAGCCTTGACCAAGCAAAAGGAGAAGGAAAGGTTATACATACTTGCTGAGGTGTCTCTTCATGCCTAAATCCCTTGATCAGCAAGTAACCTTACAATTTTGGCAAGTTTTTGGCACATTTGGTACTTTAGTGCATTTTTAGTTTTTTGAGTAATTTTGGCACACAAAAATTCTGCCAAACGCACAACGCCCTTGGCGCTGCGCTCTTTTTTGGGGCATCCAATTGCAAAATGGCCACCACCATCATGTTCAGAATTATGAATACATCAACCCTATCAAGTTTTAGAAAAATTGGATGAGAAATGGTCCATCAAAAGTGCAAAAAACCACCAAATTTTCATGTTTCTGCCTCCCTTTTGACCTTGGCACTGCGCATTTACTAGTCTTGGGAGATTCACTTTTTGATAGGAAAAATGAGAATTATTTTAGAAACTAGAGGCATATTTCGAAATTAGACTTAGGAATCTTTCCAATGAGCTACCTTGGAGCTGATTTGGACACCCGAAAGGCATCCAAAAGTTTCTTGCAAAAGAGGCTATTTTTCTTGGCATGGCGCTGTGTGTTTGCCAGGAAAATGCAATTTTCATAGTCTTCAGCAATTTTTTGATTTTCACTCCAGTTTGAATTTTTATCTTGGGAAATGAGAAATTACTGATGTAAAAGTTCAAGATAAATGTAAATTTCATGTTTTTATTGTTATCTAGGGTAGATACATTATATAAGTCCTCTAGAGGTCAAATGAATAAGTTTCGTCTCTTTTAGAGGAAAATTGTTGGGTCTTCCTAGTCTTTAGTTTCTTGTTTGGGAGTAGGTGAAACTGATCCCTATCTCATGGATTCAGATCCTTGAGGATAGGTAGATTGGTTTTGAAGTCTATATCATTTATTTTCTCAGTCATTTGTAGGGGTTGGATTCATTTGGAGCTTTGGCATCTCAAGAGACATAGTTTTGTATCAGTTTTGGCCTGGACATTAATCAAATTTGCAGCTATTTTTGTGGGATCCATGTGGTATTGTGTTTAGTTTTAGTTTCTTCTTTTGTGCTCATATGTTTGAATGTTTTTTTACTCCATACATCATTACATTTCTATTAAATGAATGTTTTCAAGTTATATGAACAAAATCCATAATTTCTATGCTCTGATTTGGGTAAACATTCATAATTTGTAATTTCTTCAGTTTAGAGAGAAAAAATGAATTCACCATGCTTTTTCTAGCTCCTCACATATCTTGATCATCCCATCATCAAAACCCTAAAGTGATAAAAATTGTACCTACCTTTCCCCATAGAACACCCTCCAAATTTTGACCTAATTTCCTAGCCCTAGCTGCTTGACTCTTCCTAATCCAGCAAAACCCTACAAAATCAAAATAAAAAACCCTGAGTTACTATACATATCCTAATATCTTCTTTCCTCAATCATTTTGGCTATGATCTATACAGAGAGAGCCCTCTCCTGGCCTAGTAGGGCTAGCTACTTGGCTAAGCGTAGTTTGAGGTTACCTTGAAATTGCCTTTCTAAGCCTGAGGTTCAATCCAAGTGATAACACATAGTATTATGGAGAATGCACTGATGAAATTTAAGACTTAGATAAAATGGTGGGACTTCACTATCTTTAGACTGGCCATCAATGGTGGGACCAAATATTAACTCGAGCTTATCATCCTCTACATTAGCCATGTTGGATAAAGGGTCAACTTTTATGGTTTTAGCTACATGGGATTTTTACTTATCATTTTTAACCAATTCAGTAAGAGGAATAGACACGTTTAATTTAGAAATTTCAGACTCGAAATTAAAAGGTGTAGTTTTGTCTGCCTCTTTTATGATGACATCCCTTCTCTCAATCAAATTTTTTGGTGCAACTTCCTTTCTTTGAATGTCTCTTTCTTTAACTGATGTAATTGTACTAGGCTGATCACTTCTATTCTGATTCAAAGCTACAATCTCTTTACCATTACTATGAACTTCTTTTGGTGGTGCTTCTTTTTTCTGAATTGTTTTCTTCGGAGGTGGAGATATTAGAACATCCCGGCCTCTCAATGTATACTTCCTTTGCTGGGAACTCAAAGCATTTAGGTACCCTCTTTGATAGTCATCAGAATCTACTTCTAACTCATGGTCATTCTCAATTATGAAATTTTTTTCATTAGGTGAACTTGTTTTCTTCACATATTCTTCATAGTTTTGTTGAAGTGGTGTTTTGATTTTCTGTTGCAATGTTTTTGGAGCTCTTTGTTATCTCTGCTTTATTCGGAATTGAGGTTGCTATTGTTGGCCTCAGAAGTTTGGATTTCTGATTTGAGGCTCAGTTTTTCTATCCAAAATAGACATCTTATCAACCATTCTCTCCACAGTTTTCAGTGAGGAATCAAATTTGGTATCTGATGAAGTGGAAGGTTCCTCTTTGATAGTCACTTTGCAATCAATTTTAAGCTTGGATTTTTTAATCAATAGGTTGGCCTAAACACTCATTGAGTTTTTGTTCATATCTTCAAGGGTAACGAGATTCATTTCTCTCAATGATAGTCCATATCTCGGTCAAAGGCATCAGGATAACGTATAAGGGCTAAACCAAGAGTTGGTTTCATTTCCTTAAGAATGGAATTGTAGGTTCTAAGATATCGGGAATTGTGATCAAATACTGATCCATTGGGATTGTGTTTTAAGGAATCATATTCATAAAGGATCTGCAAAGGGTTTTTATTTTCATCCCACCTTGCTAAGAAAGCATCTTTCAATTCAACGGGGGTCCTAATTGAATTTTCTGCTAGGGCACAGAACCAAAATTTGACTTCACCTGAAAAACTTTATGCGATGATTCACATCTTTGCATCATCTGCATCTAACTCTTCCAAAACTATAAAGGTTTTGATTTTGGCTTTGTGTTAGCAGGTAGTGATTTCAAATTTTTCATAAAAAAGGGGAAGCCTCTGCCATACCCTTGAGGTAGATCAACAAGATTACCAGGGAGAACTAAAGGTCCAAAATGAGCCATAATTTTGGCTAAATGGAATACTAGGTTAACAACCAGAGGGATGGATTGAATGGGTAAAGTAACTGAAGTTATTGGTAATGAAGTAGTAGGTATATATGATGAAGTAGAAGGTGTATATGAATATACTCAAATTGACTGAGTTTGAGGTTCATATGTAACAAAAAATTCTTCAGGATGATAAAATTTGATCCACTCCTTAATTTCTAGGTTAGATTTAGGCTTGATTTCTTTGTAAAACCAATCTTTCAAAGAACTTAAATCTAATTCTGAAAAATATTTTACTTCAGATAATCTCATCAGATCAAAAACTATATCAGACAAGGAAGTTTCAGATTTGGACTTGAATAAAGATAATTTAAACTTTATGTCATAGGGTATATCTTTTATATGAAGAAATTTTGCAGGTAGAGATATTGATCTTGCTAATGAAGCTGGTCCTGATTGAATTTGTAGAGTTTGATATTGGTGTCTTCGAAATAATTTCTCTGGATCATCAATGGGATCAACTGGATAAAGGTCTGTATTTGATCTGGTGTATCTTGTAGAAACCAGATCTGCTGTGAGGCATTGCACTTATGAACTTATCCTTTCGAAACTTGATCCTATCATCCAAAGGATCACTTTCCTATAGATATTTGTCATACACCCAGTGAAAAGTTTGTCTCTTCGATCCTCGACAAGGGCGCCAATATGTTATCACTCCACCAGATTACCAAAGTTGAGGAAGGAATCCCAACAGAGGTAACCACAAACCAAGCTTTTGACTTGATAGGGCTAGCTATCAAGTCAAAATCTTGGTTTGTGGTTACTTCTGTTGGGATTGCTTCCTCAACCTTAGGAATCTGGTGGAGTGATAACAACTAGAATCTAGACTTTCACCAGGCGAAGAGGAAGAACTGTGTGAAGAAACAGGCGAAGAAGGAGAGGGTTCCATTAGGGGAATTTTGAGGTCTAAAATGGGCCTCCTAAGGAAAATGTACAATCAAAATTCACTTGATGAAAACCAATCACATTTTAGGGGATGACATCACCCCTAATGGTTGAGGTGGCATTGCTTGAGTTAAAGGTACTTACTTGTCACATTCTCAACGGTGGATAAAAACTCATGGTTAACTATGGTAATTCTCTAAGTACTTTAAAGTCAAAGTAAAGTACTCATAATAAATGTCATTTCACACTTTTTGAATAAAATTCATACATAAAATAATATATTACATTTATTATATTATTTTTATATAGTACATTAATTACATGTTATTATGCAATTTAAATAATATAAATTTTAACTAATAACATATTATATAAATAAGAATTTATGAATTTATATTTATATTTTATTTTAAGTTATTTAAGTACAAAGGACAAATACATTATTTGTTCAATGATAATGATTTTTTCTTGAAAACTCATTCTTATTTATAGTCACATCAATACAATTTTTTTATTAATTCTATTTTGGTACAAATTTTGAATTGAATTTAACCACGGTTACATGGATTGTGGTGCAAAAAGTGAATTGCAAATTCATAAATGTTATTTTATTAATTTAGCTATTATTTTATTATTTCCTTAGGAGGCCCATTTTAGACCTCAAAATGCCCCTAATGAACCTTAGAATCAACATGAGGTTGACATTGTTCATGTGGAGGTGAACTTGGTTGAGAAGAAACTTGCACATTTGGAACCATGGGAGATGAAAATAACCAAACTAGAAAACCAATGGTTAATCTCGAGAGGGACAACATTACCATATAAGGAGTGCCAACATTTCCAAAAGAAGGAAAAGGACCAGGATTCTCGTCTGAGGGGATTCCTTGATTGGTAAACTCAAGAACTCTTGTCACTAGTCCCAACCTAAGGTCGGCTAAGGATTAGTGTACAGGTAAAATGTTTTTATGGATAATTTATTTTAGAAAATAAACACAAAATTAATCAAAGAGGGTGAACTAGGCATAAAGGATTACCAGGTATCCGTGAAATGCGATATGCACCTTGGTGATAAATGATTGAAAAAAATACCAAGGACTTAACATACTACAACCAATATCCCCGAATTTTTTGTTTGGTGTATCATGTCCACAAGGTGGTCGACTCGGTTACCTATGGCAGGTTTGCAACCTAGCGGGGTATCCCCATATATACTCGATGGTACGTGGTATTCCAGTCCGTATTAGTGTTGTCTAATGTACAACCATATGATGAGAGGATCCCCTTATACTTTTTATGCGTGCAGCATAGTCCTATGTACTTCCATACATGGGACGAGGTTTCACCTCCATAATGTAACACAAACTGTTAATGATAGCTCCTACATGTAATGATGTCGGAACATGTCTCTAGCCTAGACCTATAAATGTTTTCTTTAATTTCAAATTCTCCTTGAGTTTAATTGGATAAATTTTAAAGTTTATCTTCAAATAAGTCTCAGTTTAAGGCTCAATATCGATGTCACCTGAACCGTACAATGCAACTAAATGCCAAAAGATATTATTTCAATTTCAATGAATTCTAAACTAGTGAGGGAAGAAATGAAAACATGAGTGAAAGTGATGTGACAAACAATGATGCCCCCCAAATAGTTCAAAACAACTAAAATGCCGCTTTTAAAGATAGAATTCAATTTCATTATTCCCCAAAATGCAAACTTATTGAAAAATGAAATTTCTTCTCTTTTCACTAAGGTGCATAACCATTTTCTGTTTTTCTTTTACTTTTAAATCTCAAAATGAAAATGCTATTAGCGAACTAAAGTAAAATCAACCAAACTAACAAAGAAATGCAAAAGAATCATTTTCAATTTTCTTTCTATCAAATGGGAAACAAGATCACTTTAAAAAAATGCACGAATGAAAATCACTTTCACTCTTTTTTCAAAAATTTGAAAAAAAAACCAAATCCAAATTTCAAAATGAAAATCAATTTCAATTTACTCTTTTGAACTCGGGAACTAAATAAGACACACCCTTCCAAACTTGTGAATCAAACAATCACTATCTTATGTTTGACACTTAATTGAAGGTGATCTCTAAGTCCAACGATGACCAGTGCAAATGAAAACAACTTCAAGAAAAGCCATAAGAGATGTGCAACAGTGTTTGAACTTACTGGAATAGAACTCTAAAGCACAACCTATCGACTTTATAACTGTAAACAAAAGTGACAAGCGAAAATAAATTGACGAGAAAGCCTAGGGAATGTTTTAACTTCACTCTAACCACAAGCAAGTCAAAGAGACAAAAAAAACCATTCAAACAACAAAAACAAACCAAATACAATGGAAAGAGGTTATTTAGACTTGAAAAACTTTATCAAGGGTCAATACACACTGGGAAGATAGGGGAAAACCCTAACTTTTTCTTATTTCTGGGATCAACGCATCTGTGATGAATAGAACTGATTGGAAAGGAAAATGAGCACGAATGCTTGGTATAAAACAATACTATCAGCACTACTGTAAGGGAAGAAAACATGTTGAGCCCGAAAAACAAGGAAAAACAAATTCACACTAAAACTAAACCTGTCACACTGAAATAAATATCAAATCGTATGTAGACCTATAGAAACCCAAGCAGAGTTAGATCTTGATGATCAGTCAAACTAATCAGAAATCAACCCAGGAAAGGGAAGGAAAAGAGGCTAAAGCTCTCTAGTGGAGTCACCAATTATTTTGTGAAGATAAATCCCCTCTACAGCCATAGGCGATCTCTTTAGCCCTAGAGTGGTTCTAGTAACTTAAGAGATTGTCTAATGCAATATTTATTAGCTAATATTCAAAACAATATGAGAAATGGAATATGCCTACCTCTTCCTGATGCTATGATTGAATCATTTGATGATGGCCTCGATCCATAGTCCCTCAGGCTCGCTCCTCACTACTTTGGTGTACGATTACCTACAGGAGATCAAGGGACAACATTAAACGTAATACAATACAAAACATACATTGAATATCAACTATCTAACAAATCAAGAAACATTAGACTATTTGCACAAATTATTAGACAAATATATAAAGGAAACACAAGATGTTTTATTAATAAATATGAAAGAGAGAGCTTACAATCATGTCCTTGATGTTGGAGGCCTCCCTTTGGTGATGTCTAAGTCCTTCACTGAAGCTCTTAAAGCACTCCTTCTCCCGGATAGCTTAGGCGTTATCACAATACAGGGATGTAAAGAAAATGAATGATCAGACCAACCCAACAATGACCAACCAGTAGTGGAAGGATGGGGATCAATTTATAAGAAGGGAGGAGAGGCAAGGAGCCCATGAAAGAAGGAGGAAGGTCCAACTTGAAAGGGATAAACCCCTATTGATAATATCAAAGCTCTAAAATTAGAGAGCTCGACCCTATCACCACCGAATAACAACCAAATCATCACCTTGTAACTTCTAAAGGTCGAAGCTTCTCCTCCATTTGAGGAAATGCTGCTAGAAAGTGTTCAACGCAGTTTTCCCAGAAAAAAGGGCATTGACAGCACTAGGCTAGAACTACCTATCTGCCATCAGCATGGGCTGGCCACTAGAGAAGTGTGTTGACCCAGAAAATTAGGGTTTTGACTAAGTTTCTCGAGTGATCTTTCAAGGCAACTTTCTTTGAGTCTTTAGAGGGTGTCTTTTATTTATTTTTCCCAAGTGGATAGACTGTACAGGATCTGTCACAGGGCACTTCAGGATTAGGGATGGGAAGTGAGCAGGGTGAGAAATTACTTTATAATATATGCCTCCTAAAGCATGAAGGCATAAAGAGGAGTGATGCATGAAATAATTTATGACCCAAGGCAAAAAAAATCAGAATACCACGAGGAAACCTTCCAAATAAAAAATAATACAATATATTGCATCTCTGATATGAATATGCCTAACAACATGTATGTAGACTAGGCATCAAATAACACATGAACACATGACTTGTTTGTAGCCACCCTTCTGAGGGAGATCATGGAAGTAGATCCATGACATGGTCATAACCATCCATATAGACATGATCATGTGTACAATCTTGAATACTCAATAACTCCACACAACCTAGATAATGAAAAAAAGTCATCTAGGGTCTTCCTCTCGATCTCCATCTCCAAAACGTACAAATCTATCCATGTGAATAGATGATCTGATGTCAAACATGGTAGTAACCACCTGGTTATCAATTAATAATGAAAATAATTTACAAGCACGAGAGAACCACCAATAATGACAATGGCCCTCAAGGTACAACAACACAAACTACATGTATAAATAAATGTGTTGAGGTCTAATACTTAGATAATCATCCAATTTGAGGCTAATGAGGTGAACCTGTCATCAAATGCGAAGAAATTTCCATTGAGACATGCAAGCTCCAAGGCACTGAAAAGGAGTTTCTAAACCATTTTCCCGAATAATGAGCTGAAGTCGACAAGAAGTGATTCGTCAAAGCAGGGCCATAATGATTCCCACACCATCGACATGAAACAAAGGATATCTTAAGTGACTCAAGACTCTTACAAAGAGGATCAAATAAGCATAGGAAGTTTGATTTTGAAAAAAAGGACTTCTCTTGAACATATCGATGACACAACTACGAGGTGTGGCAACATTTGATTCAAATGGGATCAGAGGTCATGATGAAAAAAATGATGATCGAATAGGAGGCAAATGTATTTCCCAAATCCACAACAGTAAAATGATGAATGAAGGATATTTCCAACTTGACACGAATAGCAGATGAGTGTCATGTTCAAGAGTGACAAGCTGCCCAAAACACACAACATGTTCCACTTTCAATTTTCCCCCATTATTTCTAACGAGTACCTCTTTATTTTTGATAGCCAACGTGAATATGATAGCCTATTCTGAGTGTGTAATTTCATTCTTTGAATAAATCCATCCTAGTAATTTTAACAAGCCCTAGGAAGGAGTAACTTGCTCTCGTCATGGTGAGAAGTATTTTTTTGTTTAATTTTTAATGAGTCTGATGGAAGGGTAACTCAGTGTCTTTTTCATGTTTAGGGAATTTGAAAAATAAATGGAAAAGTAAACTCCACCATGTCCCTTTTCGTATATCATCTCTTGAATTCGAAAAGGTAGTAAACCATATTTGAGAGAACCTCTTGACCATGTTCGATCAAGGTATTCATCCCGAAAAAGGGGTAAACATATACTGAGACCACGTCAATTCATTTAATTTAATGAGTTTGAAATGAAAATTAATCGACAATATTTTCATATTTTGGGAGTTTGAAAAGAGTTGAAACATGACTCCTACGGGAGGAACAAGTGGTATAACAGGTAGCAACTGGTTCCGGTTATGGTAGAACTGCTCAAAACAAGAAGAGGCCAAGAGGCTAGCTAACAAGACCACTCATCATAACGGTTCCTCAAGAAATGGTTAAAAAACCAAGTGAAAGCGTCTGATCGGCCAAGTGGATGGTGAGGATGGAATGAGAAAAACAAGGCTCATCTGGAAAAATAGGTTGATAAAATGGAAATCACGAGAGGTAAAATTGGAATGGTTTAATTTTTACACAAGTTTGAAACATGGGAAACTATGCATGAGAATTGGTTTCATTTTTACACAAGCTTGAAACATGGGAAACTATGCTTGAGAATTGGTTTCATTTTTACACAAGCTTGAAATGGAGACAAACTATGCTTGAATTAAGTTTGCATGCCCTCAGCATAATCACACAATTCGAGGTACATGCCCCCTAAATATTCAGTCCATTCACCTAAGTATATTACTGGTTACTAATGGCTGGATGGAATGAAGGGTCATTTACGAGATCAAGTGAAAGACTCAACTCAGAATTTACGAGATCTAATCAAAGACTCAAATTGAAAGGGGATTTATTTCATTTTTTAATGAGTTTGACACAATAAAATAGCTATTCTCATAAGGACCTATTTCATTTTTTAATGAGGTTGACATAGTAAAATAACTATCCTCATGACACCTTATTTCATTTTTTAAGGAGCTTAACAAAAGAAAAGGAACTATGCTTTAAATACCTTGTTCATGGCCCATAATAGGTCATGGCTTCCAAGAGGTTCTCATCATATGCGTTCTCATCAGGGTCCAATACCCCCAGTACATGATGTACTATATCGCTGACTAGATCATCAGTAGATGCAGGCATGGAATAGGTAGCCCACATAATTAACCTGTGGGAGGGAAGATACCACTTGCATGCAAGTACCATGTAGGGAGGATGGTTGAATGGGAACCAAATTAGGACTAATGAATGGCAACTGATCAATGGTCAGAAATCTTACTTCATGTGGGAAACACATTATACAAAAGAGAGAAGAGGAAAGAGCTCCCATGACATATATATGGTCACACCCAAGGAGTAAGTTAAAATCCAAGAAAGGTCAATGACATTAAGGGAGAGGTTGAAAAATTTCTCGAGGATGGTTTCATCTATCTGATACCATTGACAGATTGGGTTTATAATATTGTCACTGGTACTAAAACGTAAGGTATCATTCGCGTCTTTGTCAATCACCGCGATATAAATCGATCTTGTCCTAAATACAACTACCCCACTCCTTTTATAGATCAAATTATTGACGAGTGTGTCGAGAGTGAGATATTCTCTTTTATGGACGATTTTCTGGATATAGTCAGACCAATATTCTTCCAGAAGATCAACATAATACCACCTTTATTTATCCTCGAGGAACCTTTTCCTACAAGAATCTTCATTTTGATTTGAAAAATGATGGGGCTACCTTCCAAAGGGCTATGCCCTATGCATTTCATGATGTTAAGCACATAGTCTAGCCATATCTTGACGACCTTCCAGCTCATTCCACGAAACGTCGATATCACACTAAACATATTAGAGTGATCTTTCTTCGCTTCCAACACTATAACATACGGTTGTATCCTCATAAATGTGTATTTTGCATCGAATCAGGTCATCTCTTAGGTTTCATGGTGTCTAAAGAATGAATCCAGATTGATCCTCTCAAAGTGTTTTGAAGATAAATCCCCTCTGTGGACATAGGCGATCTCTCTAGCCCTAGAGTGGGTCTAGTAACTTAAGAGACTATCTAATGCAAGATTTCTTAGCTAATATCCAAAACAAAATGAGAAAGGGAATAGGCCTACCTCTTCCTGATGCTATTCTTGAATCCTTTGATTATGAACTCAATCCACAGTCCCTCAAGTTCACTCCTTGCTACTAATGGAATATGATTACCTGCAGGAGATCAAGAGACAATAAAAAAAGTAATCCAATACAAAACATACATTGAATATCAGCTATCTAACATATCAAGGAACATTAGACTATTTGCGCAAATTATTAGAAAAATATAGAAACAAAAACTATATGTTTTATTAATAAATATGAAAGAGAGAGCTTACAAATGTGGCCTTGATGTTGGAGGCCTCCCTTTGGTGATGCTCAAGTCCTTCACGGAAGCTCTTAAAGCACTTATTCTCCTAGATAGCTTGAGTGTTATCAGAATACAAGGATGCAAAGAAATTGAATAATCAGACCAACCCAAAAATGACCAATGAGTAGTGGAAGAATGGGAATCAATTTATAGTAAGGGAGGAGAGGTTTGGATCCTGTGAAACAAGGAGGAAGGCCCACTTTCCAATAGATAAATCGATAATATAAAAGCTCTAAAATAAGAGAGTTTGACCCTATCACCACCAAATAACAACCATATCATCGCCCTGGAAATTCTAGAGATCGAAGCTTCTCCTCCATTTAAGGAAATACTTCCAGAAAGGGTTCAACTCAGTTTTCCCAGAAAAAAAAGGCACTGAAAATGTTAGGCCATAACTTTCAACCTGCCATCAACACGGGCAAACCACTAGAGAAGTGCACTGACCCAGAAAATTAAGGTTTTGACTAAGTTTCCCGAGTGATATTTCAAGGAAGTTTTATTTGAGTCTTTAGAGGATGTATTTATGTATTTTTCCCAGCTGAATATACTACACAGGATTTGTCGCAGGGTACTTCAGGATTAGCGACGAGAAGTAAGCAGGGTGACAAATTACTGCGTAATACGAGCCCCCCTAAAGCATGAAGGTAGAATGGGAGTGATGGGTGAAATGCTTTACGAACCAAAGCAAAGAACTCGGAATACCATCAGGAAACCTACCAAATCAAACATAATATAATATATGACATCTTTGATATGAATATGCCTAACAACATGTATGTAGAATAGGAATCAAATAACACATAAACCCACGACATGGATTCAGCCACCCGTCTGAAGGATATCATGAAAGTAGATCCACAACATGGACGCAACCATCCATATAGACAAGATCATGTGTACAATCATGAATACTCAATAACTCCACGCAACATGGATAATGACAAATGTGATCTAGGGTCTTCGTCTCGATCTCAATCTATGCAACGCATGAATCTAGCAATGTGAATAGATGATCTGGTGTCGAACATGGTAGAAACCACCTGATTACCAGTCAATGATGAAAACTGTTAACAGGTATGAGAGAAACCACCAAGAATGAAAATGGCCCTCAAGTTACAACAACACAAACTACAAGTATGAATAAATTTGTTGAGGTTGAATACTTTCAGAATTCTCTGCTCAGAGGCCAATGACGTGAACATGTCATCGAACATGAAGAACTTGCCATTGAGGCATGCAAGCTCCAAGGTACTGAAAAGGATTTTCTAAACCATCTTCCAGGATAATGATCTGAAGTTGACAGGATGTGATTTGTTGAAGGAGGGCCATAATGATTCCCACATCATCGACATGAAACAAAGGAAATCTTAAGATAATAGGAGTGATTCGGGACTATTATAGACAGGGTCAAATAAGCAGAGGATGTTTGGCTTTGACAAAAAGGACTTCTCTTGAACATATCGGTGACAAGTCTCTAGGGTATGGCAACATTTTAATCAAAAGGGATTAGAGGTCATGATGAAAAAAATGGTGATCAAATAGGAGGAAAATGGATTTCCCAAACCCACAAAGTTAAAATGATGAATGAAGGATATCCCCAACCCGACACGAACTGCATATGAGTGTCATGTTCAAGAGTGACAAGCTACCAAAAACACACAAGATGTTCCACTTTCAATTTTCCCCCATTATTGCTAATGAGTACCTCTTTAGTTTTGATATCCATCGTGAAGAAGATAGAAAATTCTAAGGCTATAAGTTCTTCATAGTAATTTTAATGATCCCTAGGAAGGAGGAACTTGGTCTTTTCATGGTGACAAGTCTTTCGCCGTTTAATTTGTAACGAGTCCAATGAAAGGGTAAATCAATGTCTTTTTCATGTTTATGGAGTTTGAAAAAGAAATGGAAAATAAAACTCTATCATGTTCCTTTTCTTAAATCATCTCTCGAATCCGAAAGGTAGAAAACAATATCTGAGCTAACTTCTTGACCATGTTTGATCAAGGTATGCCTTTTTCGTAAATAGTTAATCTAAGCCCAAAAAAGAGGTAAACGTTTACTTAGAACACGTCAATTAATTTAATTTAACAAGTTTGAAATGACAAGTACTCGGAAATATTTTCGTATTTTGGAAGTTTGAAAAGAGCTAAAAGAGGACACCTACTGCAGGAATGATTAGTATAAGGGGTAGCAACTGGTTCCAGTTATGGTGGAACTTCTCAAAATAGGTAAAGGTTAAGAGGCTGGCTAGCAAGACCACTCATCACAATGGTTCCTCAGGAAATGGTAAAACAACCTAGTGAGAGCATATGATTGGCCAAGTGGATGGTGACGATAGAATGAGAAAATGAAGGCTCATCTCGCAAAACACGCTGATAAAATGGAAATTACGATAGGTAAAATTGGAATGGTTTCATTTTTACAAAAGATTTAAACACATGAAACTATGCTTGAGAATTGGTTTCATTTTTACACAAGCTTGAAACATAGAAAAACTATGTTTGAAATGAGTTTGCATGCCCTCAACATAATGATTCAATTGGAGGTACATTCCCCCCAAATATTGAGTCCATTCACCTTAGTAGACTACTCGTTACTAACAAGTGGATGGAATGAAGGTTCATTTATGAGATCAAGTGAAAGACTCAACTATGAATTTATGAGATTTAATCAAAGAATCAAATTTAAAGGGTATTTGTTTCATTTTTTAATGATCTTGACATAGTAAAAAAACTATTCTCATAGGGACCTATTTCACTCTTTAACGAGGTTGACATAGTAAAATAACTATCCTCATGACACCTTGTTTCAGTTTTGAAGGAGATTTACACAAGAAAAGGAACTTTGCTCCAAAGAGCTTGTTTCATTTTCTAAGGAGCTTGAAATAAGAAAAGGAACTATGCTCATAAGAGGTCATGGATTCCAAGAGGTTCTCATCAGATGGGAGAAAAACACTCTAGAAATCAAGGTCCAATGCCCCCAGTACATGATATAATATATCGTTGACTAGATGATGAGTAGACGTGGGAATAGAACATGTAGTGACATAATTAACCTGTAGTAGGGAAGATACCATTTGCATGTTAGGGCCATACAAGGAGGATGGTTTATTGGGAGAAACATTAGGACCAATGAATGACAACTGATCAATGGCCACAATTATTCCTTCATGTGGGAAAAACATTATACGAAAGGGAGAAGAGGAAAAAGCTCCGATGAATAAATATAATCATGCCCAAGGAGTAATTTAAAATCCAAGGGGCCTTGGACAACTATCATGTCTATATAGACAGTCTTTCCTCACAAAGAAATAGGAAATTTTGGAAGGATCCCTAATGATTGACTCGTTCCGCTGTTAAAATCCAACATATTCTAGGTAACAAGCATAAGTTGTAGAGAACCGAAATATTTCCAAGTAGTTGAGGACAAAATAGTACAAGATGCACCTTTGTCTATTATTGTGCCAGATATGGCCACATTATAGGCCTGTACGACGATCTCAAAGGGCACATAAGAAGGAAAATGATATCTCGCCAGTTTACTCCAATCAAAGGAAGCAACCAGACTACTTGAGGAGGGGGGGTGTCATGGGAATGAGAGAAATTTCCCCTTGTATTACGGGAATGGGAGTATTTCCCTCTAATCCATGGGAATATGAAGAAACAAAAATAATTTGAGTGGTATGAGGCTAACTCTCTATAGGAAAGTTCTGATCAACTAAAGGTGGCATCAGGTTGACTGTTTTCTCAACAAATGGTTGGTCGAGAATAGACTCATGGGGTTTAATTTCGAGGAGAGTGGGATTGAACAGAGATGACTTTTGATTAATCACTTGATGAACTAGTGGAGGATCAGAGGAAATATTTCGGTATCCAGCAGGAAGACTGGGCTGAGAAGCTGTGAGGTTTTCCAACACTTTTGTGGCTTCATCCATATAAGGACAAAGGTGAATAGGATGATTCCCTTCACATAAACTATAGGGAAATTTGAATCTACCCTTTTTCCCATGGACCTTATTATCACTAGATGAGGGTTTTTCACTAGCATGATCTCCAGAAGTTGATGGCAAAGGTCTATTTGAGTCGATGGACCACACTTATAACACCCTAGGAATACCAGGGAAATCCCTAAGAAGGTGGTCACCCTTGCATAACGTGTGAGTGAATTTGAATTTGTGGGAATGATTAGAAGGATTTTCTACATAAGTTTCATTGGTAGATATGGTCGCTTGGTTTCACCCTTGCTTATTTTGCTTCTTGTTCTTCATCCTCTTCTTCTTCTTCTTAGCTTCCTGGTTACTAGAATCCTGAATTTCACCAAGCGAAGAGGAATAAAGGGGTGAAGAAATAGGCGAAGAAGGCGAGGGATCAACCTTAGAATCAACATGAGGTTGACATTGTTTAGGTGGAGGTTAACTTGTTTGAGAAGCAACTTGGACATTTGGAACCATGGGAGATTAAAATAACCAAAATCGAAAACCAATGGTTAATCCCAGGAGGGACAACGTTGCCATATGGGGAGTGCCAACATTTCCAAAAGAAGGAAAATGACCAAGATTCCCATCTGAGGGGATTCCTTGATTTGTAAACTCAATAACTGTTGCATTAGTCCCAACCTAAGATCTGCTAAGGATTAGTGCACAGGTAAAATCTTTTTGTGGATATTTTATTTTAGAAATTAAACAAAAAACTAATAAAAAAGGGTGAACTAGGCATAAAGGATTACTAGGTATACGTGACCTGTGACATACATCTTGGTGATAAATTGTATAAAACATTACCAAGGAATTAACATACTACAACCAATCTCCCTGATTGTTGTGTTGGTTGTATCACGTCTACAAGGCAGCAAAATCAGTTACCTATGGTAGGTTTGCAACCTAGCTGGATCTGCCCATATATACTCGATGGTACGTTGGAGTCCAATCCATAGTAGTGTTGTCTAATGTGTAACCGTATGAAGAGTGTCCCCTTATAATTTTCATACGTGGATCATAGTCCTGTATACTTCCATATGTGGGATGGGGTTTCACCTCTAGAATGTAATACCAACTGTTAGCGATAGCTCCTACATTTAACGATGCCGGAACATGTCTCTAGCCTAGACCTCTAAATTTTTTCATTAATTTAAAATGCTCCTTAAGGTTAATTGGATAAATTTTAAAGTTGATCTTCAGTTAAGTCTTAGTTTAAGGCTCAATATCGATGTCACCTGAACCCTACAATTTAGCTAAATGCTAAAATATATTTTTCCATTTCGATGAATTCTAAAGTAATGAGGGAAGAAACCCAAACATGAGTGCAACTGATGCAACAAACAATGATGACCGCCCAACTAGTTCAAAACTACTAAAATGTTGCTTTTAAATATCGAATTTCATTTAAGTGTTCCCCAAAATGCAAACTTATTGAAAAATGAAATTGCTTCTCTTTTCACTAAGATGTGTTACAATTTTTTGTTTTCCTTTTGATTTGAAAGATCAAAATGAAAATGCAATCAGTGAACTAAAGTAAAATCAACCAAACGAACAAAGAAATGAAAAAGAATCATTTTTACTTTTCTTTCTATCGAATGGAAAACAACATCACTTTAAAAAAGTGCACGAATGAAAATCACTTTCACTCTTTTTTCAAAACATTGAATAACAAACAAAATCCAAATTTCAAAATGAAAATCACTCTCAATTTACTCTTTTGAATTTGGGAACTAAATAAGACACGCCCTTCCAAACTTGCAAATCAAACAATAATTATCTTATGTTTGACACTTAATTGAAGGTGATATCTAAATTTGGTGATGATGTGTGAGAATGAAAACAAATTCAAAACAAGTTAGAAGCAATGTGTGACAATGTTTGAACTAATTGGAATAGAACTCTAAAGTACAACCTATCAACTTTCTGACGATAAACACAAGTGACAAGCAAAGAGAAATTGACCAAAAAACCTAGGGAATGTTTTAACTTCACTCTAACCATAAGCAAGTGAAAGAGACAAAACCAACCATTCAAACAACTCAAACAAACCAAATACAATGGCAAGAGGTCATTCAGATTTGATAGAATTTTGCAAGGGTCAAGACACACTAGGATGATATGGGGAAACCTAAATTTTTCCTAGCCCTAAGATCAACGCGTTTGTGATGAACATAATAACACTGAAAGGAAAATCAACACAACTACATTGTATAAAAGAAACACTATCAGCGCTACTGTAAGGGAAGAAAATGTGTTGAGCACTAAAAACAAGGGGAAAAAATCACACTAAAACCAGACCCAACACACTGAAATAACTATCAAATCCTATGCACACCTATAGAGACCCAATCAAACTTAGATCTCGATGATTTGTTCAAACTGATCATAACTCAACCCAGGAAATGGAAGGCAAAGTGGCAAGCTCCCTAGTGGAGTCGCCACTTCTATTGTGAATATAAATCCCATCTGTGGACAAAGGTGATCTCTCTATCCCTAGAGTGGGTCTAGTAATTTAAGAGACTGTCTAATATAAGCTTTCTTAGCTAATATCCAAAACAAGATGAGAAAGGGAATAGGCCTACCTCTTCCTGATGCTATGCTCAAATCCTTTGATGATGGCCTTGATCCATAGTAGCTCAGGCTTGCTCCTCGCTACTAATGGCATATGATTACCTACAGGAGATCAATAAGAAACAACAAACATAATCCAACACAAAACATACATTGAATATCAGCTATCTGAAAGATCAAGGACCATTAGAATATTTGCGCAAATGATTAGACAAATATAGAAAGAAAACACCATATTTTTTATTTAAAGAGAGAGCTTACAACCGTGGCCTTGATGTTGGAGTCCTCCCTTTGGTGATGTCTGATTCCTTCACCGAATCTCTTAAGAACTCTTTCTCCCGGATAGCTTAGGTGTTATCACAATATAAGGATGCAAAGAAAATGAATTATCAGACTAGCCCAACAATGACCAACCAGTAGTGGAAGGACGGGGATCAATTTATAGGAAGGGAGGATAGGTTGGGAGTCCATGAAAGAAGGAGGAAGACCCACTTTCAAAGGGATAAACCCCCATTGATAAGATCAAATATCTAAAATCATAGATCTCAACACTATCACCACCGAATACAACCAACTCGTCGCCCTAGAACATCTAGAGGTCGAAACTTCTCCATTTGAGGAAATAATTCTAGAAAGGGTTCAACATTTCCCATAGAAAATGGCACTGACAGTGCTAGACCAAAAGTTTCAACCTGCCATTATCATGGGCGGGCCACTAGAGAAGCACGTTGACCCAGAAAATTAGGGTTTTTACTAATTTTCTCTAGTGATTTTTCAAGGTATCTTTCTTTGAGTCTTTAGAGGATGTCTTTTATTTTATTTTTTCCTAGGTGGATATACTGCACAGGACCTATCATAGGGCACTTCAATATTAGGGACAAGAAGTGAGCAGCGTGAAAAAATACTGTGTAACACAAAGTCGATGAAATCATCAATTTGCCTCCTCCCTCCTCTTCACATTAGCATTAAAGCTTGTAGGGGAAAGCCAACTTTCTCTGTTGATTCATACTAAATTATGTTGAACTTGCTAAAGGATTTACCTGTCTATTGAAAAAGGGAGTCTTGTTAATTTTGGATGAAATAACTCATACCTCTTTCGATTCTTTAAATAAATCTCTTGTCAGTGCTCCTGTTATCACACATAAAATTTCAATTTTTGATTGAGAAGGTCATTAGCCTAGGTTTCATTTGACTCATAAGATTGGTTCATGAAATTGATGAAAACTCATGAATTGGTCATTATCCTAAGTCTAGAATAATCCATTGGTCATGTCATTAGAGTCAAATATATCAAAATGCACCAAAAAATTACACGCATTGGTTTTAAAATCGTTTTTAGCCACCTCCCTCTTTTAACCTGAGTTTGCAGTGAATTCTATGCAAAACAGGTGATTTTCGCTATGAACTCACTTGACAAGTTCATAGAGAATCTGCCAAATTTCTAACTAAATTCTCTACGAAATCATTTTTTTTTAAATGGTTCAAATATTGATGAGTTTTCACCTTATGAGATGGTAGAGGTCAATTTTTCATCACATTTTTACCAATTTTAATCATTATTAAGTGTGTGTCATGCATGGTCATCACACCACCTCATCATTTTGTCTCACTTTAAATTTTTCCTTTTCCATAATTTAAACTTCATGCATTCGAGCCTAAGAAATTACCTTGTCAATCCCTATTAGCTGCTTCTACCACCTTTTACCCTTTTTCTAAGTATACCTCTAGCTACTGTCATAAGTTAGTTTCCACCATGTGTCAACAAATAGCTTGCTATCATATACACTTTTTGTAGGTGTCAACTTTCAAAGAAGGCAACATTGTTTTGGAGGAGATGGAACATATAAGAACACCAAAAAGGGATTTTTAGTGGTAAAGTATGAACCTATGGACCTAAATTTGGTCATGGAAGAACCGAGTGTTGCAGAGGACTTCATCAAATATGGTCGCATGAGATTTTACTAGAAGACACAAAAGGATTTATGTGTTTTTTTTACTGTTTGAGCAGTCAACTTCAAGGGAATTTACTCGGAAAAGAGAGATGAATTCTAAAAAAAAGAGAGAGGTTATTGTCAAGAACATATCAAAGAATGATAACCTCTTTCATTTTTCTCACAAGTGCTACAAATTGGGATATTCGAAGATGTATTTGGGCTCTATTTTCAGAATGCGTTTTTTCTTGTTTTAGAAATGTTTTTCAAATGAAGATTATAGACACCTAGAGATATTTTTCAAAAAACCAAGAGAGGCTTTTCTTCAACATGAACTGATTTACAATAAAATGATCCCTTTTTTGAACAGATATCAAGGATTAAGAGATAGGATACCATTTCTGAGCCCTATTTTTCAGAAAAAAAGCAACTTCATTTTTATTAATAGATGAACTTGCTGAAGGTGAAAATGCTGCTTCTTGAGGAGGGTGAGAGGTATTTTGAACCAAGTTTGCCTTGTCATGCTTCATCTTATCATCTTGCAAATCCATAGGAAAAAATTTGAAGAAAAATGGACAATTGTTGAGTTTTCTGCCAATTAGGCAATTTCGTAGCGAATCCCGGGCTTGAAGCCCAGATTTCGCTACGAAATCGCTGTAGGTGAATTTTTTTTTTAAATCATGGATATAATAAAAATAAAGGTGGGAAAAAATGTATTTAGATCATTTGACTTAACAAAAAATTCCAATTTGGCACAAAGGCCTAACAGGTGGCATAGATTGGTGAAATCAATTTGATACAAAATTTCGCTACAAAATTTCCTTGACACCCCTGTTTCTGCAACGAGAAAGTTTTTGTAGCAATTTTGAGTTTTGATAGTTCATTGGAGGTTAGCCAACCACGTGGAAATCTTAAATAGTATCAGAGAAATATTTTGTTGGAGGCATGGTCTTCGACAAGGCTATCCAACTCACCATCTCATCATGAAGACAATCAACATTTATGATGACACCACTTCCTTAAAAGTAGGAAGATTAGTTTGCTAAGTTAGTAGGGAAATTAATGTCTTGATCATGGTCAGCTCCACCCAAGCACATGAATCTCTTCGAAGTAAATATGCAGTCTTTTTATTTAGTTGATGAAATAAATAAGTGGAAGAGTCCTAGTATATCTCTAAGTCCTAAAGTTAGTAGTTGTCAGTTTTTTTCCCTTGTAATATGCTTTTGGTTAGATTAGGTGTCAAGAGAAGCATGCGAAGGATCAACCTTGTTGAGAGGATCAATGTAAATATGCCTAAGCCTATTAATAGGCCAATTATTGAAGCAGAACAGGTCAAATGATGTTATTTTACACTAATACTATTGTAAAAATTTTCTAAGCAGTAATATACAGTGGATGTTGCGTTTTTCTTCTCCTGAGATTCATCTGATGTTTTCATGAGTACTTGTCCTAATGTATGTTGCTATTTTTATTTTAGTATTTTAATGTTTGATTACCCATAATTCATGTACATCATGCTCTGATTTCCTTCAAGCATTAGACTATTATATATCTGTGTGTGTTGTCCTTTCATTAACACATATATATGCCTCATCTTTCACAAGAAGAACCATTTTCATTGAATTCCTTAACATTGACTCCATAAGCCAAATGGTAGTAAATCCTATACATTTTTCACCTGCATAAAAATACATTCAAAACACTATTACAATGTTAGAAATTTAATTTAATTTCATTTGAACAAATTATATTTACTTTTGAGAGAGCCCTCTGAGGCTGAATAGGATAATTTTCAGTCAAAATTTGGTTTGAAAGAGTTCTATAGGTTGTTTGGTGGAGCAACCCATCTTTACCAACTTAGTGATAGCATTTTGGTTCATCTCCTAGGATTTTGAAGACATATTTCCCTAAGTTTGTGCTCAAACATAGATGTTGAACTCTTAGAGGTAGTAGGAGCTCATAAGCTTTCGAGGCTGCATACTACCTTGGTGACTCCATTGTTGAAGAATTCATAAATTCATAACTTCATGGTCACTCCACTGGACTTATGAGGAACTCAGATGCTGCCATTCTTGTTTCGAGGTATGCATGTGTGGACTTTTCAAAAATTTATGGTTTCCAAAATCTTTTTCCTAAGGATGCATATTTTTTAGGGAATAGTCCAAATTTTAATGGAGAATATTTGAGTTTTACCTTGAAGCATATATCAATTTTTCATGACTTTACCGAGCTTCTTAGAGTTAGACATGAATATGTTTTCATCATATTGTTCTATGATTCATTTCAAGGGAAATGCAGACAATTGATTGAAATTTTTCTTGTCAGATCTATTAAGTCGTTTGCATATTTTTGGCTTATCTTTTTGGAAACATGGATAGAAAAAACAGAGTTGGTGATAGACTCTCTTTCCATTCAATATTTTAAGAAATGGAATGATGATCACACTAATGAGGAAGTCGATGAAAATTTTTCTTCGGCCTTGTCTTCTTATTTAAAGTCATTTGAGTGCAAGTCAGAAGATAAGATTGAATTTTTGGATGAATTTTCTAAGAACATTGACAAAGACATTGAATTTTTAGAAGATAAATTTTAGTCCTATAGCCTTCATAGTCAATATCAGTCTTTTGAAAACTTTTTCATGCCTAAATACAAAGAGAAGGTGGTGCTACCTTTCTATTTTGAGATTGAGGAGGAATGTATTTTTTTTTTAAATGATTTTGATAGCACACAACTAAAGTCTTATGGTTCTAAAGAAAGCATATATGAGTTGTCCAAAACTGAAGAATGTCTTGAGAATCACCAAGCAAACTATGTCTTCTATGATCCCATAACTGACTACATGGAATAGTTAAACAGCTCAACTTTTCAATTATGTTTTCACTGTGAAAATAAGAACCATTTTATGTTGACTTTGTCATTACATTATCAAGTTTGCATTTTGTTTGAGCACAGTCAAAGAGTTTAGGTATCAAATCAGCTCGTTGAATGGCGTTATTGGAGGTTGCATGTCGCTTGAATCATGCATGAAGATTTCAGTTGTTAGGGTAGGTAAGAGTGTGTGTGAATAAGCTCAGGCATTATGAGCACCTTTTTAGCATGTACAAATTTAGGTTTCATCTTGGATTGCAGTTTTCAACAAGCTTGAGCCCGAGGAGAAGGCCATAATATTTTGGCGAAGTCTTCATCCATTTCAGAAATTTTTAGTTTTTCAAGAGAGGCACTGCAACTACAGGTTCTTTGTTGTGCCACAGAGGCACACCATCCCCAGTGGAGCCACTATTATCACACATAAAATTTCAATTTTTGATTGATAAGGTCATTAGCCTAGGTTGCATTTGTCTCATAAAATTGGTTCATGAAATTGATGAAAAAACATGAAATGGTCATTATCCTAAGTCTAGAATAATCCATTGGTCATGTCATCAGAGTCAAATCTATTACAATCCACCAAAAATCTCCATGCATTGGTTTAAAATTAATTTTTAACCACATCTCTATTTTTTCTCGAGTCCGTAATGAATTCTATGCAAAACGGGTGATTTTCGCTACGAACTCACCTAACAAGTTCATAGCGAATCTAGCAACTTTCTAACTAAATTCTCTACGAAATCATGTTTTTTGCAAATGGTTTAGATATTGATGAGTTTTCACCTTATGAAAGGGTATAGGTCAAGTTTCCATCACATTTTTACCTATTTTAATTCATTATTAAATGTGTGTCATGCATGGTCATGACACCACCTCATCATTTTGTCTCACTTTAACTTCTTCCTTTTTCATAATTTAATCTTCATGCATTCGAGCCTAATCATTTACCTTCTCAATCCCTATTAGCTACTTCTGTCAAATTTTTCATTTTGTCTAAGTTTACCTCTAGCTATTTTCATAAGTTAGTTTCCACCATGTGTCAACAAACAACTTGCGGTCATATACAATTTTTGCAAGTGTCAACTTTCAAAGAAGGAAACATTGTTTTGGAGGATATGGAAACATATAAAAAAGGGAGGTTCAGTGGTCAAGTATGAACCTATGGACCTAAAATTGGTCATGGAAGACCCTAGTGTTGCAGAGGACTTCATCAAAGCTAGTTGCATGAGATTTTACTAGAAGATACAAAGGGATTTATGTGTTTTTTTACCGTTTGAGCAGTCAACTTCAAGATAATTTTCTGGGCAAATGGAGATGAATTATAATAACTTGAGAGAGGTTATTGTGAAGAACATATCAAAGAACATTAACCTCTTTCATGTTTTTCATAGGTGCTGCAAATTTGGATATTCGAAGATGTCTTTGGGCTTAATTTTCAGAATGTGTTTTTTTCTGTTTTAGACATGTTTTTCAAATGCTGATTCCGAACACCTAGAGATGTTTTTGAAAAAACCAAGAGAGTTTTTTCTTCAGCATGAACTTATTTACAAAAAATCCTCATATTTGGAAATATCTATCAAGGATTCAGAGATAAGAGCTCATTTGTGAGCCCTAGTTTACAAAAAAAAACAACTCCATTTTTATTAATAGATGAACTTGCTCAAGGTGAAAATGATGCTTCTTGAGGAGGGTAAGAGGTATTTTGAACCAATTTTTCCTTATAATGCTTCATCTTATCAACTTGCAGATCCATAGGAAAATTTTTGAAGAATAAAGGACAAATTTTGAGTTTTCTGCCAATTAGGCAATTTCGTAGCGAATCCCAGGCTTGAACCCCAGATTTCGCTACGAAATCGCTGTAGGTGAATTTTTGTTTAAAATCATGGATATAGTCAAAATAAATGTGCGAAAAAAATTGTATTTAGCTCATTTGACTCAAAAAACATTTCCAAATCAGAAAAGAGGGCTAACAGGTGGCATATATTGGTGAAATAAAATTGTTACAAAATTGCGCTACTAAATTGCCTTGACTCCCCTATTTTTGCAGTGAGCAAGTTTTTGTAGCAATTTTGAGTTTTATGGTTCCTTGGAGGTTAGACAACCACGTGAAAAGCTTAACGAGTATCAGAGAAATATTTTTTTGGATGCATGGTCTTCAACAAGGCTGTCAAGCTCACCAGCTCACCATGAAGATAATCAACATTCTATGATGACACCACTTCTTTAAAAGTAGGAGGATTAGTTTCCTAATTTATTAAGGACATTAATGTCTTGGTCATGGTCAGTGCCACCCAAACACATGATTATCTTCAATGTTATTATTCATTATTTTTAATTAGTTGATGTAATAAATAAGTGGAAGAGTCCTTGTAGATCTCTAAGTCCTAAAGTTAGTAGCTATCAATTTTGTTTCCTTGTAATATGCTTTTGGTTAGATTAGGTGTTAAGAGAAGCATTCGAAGGCTCAACCTTGTTGAGAGGATAAATGTAAAGATGCCTAAGCCTATTAATAGGAATATTATTGAAGGATAACAGGTTGAATGATGTTATTTTACACTACTACTATTGTAAACTCTTTCTGAGCAGTAATGTACAGTGGTTGTTGGCTTTTTCTTCACCTGAGATTCATCTGATGTTTTCATGAGTACTTGTCCTAATGTATCTTGATATTTTTCTTTCAGTATTTTAATGTTTGATTACTCATAATTCATGTACATCATGCTCTAACTTCTTTCAAGCATTAGACTATTGTATATATGTGTGTTTTGTACTTTCATTAAGACATCTATATGCCTCAGCTTCCACAAGAAGAACCATTGTCATTGAATTCCTTAACACTGACTCCATAAGCCCAATGGTAGTAGATCCTATACATTTTTCACCTGCATACAAATACACTCAAAACACTATTACAAAGTTAGACATCCGATTGAATTTCATTTGAGAAAATTGTATCTACTTCTGAGAGAGCCCTCTCAGGCTAAAAAGGCTAATTTTCAGTGAGAAGTTGCTTTGAAAGAGTTACTCTAGGTTTTATGGTGGAGAAACCCATTTGTACCAACTTAGTGATAATAGCTCCTTTATTTCATCCTCTCGATTATCATCACAATTATTTCCTCTATTTAGTAGCCTCCGACAATGCTATTGGTATGTTTCTGGTTCAGGATGATGATGATGGTCAAGAACATGTTGTTTACTACTCGAGTCGAAATCTCTTGACGCTGAGACTCTTTATTTCCATGTAGAAAAACTTTCCTTAGTTGTTTTTCATTATGTTAAACATTTTCGCCATTACATTCACCTGCGTAAGACCATTGTGATTTCCGAATGTGACCCCATCACTTACATACTCACTCGTCAGTTACTTGGGGAGAAATACTAAAAATGGATTGTCATCCTATAGGATTTCGACTTAAATTTTGCTAGGACTAAGTCTAAGAAATCACTTGTCTTTGTTGAATTGATCTACGATCTTCCAGCTGCAGTAGATCCTACCCCTTTCGATGAATCACTCTTTCTCATTATTACTCTTGATTCATGGTATGGAGACATCATTGTTTCTCTCCAGACCCAAACCTTTCGACCTGAGTTGTCTCCCTCTGAGAGACGACGAACTCATTACTAGTCCCAACCCTACCACATCATTGGGGATACCTTTTATCATACTGGTATCGATTACATCCTTCGTTGATGCTTAAATCTTGAGGAAGCTGAGAAAGTCCTTAATGAGGACTTGTGGTGGTCATATGTCTAGTTATTCTACTGCTCAAGAAAATCCTTCAAGCATGATATTTTTATGCATCTATTTTTGAATATTTCATTATTTCCATCCGCCAATGTCATGATTGCCAAATTTATTCTCGGAAAGAACACACCCCACCTGCTCCCTTACACCCAATTGTGACCGTTGGGCCATTTTCAAAACAAGGCATAGATTGCATGACCTGTAACCCTCACTCGGCTGGGGGGCATGGTTATATTATCGTTGTCATCGATTATTTTACAAAATGGGTCAAGGCGATGCCTACATATGATAATGAAGGCCAGATTGCAACGTAATTCCTTTTCAACCACGTCATAGCTTAGTTCGATGTCCTAAAATCCATTGTCACTGACCATGGCTCTCACTTTCACAATCATATGATGACATAGCTTACTACTCACTTGGGGCTACACCATGATAGTTCCACTCCATATTATCCACAGGCCAATGGCCAAGTTGAAGTTTTCAACAAATTTCTGGTGATGGTGCTTCAATGAACAATTGGGAAACACAAAAGAGATTGGAACCTCATGCTATTCTTGGCTTCATGGGCTTACCAAAATTTTGCTAATACTGCTACCAGATTCACGCCATTTCAGCTAGTGTATGGTGTTGATCATGCCGGTCTCCTACTAAATTCCGACCAGCAATCCTGCTTAAAGACTCCAGATCCCCCTCTTTTTTCCTTGAAAAATCAATTATATGCCTATCGTTGCCTCTTCCCGCCCCCAAATTACATTATAAAGGGATAAAATCACACTTTTAATATATTTAAAGGCTTAGCCCCTCTGGACCTAGCCCCTCTGTCTTTTCCTCTACATAACCCAGGTGCTAGACCATGCGCCAGACCAAAAGGCGCTTATCAAATGTATATCGGGTGCATTCTGAGCCGTAGATATATACAGATCAGACGACGTTAGTTCATCTCCGCCGCGCCCGTGGCCCACTCTGTTAATCATCCATCTACCGTCCGATTAGCCTGTAAAATCAACGGTTCACAGTACTCCTACTCTGGCGGTCCCCACGCCCGAACACTGTTCAAAACCCTCCAGTTTTCATCGCACCGCTTTTCTGAGGCGGGCGGTATTTCTCAAATCGGAGCGATTCCATACATCGCTCGTCGCGTGTCTCTGCGTACCGTTCCAAAACCACCCTTCATCGCCCATTATTGTTCGATCAAAGTCACAGCGCGATAATCATGACAGCCGTCCGATCTGGAGGTCTTCATCCAACAGTCATCGCACTCCGAAGCTGCACGAGGGTTAGTCAATATCAACAGTGCCCCCGGCCCACCGTCTCATTGCCCTCCAATGCATTTTCAACCGTCGATCTCGTTCTGAGATCGAACGGTCCAGATCGTCTACCCTGCCATTGACTCGGTCCTCCTCCACGTCATCATTCCACGTGTTTATCACATTCTTCCTCCGCCATTTATATATTCCATTCATATGTTATGCTTTAAGGTTTCGCATTATAACTTTTCCCAGCCCGTCCACCATAGTTCCACTGCATTTTTCATCGTCACCTCTCATCTTTCCACCATTCCATCATGTCACGTTGCTACACTGTCATCCCCACTGCAGCGCCATCCCCATGCATTTGTTTTCTTGACGAGTTTGTGGGTTTTGCAGGTTTACAGTAGCAGAAAATTGCCATAATTCACAATCTCAATTACAGTAGCCGAGCGCATCAAAGGACCATTTTTCATAGCTGAATTATGAAGAAAGGCCTAAGAAGGTAAATCGACAAGACTTCCATTAAAGAAGCAGGGTTCAAATCTGTCAAACTCTGCAGAGCCATTCAAAGCACAGATTGAGCTGATGAAAACATTAATGGAACAACAGAAGAAGATCAGGGAATTATTGAGGAATTCAGTGTTCGGCGTTGAAGATTTTAAACCTTAATTCAAGATTGGGAAGGCAGAGGGTACAATGCACAGAAAAAGGTGCCCTCAAAGTTTTATTTCAGTAGAATTTTCTCTCCAGGAAAGGACGAACTGCCCATAAGGTTTTTATTTCTCTACTGTGTTCCTGAAGAGACTTTCACCCAGAGCATTTATTTCAGAAAGAAGATCACAGAGTACATACAACATTACAAAGTCATCGAGCAGTATGGGCGTGCACGTCTCCTCCATTTTGTTTTTATGATACAATTAAATGTTTATCACCTACTTCATTTATTAAGTTTTCTTTTTCTCCATAAAACCCTCAAAGAACAGATGATCAGGGTTCCAGATTTTATCAGAAAATTATGCAGTGAAAGGCTTTTTGTATACATTTTGCAAAGCTCTTGTATGAAGGCTCAGAGCCCATAGGGTCTCAGCAAAGAAGGAGTTCTATCAGTTAAAGAGGATTTTGGTCTTTGGTATTTCAAAGTGTGTAACTTTTTCTCTTATGTGTTATATTAATAGATCATTTCATTCCATCCATCTTTCTTGTATCATGTTTTGGAATGCGAGTGGCTCACTGATTTTTGGTATGGATTCATCCTAGTTGATGCCCATGCTCGGATCAATCGAGCGCTTTAAATATGGCTCATGCATGATATACTGTTCCATTATTCATCTAAACCGTATTTCTGCTATATTAGTTTCTTTGGGAGGGTGTTTTTAAAACGCCATTGTTGTGTATGGATTCTTAGATTGGTAAGCCCATGCATGGCTATGTTGTGTATCTGGATATCAGCCCAATGATAACTAGTATCTTCTTGATATTTCCTTCACAAGCCCACCCCTTCTGATAATTGATTTCTGTGACCTATTACTTGAATTGACCCTCTTTACAGTAAATTGTCTCTTAACTGTCTGACACCTTTATATTGGAATCTTGCATCTTGCCTCTGCAGTATTCTTTTCCCTGTGACACTTTCTGAGGGTCTTGGTACCATTTAAATCATATTTCCCTATTTACAGGAGATAGGATGTGAGCTGAATTTGACAACTTCATACATTATATTATACGCTCCTTTCTATGCTAAGATGTCCTATGCACTGGTCTATCACAACTCTAGGCTGTCTCTAGGAGCGACAACATCTTTCTGGCGCCGTTGCCGGGGAACGAATTTAAGAAAATCAGAATCCCTGGGCCTCGACTAAATATAATTCACTCTTCAAGTAGGTGAGTATGGAGAGTTGAGAGTTGTAGATCCCTCACCTTGGTGACTCCACATTTGTTCATTTGATAAATCTATTTGTAGTCCTGGCTCCTCGTAAGCCACACCTGAGGTCAGATACATCTAAGCCAAAGACACCTTCAGTGTCTGACCCTGAAAATATCATACATAGAAGAAATTGGAGGGAAAGAAAATCAGTCCGCTCTGAAATCCCTGAATTGTCTATAGAAGACTTTCTGTCCTCCTCCTCTCAAGATTCTCAATTGCAAATTCCCAACTCCACTGTCAGAGATACCGATTACTATTCAGATAGTCCACCCCGAGGAGGTGTCCAATTTAAAGATAATTTTCATCCTACTCCTGAGGTAGAAGAGGTTAAAGAATTCACCGAAGTATCTGCTATTAACATACCATTGTTCCCCTCAACACCTCAAGCCGCAGTCGATTATATCCCTATTGTTATCCATACTCCACTTCCACCTCCTCCTCTTCCTCCATCTACACATCAGATTGTTGCATTACCTCCACCCCCTCCAATGGCCAATGTTCCAGCCTTCTTGTTGAATAAATATGCTCCCCTGGAATTACCTCAAGTGTTGAATGATATGCCACAGGATTATCTAAAGATCTTGCCCAGATTCAATGGAGAAAATGAGATTGATGCTCAAAAACATCTTGATACTTTCTGCTCTTTTGCAGAGAACTTTAATGTAGAACATTTGGATGTAGTATTAAGGTTGTTCATCCAGTCTCTTGATGGTGAAGCTCGAAAATGGTTCAAGACATTGGCAGGTCATTCTATTACCACTTGGGAAAATATGGAAGACACTTTTCTCAGGAAATAGGGAGAGAAGAAAGACCATGGAAATAGTCTTACTGAATTTAATACACTCAAGAAAAGACATAATGAAGGGGTGTCAGATTTTATAAAATTATTTAACAAATTGTATCTGAGCCTTCCAACAGATATGAAGCCTCATCAGACTACTACTAAAGTTGTTTTCATAGTAGCCTTTGACTCAGAATTTGGTTTCTCTCTTAGAGAAAGAAAGCCTGCTACTCTGGATGATGCTCAGATAGATGCTCTAGAAATCGAGGCAAATTTTGCCTCCACTGGTAAATCAAAGTGAAAATCCAAACACGATACTAGGAGAAGGAGCAAAGATGAGGTGTCTACTTCTAGTCAAGACAGAGACTCCAGTACTAGCATAATCGAAGAAATGAACAAAAAGATTAGCAACCTTACTAATAAGCTGGGTAAGCTCGAATTGGAGGCCAAGAATTCAGCCTCCAGGAATTTCCAGAATGCTCCAAACAGAGGTTACAATCCTCAGTATAGGAAACCACCCTTGCAAATTTTTCCAAGAGAAGCAAAGGAGCAACAGGATCAAGTACCACACCCATTGTATCTAGAAGGTCTAGCAGATGATTCTATTGAAGACACTGCCTATGGACTGGAGGATGCAAATCTTGCCTTTTAAAATAGTGATGGAGAAGAATGCCCTTTGCAAGGGAATGATGGAGCTTAGTGCTCATTGCAAGAAGAAAATACCAGAGACACAGAAGAAGCAGAATTTGATCATTATTGTAAACAATTTGATGATTTCATGCAAGCACATTTCAATAGAAAATATGATCTCAGATCTTCTAGGAAGAGGACTCGTACTCAGGAGCAAGAAGAAGAGTTACCCCAGAAGGAAGCACCTACTCAGAAGGAGTCTATAATGCAGAAAGTCACAGATAAAGGTAAGGGCCCTCTAAACAAACCTTTGCAGTCTAATGATCAAATTCCTTCCGCTCGAAAAGTAGTCATTCCTCCAAATACCAAGTCTGTGTCAAAAGAAGTCAAACCCCCAGCTGAAAATAAAGAGCCAAAAGAGGTTGTAATAGAGAGGTCCCCCCTGTTTTCAGTTTGCAAAAGGAACTTGAAAAAGTCAAAATCCCAGTGCCCTTGACTGAACTGTTGAAGCAACCAGTATACAAAGCTCAAGTCACCTCATTTATGCTACCTCTAGAAGCACCAATCATCCCAGATAGTCTCAAACTTCAAGAAGAAAGACCCATGGTTGTCTTTGGTCCACATGTTGAGGAATTAGATGCTTCTACTCCTCCCTTTTATGTGTCTCTAGTGATTCATGACCTAATATTACATAATTGTCTGTTAGATTCTGGAGCATCCCATAATCTTATACCTCTGTCAGTCATGGAACAACTGGGATTACAAATCACACATCCATACAAGGACCTCTACTCATTTGATTCCAAAAGAGTTAAATGCTTAGGGATGATCAAATATTTGGTGGTCAATTTGGCCCAAATCCCAGCTAAAAGTGTGGTAATGGACATCGTGGTGGCTGACATCCCAGCTCATTTTGGTATGTTGCTATCAAGGTCCTGGGGAACAAAAATTGGTGGATCACTCAAGATGGATTTAACATATGCCACTATCCAAGTTTTTGGTGGCCAAGAGAGGAGGTTGTACAGGGAAACTAGATTTGTCAAGATGGTGACTAAGGAAGATAACTCTGTAAATTCACCAGTCTACAGTAAAGAAGGAGATTTCTCATGCTTGATGTTGGAAGAAGATCAATATTATGCTCATGAACCATCCTTCTGTCAGATTCGGACTGAGCAGCCCTCAGAGAGCCATGAAGCAGGAATCTGGACACTTCATTTTGATGGAGCAAATTCAAGAGAAGGTAATGGAGCTGGAATACTATTGATTTATCCTACAGGGAAATGGGTTCCATTGTCTTTCAAGCTAGAATACGAAGCTAAAAATAATGTGGCTGAATATGAAGCACTCCTGTTAGGATTGCAGACAACCAGGAGCATGGGTATACTAAGTTTAAAATTTCTAGGAGATTCAGAACTGGTGGTTAGACAAGTCAGGAATCAGTGTCATACCAAACATCATAGGCTAAGGGCTTATAGGAACCAAGTTTGGGACATGGTAGAAAATTTCTTCTTGGAATTTAATATCTAGTTTATGCCCCGAGAGCAGAATAGAATGGTAGACTCCCTCGCTATGGATGCTAGTACATTCCGGCCACCTCACAACCCCCTCTTGAGGTATGCAATTGAGGTATGTTATCGGCCATATATTCCAGATAACATCAAGCACTGGCAGGTATTTGAGGATGAAGAAAAAATGAGGAGATTCCTAGAAACAGTAGGGGAATTCTCAAATATGGAGATTGATGCTGATGGTGAAGAGGGTGAGTCTGAAGATACTCCAGAAAGAAATTGGGAGAAAAAAGTGGTAGGTAATAAAGTGTTGCAATTGAAGGGAAACGTTATACCTAGAGGGCTGGTGCCTCTAGAAAGATTATTTGACAAGAATGATGTCCCATTGCAGCCAAGCAAAATGATAGAAGAACATCAGGTAGAGGACCTGAATTTGGGTACTGAGGCTGACCCCAAAATTGTAAGATTGTCCAAAAAGGTCCCTAGAGAATATAAAAATCTATATCAAAAATTATTTCAGTCTTACAGAGATGTGTTTGCATGGTCCTATCAGGAATTGAAAACTTTTGATGTCATTATTATGCAACACAAAATTCCACTAAAGGGAGATGCTAAGCCTCATAAGCAGAAGCTCAGACAGATAAATCCCCTGCTGCTTCCTTCTATTGAGAAGGAAATTAAGAAGTTGTTAAAGGCCAAAATAATTGTGCCATTGAGGTACTCTGAATGGGTGGCAAACCTAGTTCCTGTAAGAAAGAAGAACGGAGAAATAAGGCTGTGTGTGGATTTCAGAAATTTGAACAGAGCATCCTTAAAGGATAATTATCCACTGCCTAAGATGGATCACATCCTGCAGAAGGTGGTTGGAGCTTCTAGGATGTCAATGATGGATGGATTCTCTGGTTATAACCAGGTGGCTATGCTTCCAGAAGATCAAAATAAGACTGCCTTCACCACACCATGGGGTACATTCATGTATGCCAGGATGCCTTTTGGATTAATTAATGCAGGGGCCACTTTTTAGAGGGCCATAGACATTGCTTTTGTTGGGGAGCAGGATAAATTCCTGGTGGTCTACCTTGATGATATCACTGTATTTTCCAAGAATGATACTAAGCACATTGAGCATTTACGCAAAATTTTTGAAAAATGTAGAAGGTATGGTCTCTCTCTAAATCCTCAAAAGTCTTTATTTGCATTAGAAGAGGGTAAAATTTTGGGACACATTGTGACAAGAGATGGGGTGAAGATAGATCCTAAGAGGGTAGAGGTTATAAATGGTATTTCTCTTCCCAGAAATAAGAAATAGGTACAAGTATTCCTAGGACACATCAATTTCCTAAGAAGGTTTATTCCTAACTATGCTTAAATAGTTAGACACATAACTTACATGCTGAAGAAAGATAATGAAGTTAAATGGTCCCAGGAACCACGAGAGGCGTTTACTAGAATAAAAAATGCTTTTGCAGAATCCCCTGTGCTAGCTGGACCAGATTATGATAAACCTTTCATGATTTTTTCTTTTGCATAACCTCATACAATAGTAGGAGTTCTATTGCAGAAAAATGAGGAAGGGTATGAGCAGCCCATAGCTTTCTTCAGTCAGGTGCTCCGTGATACAGAATTGAAGTATAATATATTGGAAAAGCAAGCGTATGCCCTAGTAAAATCCCTCAAAGCATTCCGCGTTTATATCTTATAGTCCCATATCACTGCATTTGTACCTACAGCTGCTATAAAAGATATTCTTATTCAGGTGGATAGTGAAGGAAATGTTGAAAATGGCAACAAGAAACAGTGAAGGAGGCCTCCTGAAACATCTTTCCTGATCCTAGTTGGAAAGTGATCACCTAAACTAGGTGGGGACCACACATGTGATTTTTGTCGAAAAATCTATTTTTAGACTATGTCTATTTTTAGACATATGGAGCATGGTCCAGGGGTTGCAGTATGTTATTCTTGGAGTATTGGTCAAGTTGGAAAAATAGATGGATTTATATTTTTAGACATATTGGGCGGAATCTATTTTTAGATTGCCAGTCTAAAAATAGATATGTCGAATATTATTAGCTCTTAATAATATTTGGACTATAAACATTATCTTATTTTCTTGGAGCACTTCAGTTAAGTGCACAGAAGTGGCACATGTAGCTGACAGAAGGAATTACGCTATTCCTGAGGGTCAAGCGGAGCTATTGCATGGAGACTTCAGTTAGAACTCATGTGACAGAGTTTGGTGGAGTTGATCGAGGAAGTTAGTGGAGTTGTATTCAGTTTAACTCAGTTAAACATAGTTGAGCTAGTTGTATCTAGTCTAACTGATTGATACACTAGTGAGAGTGGTGTGAATTAATTATTAATTAATTCACTAATTATAAACTCATTAATCAACTAAAGAATACATCAGCTAACTTCAGTGCATGGACAGTTTCAGTGGAGACCAGTGCAGAAATAGGTGAAAGAGCAGGTTAACTATCAGTTGTGACTATACTGTTGCTATTTGCAACACACAGATAGGTGGAGTAATCAATGAGGATTGTGCGTCTAATCTAGGTGGTTTATCTATATAAAGAGACCATTCCATAGCATTGAAATAGGCAAATTGACTTGAGGCTTCGGCTATCAAGTGGCTAAAGGTCGGAGCATGCGTTTTGCTAGATCTAGCTTGATAGTGTGTAGCATGGGAGGTAGTGCATGAGAGCTTGCAAAGAGCTTTGTACTATGATAGTTACATGATCTCCATGGCATGTATAATATACAGATAGTTGGGGGTTTTCAGCTTTAAGCTTTCCCATGAAATACTGTGTTCATATGTGTGAATTTTTATGGCTTTAATGTGTGCATGCAATTGATTTTATTTCCGCGTGTGATGATCAATGGTAGAAGAGATTCTGTATTATGCATGAAGCTAAAATAGTGTGTGATCAGGAGAATCTCGGTGGATAACATATCAGTTATTCAAATTTCTACATGGTATCGGAGCGATATTGATCATTGGAGCAATTGCAAACATTGAAGCGGTTGAGTTTGAGGATAAATTCAAGAAACATAAAGATGGAGAAAGACGGAAATATACATGCATATTGTATATAATTTTCTACATGGAATGAGAGCGAGAATTTTTGGGTGCGCGAGTTTGTAGGGAATATATGAAAGTTTTTGGTGAAATATTTTCAGAAACAAATAGCATATTTGGATTCCTTGCGAAAAAATACCCAAATTGAAAAAAAAAATCGGTCGAATCGGAGCTCAGATGAGGGAGATATCATCGATTTAAAATCAGCTCTTTTGTTAGAAAATTTTGTGACGGCGGGACAATTGCAATGTGCGTGAGCCAAGAATCTACATGCACTGAGGTACAAGATGCATGCAAAGCTTTGAGGTGCAAAGCAGAGGTTAGTGACTTGGTGGTTGAGAGGGATCCTCTCAACATGCAGCGTGAGAAGCAGTCTCAAAAGGTTGTGGAGCAGCCACAACTGGAGATGCAGAAGAATCTTTATAGATTTGAAGTAGATGGGATTTCTATGGAGCTTCCTACTGTTGGGAAGTGGAAGGAAGACATGCAACTGATGCTTGAGAGGGAGCAAGTTTTGCATGCAGGTGAAAGTGAACCTCGGGGTGTGGAGCAGCCACAAGAGGATCATGGAGTGGGAGAAACTACTCATGCAGAGAAATTTCGTGCCAGATGGGCAGAGGGAGTGCATGCAGCTATACCACCAGATGAGAGGTGGGGCGACATGCATGAGTAATCCCAAGTGGAGATTTCTGGGCAGGATTCATGAGTTGGTGTGGATCTCATGAGTTGAACCTGGCTACGAGGTGCCCACAGCGCAGCAGTAGCATGATCAGTTGGATTGATGCAGGCAGATCAAAGTGACAGTGTCGGATACTGGACGGCGGATCAGAGTTGACAGCAAGTGCAAGAGTGCATGGGTGCAAAGAGTTCAACAGCGCAGTGGTTCCTGATGACATGTGCAGTAGCTAAGCAGAGGTCGAAGACTTTGATGATAGATGCTAGATGCATCAGACTGATTGAGTTGTTTGGAGCCTATTCAGTTTCGTAGATGGCACATGCATGGAGTTGCATGGTGCATGCATGAGTTTGCATGGCACATGCAAAGGGTGCATGGCGAATGCATGGAGTTGCATGTTGCATGCATGGAGTTGCATGGCGCTTGTGAAGGTTGCAGGGCGAATGCATGGAGTTGCATGTCGCATGCAAAGACAGTCCTTTCTTGTTGAGAGGGAGTGTTGAAAATGGCAACAAAAAACAGTGAAGGAGGCCTCCTGAAACATCTTTCCTGATCCTAGTTGGAAAGTGATCACCTAAACTAGGTGGGGACCACACATGTGATTTTTGTCGAAAAATCTATTTTTAGACTATGTCTATTTTTAGACATATGGAGCATGGTCCAAGGGTTGCAGTATGTTATTCTTGGAGTATTGGTCATGTTGGTAAAAATAGATGGACCTCTATTTTTTGGACCTATAGGTCGAAGTCTATTTTTAGACTACCTATCCTAAAAATAGGGAAGTCGAATATTATTAGCTCTTAATAATATTTGGACTATAAACATTATCTTATTCTCTTAAAGCACTTTAGTTTGATGCCTAGATGTGGCACATGCAGCTGACAAAAGGAAATACGCTTTTCCTAGGGTTTAAGTGAAGCTATTGCATGAAGACTTCAGTTAGAACTCATGTGACAGAGTTTGGTGGAGTTGATTGAGGAAGTTAGTGGAGTTGTATTCAGTTTAACTAATCTAAACATAGTTGAGCTTTTGTATCCAAGTTAACTAATAGATACAATTAGTGAGAGTGGTGTGAATTAATTATTAATTAATTCACTAATTATAAACTCATAAATCAAATAAAGAATACATCAGTTAACTTCAGTGCATGGACAGTTTCAGTGGAGACCAGTGCAAAAATAGGTGAAAGAGCAGGTTAACTATCAGTTGTGACTATATTGTTGCTATTTGCAACACACAGATAGGTGGAGTAATCAATGAGGATTGTGCAGTTCAATCTAGGTGGTTTATCTATATAAAGAGACCATTCCATAGCATTGAAATAGGCAATTGAGGTTGGCTATCAAGTGGCTAAAGGTTGGAGCATGAGTTTTGCTAGATCTAGCTTGATAGTGTGTAGCATGGGAGGTAGTGCATGAGAGCTTGCAAAGAGCTTTGTACTATGATTGTTACATGATCTCCATGACATGTATAATATACAGATAGTTGGGGGTTTTCAGCTTTAAGCTTTCCCATGAAATACCGTGTTCATATGTGTGAATTTTTATGGCTTTAATGTGTGCATGCAATTGATTTTATTTCCGCATGTGATGATCAATGGTAGAAGAGATTCTGTATTATGCATGAAGCTAAAATAGTGTGTGATCAGGAGAATCTCGGTGGATAACATATCAGTTATTCAAATTTCTACAGGAAAAAGGGGTAAGTGGATTGCTAAAATACAGGAATATGACTTAGAAATCCGCCCCACTAAGCTGATCAAAGGACAAGGGCTTGCTAAAATGTTATCTGAATCAAACTATCAAGCTTTGGGCATAAATTTTTCCATCATAGCAGGCGAGGAAGCTAAAGAGAAAGAAGAGCAACAGGGAATTGGGGTACCAACTCCAGAAATACATGTAAAGTACCTCACCAGTTAGTGGTACAAAGAGATAGTAGAATATTTCCTCACACTCAGCTACCCACCAAGCTGTGACAAAGCTAAGTACAGATCACTGAGGTTAAAATCACAGAAATACATAGTTGCTAATGGGCAGCTATATTGGCAAGATCCTTCAGGCATCCTACTCCTGTGTCTCACACAGGATGAAGTAGAAAGTATAATGGCTGAATTTCATGAGGGAATCTATGGGGGTCACTACAGTTGGAGGGCCATTGCTCACAAAATCTTGAAGGCTGGTTTTTATTGGCCCAAGATTTTTGGAGATGTTTTTGCCCAGGTTAGAGCCTGTGAGAAGTGTCAGAAATTTGCTGAAAGACAAAAATTAACACCTCTTCCCATGATTCCTATGCATGTGGATGAACCATTCAGGCAGTGGGGGATTGATTTTATAGGTGAAATACACCCCCCATCGAGTGGTCAGCATAAATGGATTTTAACTGCCACATACTATTTTACAAAATGGGTGGAAGCTATACCTACCAGGAATGCTACTGATGCTGTGATAATAAAATTTATGGAATAAAACATCATATCTAGGTTTGGTTGTCCTTCCAGAATAGTGAATGATAATGCACAGGCTTTAAAGTCTGCAAAGTTTGTGAATTTATGCCAGCAATATAACATCACACTCAGCCATTCTACAACCTATTATCCACAGGGAAATGGCTTGGCAGAGTCTTCCAATAAAACCCTGGTAAGGGCACTGAAGAAGACTATCAATGAAAATCAGAAAAATTGGGATTCCCAACTGAAGTTTTCTCTATGGGCCAATAGAATTACTAGCAAGAGAGCAACTGGAAAATCCCCATATGAATTGGTATATGGGAGGGCAGTAGTATTTCCTATTCAATTAGCCCTACCAGTAACCCGACTCATGTAGGAAATTCAAGAAGAGCCTGATGATATGATCAGGAGAGTAAATCAGCTGGTGGAATTGGAATAAACACACAATCAAGTGAATCAAAGGCTAACAAAGTATCAGGAGAAAATGAAATACCTTTTTGATCAGCATGCTAAGGACCAGAATCTGCAAATTGGTGATCTAGTGCTCAGATGGGACATCCGGAGGGCTGAAAAAGGAAAACATGGTAAATTTGATCCACTTTGGTTCGGTCCTTTCAAGATTGTGGAGCAGGGAGGTAATAATACTTTCAAGTTGGAAAATTTACAGGGAGATTTTCTTGATGCCCCTATGAATGGTCAGTTCCTTAAGCCCTACTTCCAATTCTGATGCAGGCAAAGACAACCTGATGTATTATATTGTATATTAGTTTCCTGTTTCATTTTTGTTTGAATAATGTGGGTGTCATTATGAATTATGGAAAAGAGGGGAGAAGTGCTGAAGAACAGAGGTTGCACAGAAGATCATCGGAGGGTCTGCGAAGTTCTCAACACGCCCAGGGATTGATGTGCCATCCCCAGGTGGAGCTAATGTTGATCATGCCATTCTCCTACTGAATTCCGACCAGCAATCCTGCTTAAAGACTCCAGATCCCCCTCTTTTTGCCTTGAAAAATCATTTGTATGCCTATCATTGCCTCTTCCCGCCCCCAAATTACATTATAAAGGGCCAAAATCACACTTTTAATATATTTAAAGGCTTAGCCCCTCTGAACCTAGCCCCTCTATCTTTTCCTCTGCATAACCCAGGTACTAGACCATGCACCAGACCAAAAGGTGCTTATCAAATTTATATCGGGTGCATTCTGAGCCGTAGATCTATACAGATCAGACGACGTTAGTTCATCTCCGCCGCGCCCGTGGCCCACTCCATTAATTTCCCATCTACCATCCAATCAGCCTGTAAAATCAACGGTTCACATTACTCCTACTCTGGCGGTCCCCGCGCCCGAACAATGTTCAAAACCCTCCGGTTTTCATCGCACTGCTTTTCTAAGGCGGGCTGTATTTCTCAAATCGGAGCGATTCCATACATCACTCGTCGCGTGTCTCCGCGTACCGTTCCAAAACTGCCCTCCATCGTGCATTATTTTTCGATCAAAGTCACAGCGCGATATTCATGACAGCCGTCTGATCTAGAGGTCTTCATCCAACGGTCATCGCACTCCGAAGCTGCACAAGGGCTATTCAATATCAACAGTGCCCCCGGCCCACCGTCTCATTGCCCTCCAATGCGTTTTCAACCGTCGATCTCGTTCTGAGATTGAACGGTCTAGATCATATACCCTGCCATTGACTCGGTCCTCCTCCACGTCATCATTCCACGTGCTTATCGCATTCTTCCTCCGCCATTTATATATTCCATTCATTTGTTATGCTTTAAAGTTTCGCATTGTAACTTTGCCCAACTCGTCCACCATAGTTCCACTGCATTTTTTGTCGTCACCTCTCATCTTTCTCCCATTCCATCATGTCATGTTGCTACACTGTCATCCCCACTGCATCGCCATCCCCATGCATTTGTTTTCTTGACGAGTTTGCGGGTTTCGCAGGTTTACAACGGCAGAAAATTGCCATAATTCACAATCTCAATTACAGTAGCCGAGCGCATCAAAGGACCATTTTTCATAGCTAAATTATGAAGAAAGGCCTAAGAAGTTAAATCGACAAGACTTCCATTAAAGAAGCAGGGTTCAAATCTATCAAACCCTGCAGAGCCATTCAAAGCATAAATTGAGCAGATGAAAACATTAATGTAACAACAGAGGAGGATCAGGGAATGATTGAGGAATTCAGCGTTCGGCGTTGAATATTTTAAACCTTAATTCAAGATTGGGAAGGAAGAGGGTACAATGCATAGAAAATGGTGCCCTCAAGGTTTTATTTCAGCAGAATTTTCTCTCCAGGAAAGGACGAACTGCCCATAAGGTTTTTATTTCTCTACCGTGTTCCTGAAGAGTCTTTCATCCAGAGCATTTATTTCAGAAAGAAGATCACAGAGTACATACAGCATTACAAATTCATCGAGCAGTATGGGCGTGCACGTCTCCTCCATTTTGTTTTTATGATACAATTAAATGTTTATCACCTACTTCATTTATTAAGTTTTCTTTTTCTCTATAAAACCCCCGAAGAACAGATGATCAGGGTTCCAGATTTTATCAGAAAATTATGCAGTGAAAGGATTTTTGTATACATTTTGTAAAGCTCTTGTATGAAGGCTCAGAGCCCATAGGGTCTCAGTGAAGAAGTAGTTCTATCAGTTAAAGAGGATTCTGGTCTTTGGTATTTCACAGTGTGTAACCTTTTCTCTTATGTGTTATATTAATAGATCATTTCATTCCATCCATATTTCTTGTATCATGTTTTGGAATGCGAGTGGCTCACTGATTTTTGGTATGGATTCATCCTAGTTGATACCCATGCTTGAATCATTCAAGCGCTTTAAATATGGCTCATGCATGATATACTGTTCCATTATTCATCTAAACCGTATTTCTGCTATATTAGTTTCTTTGGGAGGGTGTTTTTAAAACGCCATTGTTGTGTATGGATTCTTAGATTGGTAAGCCCATTCATGGCTATGTTGTGTATCTGGATATCAGCCCAATGATAACTAGTATCTTCTTGATATTTCCTTCACAAGCCCACCCCTTCTGATAATTGATTTTTGTGACCTATTACTTGAATTGGCCCTCTTTACAGTAAATTGTCTCTTAACTGTCTGACGCCTTTATATTGGAATCTTGCATCTTGCCTCTGCAGTATTCTTTTCCCTGTGACACTTTCTGAGGGTCTTGGTACCATTTAAATCATATTTCCCTGTTTACAAGAGATAGCATGTGAGCTGAATTTGACAACTTCATACATTATATTATACGCTCCTTTCTATGCTAAGATGTCCTAGGCACTGGTCTATCACAACTCTAGGCTGTCTCTAGGAGCGACAACATATGGTATGGAAGCTACACTTCCAATTGAATGTGAAATCACTTCTTTGAAGCTAGCTATCGAACTACTTCCCGATACCTCACCAGAAGAGGAACAACTACTTTATCTTGAGCTTCTCGATGAAACTTGATGAATGTTTTATTTAGTCATTGAAGCATAAAAGAAACGAGTTAAATATCAATATGATAAATCTGTCAATCCTCGCCTTTTCTCTGAATGTGACTTGGTCCTTGTTTATGATCAAGCCCATGATAAATTATGGGTCAAAAAGCTCGAGCCAATGTGGCATGGACCTTACATTTTTCAATGTGTATTAGAGAAAGGCACCTATGAGCTAGTCAACTATGAGGGTAATTAGTTGGCTGAGCCCCGAAACGGGCTCTATGCTTGATCACAGGTATGGTACTTTGTACATTAGTGTGTGATTCATTAGTATGCTTTTAGATTTTTTGTTGTGATTGTTTGCTTTGTAGACATGTTTCCTCTTCTTACCTTGTGTTCCACTTTATTTGCAGATGTCATCAAACCATTATATTGGTTTTGCTGATGATTCTTGTTGTAGCACACAAAAAAAAATTTTCGCAGCATGGAAACTCTTTGCCCCTGATGGTGAGTTGGTTAATCTACAAGGTATTTTCCTAGGTCGAACAACTAATAATATTGCAAAATATAGTGCAGTCATCAAACTGTTATCAGACGTAATTGCCCTCGGTATCAAGGACTTGGTTGTGAAACTAGACTCCCAACTCGTTGTGTTACAGTTAAATGGTCATTACTCAGTAAGAAACCCTCAGATTTTGCGCATGTAGTTATGTGCTCGATTACTGGAAATGAATTTTGATTACATCACATATCAACAGATTCCAAGGAATTTGAATGCATTAACAGATACATTAGAAAATTATGTATTAGATTGACATTTGCATCATATGTAAAAAACCAAACACATCATAATGATATTAGAACTCTTAGTAACAATAGGAAACATGAATATGTCTGTGTGCATATATATATATATATATATATATATATATATATATATATATCGAGTCTGTAAAAGTTTGTTACATCAATATCTCAAAAAATATGTGTTTTGTGACATATTGGATCTACGAGCCTACATCAGTGCAAGAATAAACTAAAGGCATCTATCTACCCACATGGTGCTTGTGGTAGCAAGTGACCACCCAGATAACTCGAAACAGTAACCGACGTAGTTTGCTGGAGACTCCTACGGTGTGCCTCTGGAGGTGTAATGTTATGTCATCAAAGGTAGAGTATTCTAGAATGCCTCTGGTTAGGTATTCTAAGTTACATTCAATCTCTGCCATCAGGTCTGCCCCGTCCTCATAAGGATCATCCTCGATCTAGCGTGCCACCATCCTCACAATTGGAGACATACCTATTGCTCTCTCGGGTCCAACATTTGCAAAATAATCATGATTCAAAATCTCAGAACACATAAAAAAACCACTAAAAAAGTAAAAATTTCTTAACACAAGTTTTTTATCTGCATTAGACCACTATGCATCTAGTGGAAGGGGAATATCTAGATCTCCCCGAAATTTGTGCCATCATATGCATAGTCATCAACTATGATCAACTGACAATGTATCCAATTGGAAAAAACTGTAGGAAAGTGCATATGCTGGCCTCCTCCTTAGCGAGGCATCAGGTCACACCATCTGAGTAGCCTCACATCTCTCTGGGCCAGATCATATATCTCAACCTGCTGGTACAAAAACAACAACACTCTCTCCAAAAATAAAGTGACCAAAATGGACCCATACCTGAATTGTTTCAACCGTCTCATTTTACACTTCGTAAGTTGTTTCTTCATGTTAGCCAACATTCCCTCACGCCAATTAAACATGGTGGGAGCAAGGCAAACCATTGGGTACTGGAACTGAGACTTTGTTGCCTCATGCAACACCTGGGCCCCTACTACATGGGCCATACAATGTAAAATTGACCTCAAAGGTAGATTGGTGATGTCTTCGACATCCACCTTTCCACTTGAAGTCTTTCTAGCATTAGGAAAATGTATCTGAATGAGCATACTTTTTCTCTCACCTCCAGTACTAGATCCAAAGAGTTGGATACTCTCCCCTCTCCTATATAATCCAGTTATGAAGTAGATGTCGGAAATCTCTATTTCGAGCTCTTGATCCCCAGTAATGAAAATTTGACAATTGACATCCCATAGCGTGATGAGATAGTCTAATAGCTCAAGTTGAGATCTGAGTCTAGAGGTTTGTAATAAATTGAGCAAACCACAGTTTCTCAAGGCATTGATGCAAGTTGGATCTTCCAAAGCTTCATGGTATTCTTCCTCATGGCCTCTCCCTTTCCATTCAATAGCCATATTCATTGAAAACACCTACAAAAATTCATAAATGATAAATTAGGAGTTTTCATCAAATCAAAATTGGAAACAAATAATTTAAAATGGAGGAATTCACTCTTTTTACTCTTCTATGTGCTCAACGCGCGTGCCAAAATTGAAAAATCAGTGACAATTCGCTATCATAACGTGCTAAGGGTGATCGGTGCGAGTCTGATAGGTCAAACCCGCATCGATTGCCTGCGGCATAGAACTTTAAAATCCTCTCCTAAATCATGAAATTTTAAACTAAAATGACTTGAAAATGAAATGAAAATGTTGAGAAAAAGGCAGAAATCTTACCTGCAACTGACGGACTGCTAAATGGTGTCATGGATCGGCCACACGGCTTTTCTGAAGATCGGAGGAAAATGGGGTAAAATATGCTTCTCCAATGTACCCAAATTAGAATGGTAAAAATGTTTCACTCTTTTTCTATTTATCGAAATTTAAAGATGTTAAGTTACCAATATTTTATTATTTTTCTCGATATTGATGATGTGTGGTTCTCTTTATGCAGCAGCAAGGTCTTTTTATGGTGACAATAATTATTTTTTACTGATGCAATGAGTCTTATTTGATATCTTTTTCAGACTCGTTAAATATAAACAAAAAAGGAACCCCTTGGAGTCATCTTTAAGCTATTTTCCAACTCTCAAAAAATGAAAATATTGCCGAGTAATTGTCATTTCGAACTCGTTAAAATAAATGAATTGACGTCATCTCCATATACGTTACCCCCTTTTTGGGTTGAGATTAACTATTTACGAAAAATGAATACCTTGATTGAACATGGTCAAGAGGTTCTTTCGGATATTGTTTTCTACCTCTTCGGATTCAAGAGATCATTTATGAAAAGGGGCCTGATGGAGTTTTCTTTTCCATGTATTTTTCAAACTCCCTAAACATGAAAAAGACACCGAGTTACTCTTCCATCGGACTCATAAAAAAAGAAAGAATTAAACGGCGAAAGACTTATCACCATGATGAGACTGAGTTACTCCTTCCTAAGACTCGTTAAACTTGTTAGGATGGATTCATTTGAATAATGAACTTACACACTCAGCATATGATATCCTCTTCACGTTGGTTATCAAAAATAAATAGATACTCGTTAGCAATAATGGGGGAAAATTGAAAGTGGAACTTCCTATGTGTTTTAGGCAGCATGTTGCTCTTGAACATGACACTCATTTGCATATCGTGTTGGGTTGGGGATATCCTTCATTAGTCATTTTCCTTCCTAGTTTTGGGAGATCCATTTCCCTCTTATTCGATCATTATCTGCCATCATCATTGCCTCTGATCCCATTTTGAGTCAAATGCTACCACACTCTAGAGTCGTGTCGCCAATCCTTTGTACAATTCAAACATCCTCTGCTTATTTGAACTTCTATGTAGCCGTCCTGAATCACTCATATCATCTTGAGATATCCTTTGTTTCGTGTCGATGATGTGGGAATCATTATATCCTTCGATGAATCATTTCCTGTCAACTCCAGCTCATTATACAGGAAGATGATTTAGAAACTCCTTTTCAGTACCTTGGAGCTTGCATGCCTTAATAGCAAGTTCTTCACGTTCGACGACAGGTTCACCTCATTGGCCTTTGACAGGATGATTCTGCGATTTTTTGACTTCAAAACATTCATTCACACTTATGGATTGTACTATCATACCTTGAGGGCCATCGTCATTATTGGTGGTTTCTCTCGTGCACGTTAACAATTTACCTCATTGACCAGTAATCAGGTGGTTTCTACCATATTCGACATCAACACATCTTTTCGCATGGTTAGATTCGTACATTGGGTAGATCGAGCTAGAGACAAAGACCCCGGGTCACATTTTTTATTGTCCAGGTTACATGGCATTATTGAGTATTCATGATGGCACACATGATCCTCTTTATATAAATGTTTGCACCCATACTGTGGATCCATTTCCATGACCTCTTTCAAACGGATGGCTACAACCATGGCATGGGTTCATGTGTTATTTGATGCCTATTCAGAGATATTATTTTAAGCATGTTTATATAAGACATTTCACGTTTGTATTTTGTTTTATTTGGTAGGTCTCCCGGTGGTGTTCCTAGTCCTTGCCATGGTTCATAAAGCATTTCACCCATCACTCCCTATTCTTCCTTCATGCTTTAGGGGGCATCTGTTAGACAATAATTTGTCACCTTTTTCACTTCCCACCTCTGATCCTGAAGTGCCTTGTGATGGATACTGTGCAGTATATCCACCTTGTAAGAATACATCAAAATATCCTTTGAAAACTAAAAGAAAACTTCCTTGAAGAATTTCTGAAGAATCTTAGCTCAAACCATAAATTTTTGGGCTAGCACACTTAGCCAGTTGTCTTCTCGTGCTGATGGAAGGTTGCATGTTCTATCTTAGCACTATTAGCAGAATTATTATTGGAAAAGCCATGTTGAACCCTTTCTGGCAGTGTTTCCTCAAATGAAGGAGAAGCTTCATGCACTAGAAGATTCTAGAACAGTGAGTTGGATATTGTTTGGTGGAGATATGGTGGAGTTATCTCATTTGGATCTCTTGATATTTTCAATAAGGGATTTTCCCTTGATAAGTGGGCCTTCCTCCTTCTTTTATGGGCTTCTAACTCCCTCTCCTTTCATATAAGTTCAATCCCATCCTTCCACTACTGGTTGGTCAATGTTGGTTTAGCTTGTTCATAATCATTTGCATCCATATGTTGAGATAATTCCAAAATTGCCACTTTGGAGAAGGATTGCTTGAAGAGCCTCAGTTTGGACTTGGAAATCACCAAAGGGAGGTGTCCAACATCAAGGCCTTAGTTGTATTCTTCCTCTTTTATACATTAATAATACATCTGATGTTTCACTTTGCATATTTTTCTAGATATATATGCAAGTAGCCTAATACTCCTTGATCTGTTAGGTTGTTTGTATTTGATATATGCTATGTATCCTATCATGACATTTGTTGTAGTTTATTTATCTACTATAGGTATTTGAACGTTACAACCAACGAGGAGCGATCCTGAAGGATCATGGATTCAAGGCCTTAACCAAAGGACTGGACGATATCATTGGGAAGGGGTAGGTTCTCTTTCTTCCTCTTTAGTTTTGAGTACAATCTAGGAAAGGGTTTGTTAGATAGTCTCACATGTTTATAGACCCACTGTAGGGCTAGAGAGCTTGCCTCTGTCTACAAATGGGATTGTCTTCACAACGATCAGATGAATACGGGTCAAATTTGGATTGGAAGTAAAAGAGCACATTACATTTGTGTATCTCACATTCGTTATTTTTGAATTTATCTGGGGAAGCTACGGCAAAGTCTTTGTGGAAAAAGTTAGGGACTTTGTACTAATATAAGTCTCCGGTGAATAAATTTTTCATACGGAAAAAGATGTATAACCTGAGGATGAAGGATGAAGAATGAGACTCAATTACAGAGCATCTAAACGCCTTCAATACTTTGCTAAGTCAATTGTTATATGTTGATATTAAAATCTCAAATGAATATAAGTGCGTCAGTTTGTTTTTTTCTCTACTAGATTTGTGGGATAGTTTGGTTGTTGCAATAAATAACAATACAACTACTTTGAATTTTGATGAAATTGTTTCAACCTTGCTATTGGAGCAAATGAGACGAAAAAATATGGAGGGAAAAAATGGAGATGCCTTGTCAGTATGAGGACGGTCCAAAAATAGAAACAAAAATAAGTTCCCAAGTGGGAGATATAAATCTAGAGAGAGATCTAAATATCCAAGAAAGCCTATAATGGTGTGCTGGAAATGAAAAAAGGAAGGGAGCTTAAAAAAGGATTGTAGATCTAAGCCTCATGAGAAAAGAAATGGATCTGATGATGCTCAATCTGCAGAGGTGAAAACCACCTCAGATAAAGGTGGGATGTGCATCATTTTACTTCACTCCCCATAGGTAGTGTTTCTGCAAGTATGAGAAGTATGATGGTGGTGATGTATTCTTAGGGGATGATAGGAAGACCAGAATCTTCAGACGCAGAAAATTCAAGATGAAGTTGGAAGGTGGAAGGATTAGAACACTTCTTGGTGTTCTACATATTCCTGGATTGGCCATAAATCTGATTTTTGTAACCAATATGGATGATCTAGGTGTAAAAACAATGTTATACCTACAAGATGGTTCGGGGAGCACTGGTATTGATGAGGGGATTTCGGATTTGAACTTTGTACAATCTTCTGGGTAACATTGTTATTGATGGGTGCAATAGTTCTGTGGTTCCTGAAAGTGGAGCAGAAATCCTAGTGGTCTCTGGAGAAAATACCATGCTATGGCATCAAAGGCTTGGACATAGGAGAGTAGGGACTTCGAATATGTCATGGTAATGGTATGATATAAGGTATATCTAATTTCTCCATGGATTTCGATTTCTATGAACATTGTGTATATAGGAAGAAAAATAGGGTGAGTTTCCCTTCTAGTGCTAAGAGGGCGAACAAGATATTAGATCTTACACACAATGATGTGTTTGGACCTGTGTCAGTTCCATCACTAGGTAAGTCTGTGTACTATGTTTCATTTATATACTACTTCTCGAGGAATAAACAGATATATTTCCTCAGGAAGAAATCTAAATTCTTTGATAGGTTTAAAGAATTTAAGCCTCTAGTGGAAAACCAGACATAGAAGAAGATAAAGGCGTTAAGGACATATAATGGAGGAGAATTATACAAGAAGGAATTTGAAGAGTTATGTAAGAAGTGTGGTATAGCACCACAAAATACTACTCCATACACAACTCAGCAAAATGAAGTTGTAGAAAGAATGAATAGGACATTGATGGAAAAGGAAAGAAGCATGCTCAGTGGTGTCGGGTTAGGATAGGAATTATGGGCAGAGGGAGTGGAGACTGCATGTTACCTGGTTAAAAGATCGCTTTCATCGACGTTGGAAGATAAGACTCCACATGAGATATGGAATGGTAAGCAATAATCTCTTTCACATTTGAGGGTAATTAGATGTGATGCATATGTACATGTTCCAAAGGAGAAAAGGACCAAGTTGGATAATAAATATGAAAGGTGCATCTTTATTAGGTATAAGGATGTTTAAAAGGTTATAAGCTTTGGAACCCATAAACAATGAAGGTTGTGTACATTCGAGATGTGGTGTTTAGAGAGGTGAAATGCAATGGTATTTACTAGACCAATATGCAATGGTATTTACTAGAGAGGTGGGTAGCTTGATATGCAATGGTATTTACTAGACCAAACATTGCACATGCAATGGGAGTATTGAGTAGGTTTATGTCAAAACAAGAACAGGAGCATTAGAAAATAGTGAAGCAGGTTTTCAGATATTGTGTGGCACTAGTGATTATGGTCTGTGCTACCAAGGAAGACTAGGATTGGACAGAGTTTTGAACATTCATGGGTTTTTTGATGCAGTCTGGGCTGGAGATATGGATCAAAGAAGATCTACAAGTGGGTATGCTTTTAGCCTTTTTGGAGGTGTAATGAATTGGATGAGTAAAATACAGTATGTAGTGGCTCTTTCAACTACAAAGGCAGAATACATGTCAGACAATCATGCAAGCAAGGAAGTAGTTTGGTTGCAAAGATTGTGTTCAAGTATGGGGTTGGTACAATGAGCTATAAGGATAGACTGTAATAGCCAAAGTGTAATTTTCTTGGCTAAGAAGCCTCCTTATCATTCAAAGACAAAACACATTGATGTTCGGTATCACTTTGTGAGAGATATGGTTGAGGATAAAAAGGTGTTGCTAGTAACGTTGGACACTTTGAAGAATGTTGTAGATGGATTGATGAAATTTGTGAGCACTGACAAGTTCTCTTGGTTTAGAGAAACAATGGGCGTTACAAGGTTGGACCAATCACTAAGCTCCCATGTGCCCCCCTGTGGAAAGAAAACAACAAGTGGGAGAATATTGGGTGTGTGTTTAATGCTTTCCACAACTAGCTGTAGGTGATAAGCAAGGGGTATGAGGGGGGAAACCATCCCCCCTATGCTTGCATTGGACATAACAGGGGGGTTATAGCCCCCCTGTAAGGGGTCCAGGGCAGCACCCCAAGATTTTTGTTTTTGGACCCTATATTAGGTAGGCGGACCTACCTATGCTTTTGTGCATGGGTTTGCACATGGTTTTGGGCATGATGGTTTTTTTCCCATGGTATTTTGTAGATCTGGTCAAGGGAACTAAGTTTATGTTCTAATCTAGGGTTAATGGATTGAGGTTTATGAATTATTCGACATGTATAAATACATTGAAAGGAAAATAATTTAAAATCATGTTGGTAGTCTCGATTTTGGAATCTAGGGGAAAATCTCTGTGTATATCTATTTTATGTTTTATGCTCTTGATATTGTTTATTTTATGTTTTAAGAGTTCATTTTCAGAAAATTTTTGTACAGGATTAAAACCTACGTATTAAATATAGTTATGTACAATATACAATATGATAAAATACAAGAATGGAAATATGTATAAGAAATAAATAAACTTATTGCAAAAAAATATACAATATGCAGACTATACAACAAACCGAATTATAGGAAAGGAGGTGTAAAAAAAATCGATAAGATAAATTTTGGAAGATTTATAATTGTAATTTGTTGGCCATAAGACCACATGAGTACAATAATAGATAACACAATTAGATTCACAATTTCAACCACATATACAATTAATTCTACCCATAAAATTTAGGAAATAAAACATAAATTTTCAAATATTTATGCCAAATACGAGAGATTATAAAATGTTATTTTTTAATTAAAATTTATGTGAGTAAAACGTACTATTATGATGGATTCTTGAGAAAATATGGCCTAGAATCTATTCTAGATGTGTCAGATGTTATAGACTCATACATATGCAACTGAGTGCCAAACAAAAGAAAAATAAAATGGCTAGAAAGACTTCGACCTATCTGATAAGATTGAATCAATAATTAATTTTGCAAAAGGTGCACTAATTAGCAGTGATATAAAACATGTCATACATTCTAACAAGATAATTAATGCAAGAAAGATAGAACAATGTGAATAGATCTATATATGAGTGATGCAATTACTTCACTCTTGTCATTTCTCAAATGAATCCACTGTTAAGAAAAAAAAGTAAGCCCTTGCAATCAAGAAATTAATTTATCAAGGGAAGCGACAACTATCAAAGTTTAAGCATACCTCTTCTAACTCTTTTTTTCCATCCTCTCCTTTTCTCCACTCTAGCTAATTTTCTATCCTCCTTGGGAAGTTGTAGAGAGTAATCATTATAATACTAATATTCTTTCATTAAGATAACCTCTTTTCTTCTTAAATTTGAGAGAAGTTCATCTAGAAGGAGTATTTTATTAAATTTGATTATGCTAGTAGGTGGGGTCCCTCATAATGTCTAATTTTATCAAATATCCCTATGAAACCTTGTGACTCCCATGAGAATCATGTATATATATATATATATATATATATAGCATCATCAACCACGTCAGAATACCATGCATGTATAACATTTACCATCATCACATAAACGATCATATAAATTGAGCATTGTGTCTCCCTTAATGTCATCAAAATATAACATCATAAAAGATAGAATATTGTCCCAAAAAAATATAATATGTGTGGTTGTTAAAAACACACATAGAATGACGAGCCAATAGATAGGATAAGCGTGAGATACATTTATTATTCATAAGATATACTTTTACAACACATCGTTATGACCGTTCGATTCATATTCCAAGGTATCTTGGACTCCCTATGACTATTCAACTTCCACACCATAATCCTTAGAAGATTGGGTATCCAACATTCCCCACTTAATCCGAAGGGATATGTATGAGTCTAAGAAGAGATTTGTAATAAAAAATGTGTAAAAGTGCATCACATCACTAGGATGAATGTGCTCTCTAAAATATGGTATAAGGGAGGAGAGCTTGAGGTCTCAACCAACGATGGTTTAAGGATGACCACCAACACTATAATGCTTAGTGTACTTCGAGGAACTCTTCCAAATATAGCAAGAAGTTGAAGTATTCTGCTAGAGGAAGTTATCCTTAATGCTTTGAAGAGGGAGACCTTCAACTTGGAAAATAGAGGTATGCAACCTGCGGTGGTTTAAGGAAGGCCACCAGCCAAAGGAATGCTTAGGGACTTCTATGTCTCTAGCTACACCTTTTAATCTAGGTATGGTTGTCTCTGGTTCTAGCCTTATGCAACAGGTTCAGGTTGTGACTCTAGCTCGCTCGATGTGGCTTTGAAACTTGTATATGACTATTAATTCCCACCTGTAAGATACAAGTTGAGAATATCAAGAGATATCAACTGCAATACTTTTCAATATTTGAGAAAAAATCATATTGTATGAGTGAAATATATTCTTGGTTGTTGAAGCCCATTTCCAAGAAGTGATTCATCCAAGGTGAATCTTTGTTCTTGCAGGAGTCTTATTTTTGAAGCACATGTTTGAAGAATGAACAGACAGAACACAATTCTCACATGGATGAAGATAAAAACAATGATCTTTCACATGGCCAAATCGATCACAATGTTGGAATTTAACAACTTTTGGTTGTTTTGGAAGAGGAGAAATATCTCAAACAAGTGAAGACAAACAACCATGAAGAAACTTGACACTTTGAAATTTGATGGGCTTTGAGTAGTATGTAGTATGAAAGGACGTCTCCTTATCATATCCAATACTGGTTCTCTATTTTTTGCTAACAAGATATTCCCAAGGTTTGATAATGGACTTGGGAAGTGCAGGCTGAATTTCTACATCTGCATGCAAATATGCTCCTGAAATGGGCTCATCGATCTTAACAGATTTTGGTTGTTGATTAGATTCGATTTGGTCTTAAAAAGGGGATTGTTCTGAACAAGAACAAGTTCTGAATGATGTAATTTTTCTTTAATTCATCTTATTGTAGCTGTGATTCGAGCTACAAAAACTCTATCTTGTTATGTACATTTTGCAGAAAAATTCTAATGTCAAAAGGAGTGTCCCTACTGATGTTTATCATCTTATATATAGTGATTTTTATTAGAGTATTCAACAATTCTAATACATCATCAAGTTTTGCCATTTTTCAATCTCAAGAATCAAACTTCAAAATAATAAAAGTGTCGACTTCAAGTTCTCAAGTAGATTTGAAATAAATCTCTTCCTTTCAAGGTGAAGTAGAAAGTGACATAAAATATCCTCTACGAAAAAGACTAAGGAACATAAAGGCCTCAACAAAGTTTTGCAGCCTCACTTCAAATGAATAAATATCCAACCTCAATGGTCTCTAATGTTCAAATTACTTTAAAATATTAAAAACGCCACAATTTATAGCAACACAAACCATAATCAATATCCACTGTAGGAGGAGAAGTATTTGGAAGATTGATAAAACTGATGAGCTCTATTGTGGTGACATCCAAAGTTGTTTTTGCTCGGGTACCCACAAAATATATGAAGATTGGGGAAGTGTAAGTGGCATCTCAAGTCCGGTGACAAGTCAATCTTCTGGTGAAAAGTTCAGTGACAAGGTGCAACGAGTAGCAGCAGGTTCTTTGCATACTTTTTTTAAGACAAGGTCCTTTAAATTATTGGAGAAATTGTTAATATTAGAAACAATGACCCAAGTTCCATTTTTGAAATGTTGATATTTTTCGAAGATGAATAATAATTATACCGAAGGAGGCTTGGCACGATGGTCACAATTCGGTTGACTGCCCAATAATCCTAGGCAAAGAAGATTTTGTCTAAAGAGTTCACCATATCGTAGTTCACAGCCTTCATACCCAAGCTGTATTGACCTTTAAAAAAATAGATTAACACATATACCAATACACAACAATTCACCAAACACCATTGAGAACTTAATGCATGTAACATTCCACGCACAGACAATATTTAATCAATGCGGCACCGACTTCAACGCTGATAACATACCAAGAGTTTAGTCAACACTGAACCAACAACCAACTCCATCAGTTTTCTATTGCGCTCTTATTCATGACTTTAGGCAACAAAAATAGCACTAAGCATGAACTATAATGGCTGTGCATTCATTTGTTGACTTGTGACACGTCCAACGAATGAAATTAATCCCCTTGTGGCTTTAGAGTTTCGATCATCATGGATGGATCCCCACCATTGAATTATGAACGCTGAATTTGCAAACTCCCTGCCTGTTTTCTTCCAATTCATGAGATTTCCCTCGTATTTTGTAATTTCTTCTCATATTTAAACTTTTCACTCAACTTCTACCGTTCATTCAACCTCCATAGGTTCTCAAAAGTGAGTGTTACCTTCTCCTTTTTAAAATATGAATGCAATTCTAAAATGAAACAAGAAAGAAATCCTAACCAATCCACCGGGTGTTAGGGAGATGACCTCGGAAGCTATGATCGAAGAAGCTCAAATGTCTAGTCTAGTCATTTTGCACCGTAATCCTTCTCTGCCACTATTTCCCTATCTGAAACGAGCAACACAATGATGTCGTGAAATGGTTGCCTCACTTCCTTTGTCTCTTCAAATTGTAGCACCATATAGTGTGGGTCCACGTACTTCTAGAGATTAGAAGGCAAGTCTTATTTCCACTGCCATAGGCCCATAAATGCGCCTAGGCAGGGAATGCTCACCACACGATCATCTACAGTTTTAATCTGACAGTGGGCATTTCCTGCCTGGGCGCATTTATGGGCCTATGGCAATGGAAATAAGGCTCGCCGAGATTAGAATATGAAATGGAGGAAATGAAACTCGTGTAGATATGAATGGATCCTAACAAAATATTTAAGCATTGAACATACAAAGTACTGACATGAAAAGATAGCTAGAGTTATTTTTTGTACATAGGTTTGGTGGGAAAAGACAATGGTGAGCAAAGAAGGAATGTAATACATAGGCTTGGGAGAAGGAAGATGGATCAGATTTCAGACCTAACAACAAATAGAATTTCAACGCATGAAGTGGAGGCACATAAAGTTTTAAGTAGAAAATAAATGGTTTACCATAGGAGCACCCAAGTGCAACAGAGTAACATTATATAATATTTTTATAGCTGACAGACCAAACAGAGAAATGAAAGACAAGTTCTAGAAAGGATGGAGAGCTGACAAAATCTGAAAATTAGTATGCCTCTTGTGCGTTCTGATACCACTATTAAACACATGCATAGAATGAGCCAACAAATAAAATAAGCGTGAGATACATTTATTATTCACAAGATATACTTTTATAATACATTGTTATGACTGTTGGATTCATATTCTAAGGTCTCTCGGACTACCTATGACTATTCAACTTCCACACCATAACCCTTAGTGGATTAGGTATCCAGCATTTGTAAACTAAAATATGTCCAAATAAAGTTAAACAAAACCATGAGGATAAAATATAACTAAACAACTTATGATATCTCTATATACCTGTGAAACCATCATGTGCCTTTTCACTTCACTCCTCTTATCCCCTTGTATCTCTAAGTTCATATTCTGAAAATATATTTCTCTCTTTCCCTCCCCATCAACTCCCGATGTGATAGAATATGAACGTGTTGAAGTAGCCTCAAAAGGGGAGAACGAAAGCATAGATGATAGAAAAATATTTCCTACTACAATGTGAGGAGGGGAATTGAGGGGTTGATGGGCATGAGAGGACATGGCCATATTGAGGGTTCTCGAGGTGCAACATGGCAACGATGGAATTGAATTATGTGGAGTAGAAGGCCAATGGGAAAAAATAGATGTGGGCCCAACGAGATTGGGCTCCAAACCACGATGTTACGTGAGTTCTTGCTAAGGAAAGTGAGGTTCGGGGATATCCATGATACTTGTGTGTGTTGAAGGTGAATTTTGTGAGCCATGCCGGGTAGGAGGAGGAGGGTCCCTAAGGCATAGGTTCCTTTTTTATGTTAATTGATTAGAATCTTTGGAATTTGCATCAAAACGTATAGAGAATTTGATCTTTTTTTTTCCTTGAAACAATAGTCCTTCTTCCTTGATCTCTTCGGTTTCCCTGAGATACTATGCTAAAGAAACTCATTATATGATATATTCAAGAAGAAATATGTTACGAAGTAGTTTTCCTCAAGGAATAAGATAAGTAGTCAACAAATAAAAGATATGTAGATATCATGATTAACATAAATTCTTGGATGTTTTGAAAACACACAAAGGGGACAAAATACTTACTTGAGGGAAGGAATTTTTTTACATGCAATAAAAAGCCACAGGGGCTTCATTGGGGGAGCAATACCATACCACATGCGCTCATATTGGCGGATATATAATGAGGAAAAAATGACATAATATATTGATCATATCATAGGGTGTAAAGGGTTTTATATTGGAAGGTATAAAAAATGGACCTCAAAGTTAATGCAAAAATATAAAGGGGTATAAAAAATGTTAATGAAACAATGGATACCTACAATATCTAGTGAAAGTAGGGGTTTTTTTAATTGGGAAAGTGTATTGTATTCGTATTAGTAGGGGATTAAAAATAATGTGATTTTTAGAAGTATTTTGCAATATGTAGTCAAATTTAAAGTATTGTTTAGTATGTCACGAACACACATGATATATCGGAGATTCATAAAGTAAAACCTCCATGTAAAAAATAATATTGTTTATAACCATATAATATAAACATGAATTAAAAAAACGTGATATGGATATCTAGAAGACATATACGCTCATGAACATAGAATATTTGAGACAATAGCCATCATTATATGACTTTACCATAAATGTTCAAGAGTGTGACCCAACCATTATGAAATATTTACTTTGTCTTATTCATAGTTATCGTAATCAATAAACAAAATGAAAATATGTGTGTAAAGTACATCGAAGAATTGAGTCATAATGTCTACAATTCATTTACAATACAATTGAGACTTATGCCAATAATACGATAAGTTTCTATAATGCATGAAGTATCACTAGACAAAAATGGAAAAGAAATGAAAGTATGGTATGCAAAAAAACATCTATTGTTGGCTATAATAATCGATGAGTTAAACGAATATGGCCATGTGGGTGAAATATAAAAACAAACTCGGAGTAACTTGTCATTACTTCATGGAGAAACAATAGTCATGGCATGGATACAATAGGCCCCTGTAACACGTGGAATAATGAGAATGTGAACGGGAAAATACAACATAAAATGAATTTGAGAAATATTGATCGATGACTGTATAGAGGTTAGCACGAGTTAGTACTCTATTTCAACTCTTTTCCTTTTACGTTTTAACAATATGTGGGAACTGGAACTGGAAGGGCTTCATGATTTCACTCAAACTATGGTAAACATATACACGTACCATATGAAACTTCATCGCTCAAACAATTTTAAAAAGATACACACTCGTGCTATGATGAATATGAGTTCGAGGTTGCACTTTTCACTTTATTATGTCTGCTTTTAGGTTCTCATAATTTCCAGACTTAACCAAGGGGGACGTTGTGTTCGGCTAAGGAGATGGAAAGTGACAATAATGGTGGGGAAATGACTATGGTTATTAGAAGAGCGAACAAGAGTGCCATGACGTAGTCAAAATTTAAAGGATTACTCCTCAAATTGCTTTGTATGTTTTAGGTAAATAGCGCAATTGACTTACAACAGTGATGAACTCACATCATTTGTCACTTTTTGAGCCCATATATAAGGGATGACCAATGGTGTGAGGCCATGAATCAACATGGAAACATTGTAAGGGTAAATAGAACCAGGTGACATATGGAAACAAGGAAACCCTCTCAATCGGTGACTGATATCGTTGTAGAAATTCGAATATAGAACAACAAACTGAGTATAGTGTGTAAACATAATCGGCCTCGTACGGAATTTACAAGCCTAGCATTACCATATAGGTTGTCTAATGTGCCAAAAAATAATTATATTGATACTATGAGGAAATTGAACAGAGAATCATAGAGTCCACCCCACAAATAAACTATTATAGCAGAAAGAAAGCCTAGAGGGGAATTCTTGTAAATCATTACCACACAATTCCTATGCAAATGCCAAGACCGAGATACTTTTTTAGACATGCCAAGGAGAATGCCATCTTGGTTCTTTTCAGGTGATGAAAACAGAGCACATGGGATGCTATTTTACAGTGATTTTAGTAAAGACATGTATGGCCCAGAATTTGTAAGTAAAAGTTGCAAGTGCATGCAGTGGGGAAAGAGCCAGAAGTTTCCAAAAGGATTGATTATATATTTAAATAATAAGCTATAATGGATTATATGTTTAAATAATAAGCTATAAATCTCTAGAAAGATGTATGACGACTTTGCTTTTTGTTTTTGTTTTTTTTTGGGGGGTAATAAAGCCATCATATACAAACTCTGTATCAATGTTTTTCCATTTACTTTATATCGAAATAATTTTAACTTAAAATAGTAATGACCCATTTTCTTTTACATTTACAAAAAAAACATATAAGATAGGGAAAATGGTATGGAACATAATTGTTAAAAACATGATTAACTCACTATAAAAATGGGTAACAAAATCTCACAACAGAAATTTTTGTTCAGTAGATATGCTAGCAAAGCACATTTAACCCAGCTGAATTTTGTCTATACTTGTGAGCCAAAATTAATTATTTTATGTTGCTTGAGATTGTTACTAGTTATTTTCTCTAGCTACTCACAGTGTTGATCTTACGCTACTAGTGTTTCACAAAATTTCATTTTTTAATCTAGAGAGGGAGAGGTCCCAAATTGAGAAGAAAAATAGTGGTAGGTTGGTAGGCTACTTTCCAACTACCACAACATAGTTAGGAGTCCCAAAGTGTGCCTTGGGATTTGACATATTAAATGTGCATCACATCAGCTTTCAAATTACCATACCCACACTACAAAAAAAAATGAGACAATTTTCAATGATCATTTGTTATTCTTTCAATGAAGTTTCATCACTATAATGACAAAAGGGGGTCTTACTAATCATCATTTCAGGTGCAGTGATACTATCAACATTTTACAATCGTCAAAATTTAAATGATAGTTATGGACACGTGTTGTCAAAGGTTGAAGGTGTTTCCTGACACAAGTGCTTGTGGGAGTTCTAATGCCAATAATATTCATTCCATATCGCCGCAATACATATAGAAGGACACTTTCTTGGCATCGTAAGACCGATGAAAGATGACATCAGTCAACTCACAATGGAAGATATACTTCAACGAACTTTTCATACCCAACACACTTTATGTTCGATGGTTGGATGTCAAATTTCCGACAAAGAATGTCAGATAATATGATGGAATTTCATGAAATATTTAACGATAATTTCTTTCATCGGATATCCAATCGAAGTCAAACACTTTTGAAAAAAGTACAAAAAAATCCCAACTAAAAAAATTATCAATGTAAGTCTGGTTGAAGATCCTGGAGATGGTGTCTGCGAAAGGGAATATTACAAGGTGTGTAGCTACTTTGTGCAACTCAGAATGATTGATTTTCTGACAGACATATGTTAGTCATGGGGCACCAAATGTGCAACTGAGAATGTTTGATTGTCTGGTAGACATATGTTATTCATACAATCAAACATTCTCAGTTGCACATTTGATGCCCCATGAATAACATATGTCTGCCAAACAATCAAACATTCTCAGTTACACAAAGTAGCTACACATCCTGCAATATTGCCTTGTATAGAGACCATCTCGTGGATCATCAACCAAACTTACATTGATAATTGGTGCCCCATGAATAACATATGTCTTCCAAACATTCAAACATTCTCAATTGCACAAAATTGTTGCACATCCTAGAATATTCCATTTTGTAGAGACCATCTCCTAGATTATCAACCAGACTTACATTAATAACTAGCACCTTATCCGAGACAAAAACGGAAAATCCATCACGTCATGTTATAATACACTCATTCATGGAGTTGTAGCAACCTTGATCTGAGACAAAAAAGTACCCTCAAACACACCTCTTAGTGAAATGGAAACCAAATCCAAACCCTTCCTTAGCAAAGGAAGTTATCCAAACCCCTTAAACCATGGATAGCAATTACGTGGAGCACAAATAAGAGTTCCTTCATATAGGTTCACCCTCACACTTGTTACCAAGTGCTACTTTCATTATGTTCAAAAAACATCTCACTATGTCCTATCAACAATGGCCTTCAACCATGGCTACACTCTCTTAAGTTATGATCTAATATAGTTTATACTTCGCTAACCCTTACAATTGTTATTGGGACCAAATTTCAGTATGCTAAACAATAGATCTAGATATTAGGCTACTTGAACCTATGGGCTTCTTCAGAATACATCTAACTAACACATCCTAACCAAACCAAAGTTGGATAGAATATTGTAGGTGCCAATATGGTTTATAGTAAACCTACATTTGTGAAGGTGTCACAAATACATCACAAGCAATGGGGATCCATAAAACACACATGCACCTCTAAATTATTTTAGTAATGGAATGAGGGAGGATGTTTACACATCAACCTAGGAAGTTACACCCCAAAGTGAGCTTTGAGATTGGCAAAGATTTTGGTGTGTATAAGTTTTCATATACAAAACCATATCTCAACATTGTGTCGATTAGAGATTACTACACATACTCAACACTATTTTTATTTTTGTTTTTTTGTTGATTTTTGAAACAATAGATAGTGTTCATATTATCATGGAATGGAACCTCAATAGATGATATGTCACTGTGGTTTAGTAAAATTGCAAAGGCATCGCAAAGAAATGTGAACACGCAAAGAACACAAGCATCTTCAAGGAATGTTAGTACAGAAGTGAGGGTTGTTCGTACTAATGATCCCATACACCTAGGAACTTATGTACCAAGGATAGCTGCCATGCTGGAAAAATACTTCCATTAAAATGTAAAATTTGTTGAGATTCAACAAGATGATGAGCTTAGTGAAAAGAGTCGCCTTCACTAAGTGGGCCCACAGGCTATTTTTGGCACAAGTCTATTTTTAGACATGATGATCATATTTCAGAAGTTGCAGGATGCTATTTGTGGATGGTTGATCAAGTTGGAAAAATAGATGAAATTCTATTTTTAGTATATTGGGTGAATTCTATTTATAGATCGTCAATCTAAAAATAGATGCATGTCGATTATTATTAGCTTTTAATAATAATCAGACTCTAAACATCAACTTATTCTCTTGGAGCAATTCAGTTCAGTGCATAGATGTGGCACATCAGCTGACAGAAGGAATTACGCTATTCCTGAGGGTTTACTGGAGCTAATGCATGGAGGACTCAGTTATAACTCAAGTGGTAGAGTTATGACACAGTTGAAAGAAGTAGTTATGGAGTTGTATTTAGTTTAACTCAGTTAGACTCTGTTGAGCTAGTTGTATCTAGTATAACTGATTGATTCACTAGTGAGAGTGGAGTGAATTAATTAGTTAATTAATTCACAAATAATAACTCATTAATCAATTTAACAATACAACAGTTAACTACAGTGCATGACAGTTTTAGTGGAGACTAGTGGAGAGATAGGTGAAAGGGAAAGATAGACTATCTGTTGTGACTATAGTGATGCATTGATTGCATCACACACTCAGTGGAGATGCCAATGAGGATTTCACAGTCAAGGATGGAGCATTAGAATTCATTCGCAGCTATCTCTTCACAGATTGCGCAGTTGAGGCAAAGCACAGTACAAAGATCGGCATGGATTTGCAAGATTGGTCCCGATTAGTGTATGATGATTTTACCGTACCGAGGGCTTGTGATAAGCTTTGTATGTTTGTATGAGATTGCTCACATGATCTCCATGTTACATAATATATAGTTGGGGTTTTCACTGTGTTTTCCGTTAAAAAATGTGTTATGTGCGATTGATTATTTTTGTTTATGCTTCACATGTGTGTGCAATTAATTTTTCTGCAAAAGATTAACAAGTGGAATAGATTCAATATCTTGCATAAAGTTAAATAGTGTGAGATCAGGTGGATCTTGGACATATGCATGCTTAGTGCTTATAATTTCTACATGGTATCAGAGCATTGTTGATTGAAGATTGCAATTGTGAAGTGAGTTTGTGCTGGTGGACAATTCAAATTTGCTACAGAAGATTCTTGGTGCAGAAATCGAGTATACACTGAAATGTCTTTCAATGGGTTGAGATTGGAGTATGCCCTTGATGGGAGCTCGAATTACATATCCTGGAAGGACAGGATGGAGGCGGTGCTGGAGGATAATGGGCTGAAGGAGTTCATTGATAGTGATGTTCCTAAGCCGGGATCTAGTGATGCTGCATTACTTGATGCATGGCAAAAGAAGACTACAAAGACAAGGAGGATTATGTTGGAAGGTGTGAAGGACCACATTGTGTCCAGCCTTCACGGGAAATCCACTCCATTCTTAATGTGGAAGGCTTTGACATACTTGCTCCAAAGCAGAAGTGACCAGAGGAAGTTGGCGCTTAAAGACAAGCTCAGAAAAATAAAAATGGAGAAAGGCGATAGTATTCCAAAATACCTCACAAAGTTTGTCCACTGCAAGGATGAGCTGGGAAGTGTGGGGGTCATTGTTGATGAAGAAGACTTGTTGAGCTTGGCTCTTCTTGGGCTTCCGAAGAGTTGGCATAGCTACGAACACTCTATCAATGGACTGGAGAAACTGCCAGGATGGGAGCGACTTTGGTCAGATCTTGTGTAGGAGGAGATAAGATGGGGTACCAAGGATGGATCTTCATTGAAGAATGAATATGAAGAGAATTTCGCTTTGGCTTCCAAAGCAAGGAAAGGGAAGGGGAAGAAAAATCCTTCTAAATCCAGTGTGAAAGGCAAGAAGCAGGACTTGTCCAAAGTGAAGTGTTTTCACTGTCACGAGCATGGACATTTCGCCACTAAGTGTCCACAGAAGAAGAAGAATAAGCAGGTTGTTGGATCTGTAGCTGGAGAGGCCTTAGCCTCGCAATTTGAGTTGGATTTTTCCTTGATCGCATGCTTGGTTTCAAGCTGCATGGGATCAATGTAGTATCTTGACAGTGGTGCGTCTTTCCATATGACGGGAGACAAAGAGTTGTTTAGTGACTTGGAGGAGAAGGACCTCCAGATGCATATAGAGATGGGCGATGATGTTCGGTAGAGTGCGACTGGCATTGGGACCATTACCTTTGAGAGGGAGTCCGGTAATCCATTCTTGTTGAAGAATGTCATGCATGTTCAAGGTTTGAAGAAGAACTTGGTCTTAGTCGCACTGGTGGAAGATAGGGGTTATGATGTTGTTTTCAATGAGGGAAAAGCCTTCCTTCGACACAAAACAACGAGTCAAACCAAGAATATAGGGGTTCAAATTAATAATCTCTACAAGCTGGAGGTAGATGGTTGCGCTGCAATGGTGGGCAAAGCAGAAGAAGTGGTGAGTCAGGATGAGGGCGAATTATGGCACAGGAGATTGGGCCATCTTCACCATGGCGCTTTGAAAATTTTGGAGAAAATTTCTACTAGACTTCCCGAGGGTACTCTTGCGCAGCCAGATCAGTGCAAAGGATGTACAATGGGTAAGTTTGTGAAGACCACCTTTCATGAGAAGGAGAACCATGCTTCGGTGATCCTGGAGAGAATTCACACAGACGTGTGTGGACCATTCTTGGTTGCTTCAATAGAAAAACACAAGTATTATGTGATATTTGTTGATGATTATTCTCATAGATTCTAGATCTTCTTCATGCATAAGAAGAGTGAAACGTTCTCAAAGTTATGTGAGTTCAAGGCATTGGTGGAGAAGAAGTCGGGGAAGTAGGTGAAAGCTCTACGGAGCGATAATGGTGGTGAATACATCTCGGGCGAATTCAAATACTTCTGTAGAAAAGAAGGAATTCAAAGAGAACTCATAGCGCCTCATAACCCACAGCAGAATGGGGTCATGGAGAGAAAGAACAAAATGATTGTGGGTGTTGCATGAGCAATGCTGCATGACCAGGGCCTATCGATGCACTTGTGGGCAAAAGTATGCAACACTGCGGTTTATGTGCAAAACCATTGTCCTCATAGAGTACTTGGCGTGAGTACACTCGAGGAAGATTTTACTGGTAAGAAGCCTGATATTTCTCATTTGAAGATTTTTGGCTCACCTGTTTACATTCATGTGATGAAGGACGCCAGGAAGAAGTTGGAGCCGACTGCAGAAATTGGGATATTTTTGGGGTAAACAGAAACACCCCATAACTATCGTGTGTATTTGCCAAACAGTAGGATGACTGTTATGCGACGGGATATAAAATTCAATGAGGTGAAAGCCATGAAGTTGTCGCTTGAGAGGGGGCTATACTTGCATGTGGAAGAGGAACTTCTTGTTCCCAAAGATGAGCCTCTAGATGTGGATCAGCCACAGGAGGAGATTCATGGAGTGGAGGAGTCCACTCATGCAGAACCAAACATCAGACAAGGCAAAAAGCGTACCACAGAAGCTGAGAGACTGAAGCTTGATGCGACACAGAATGTAGGAGTCCCTACATCACAGCGCAGACAGAGACAGTCACCTGACCGATATACTGGATACATGGCTCTTATGAGCAAGTGTATTGTGACAGAGCCATCTTCTTTTGAAGAAGCAGCGTAGGAGCCCACATGGGTAGATGCCATGGTGGAGGAGTATGACTCCATTGTCGAAATGCTGCTTGGGAGATTGTTCCAAGGCCGGTGGGAAAATCAGTTGTAGGATCAAGATGGATCTACAAGGTAAAGCAAGCTACTGATGGGAGCGTCGAGAAGTATAAGGCAAGATTTTTTGCCCGGGGCTTCTCACAGATTGAGGGGATTGACTATGAAGAAACCTTTGCACAGGTCGCACAGCATTCTTCCATATGGACCATCCTTTCTCTCTCAATGCAAATGGGTTGGCACATTCATCAGATGGATGTGAAGACTGTGTTCCTTAATGGGATCATTGAGCAAGAGGTGTACATTGAGCAGTCTGAAGGATTTTAGATCTTCAATAGCGAGTCGCATGTGTGCAGGCTCAAAAGAGCGCTATATGGGCTGAAATAAGAACCCCGTGCTTGGTACACTCAGATCGACAGCTATTTCACTGGACTTGGCTTCACTAAGAGTGAGGCGAATGCAAACTTGTACTAGATTGTGGTTGAGGGTAAGCTCTTAATCATTGTACTTTATGTTGATGATTTAATACTAACAGGTGATGAGCAGTTGATACACTCATGCAAGGCAGATCTTGCAAAGGATTTTGAGATGAAGGATTTGGGCATCCTTCATTATTTCCTTGGATTGGAAATATGGCAGCGGGAAGGTGAACTATTTGTGTCTCAAGGCAAGTATGCCCGGGAGATACTGGAGAAGTTTCACATGCAAGGCTGCAAGCCTATCGACACTCCTCTTCCAAGAAATTGGAAGAAAGAGGATGCTACATTGGCAGAGGTAGTGGATGCCACTGTTTATCGATAGTTGGTGGGTTCGCTCATGTATTTAGTCAATACAAGACCAGACATATGCTATGCGGTGAACCAGCTTTCAAAAGCGATGGTTAAGCCTACCAAGCTCTTTTGGAAGGCAGGCAAGCATGTCCTGAGATATCTTAGGGGCACATCTGAGTATGATTTATGGTACAGACAGAAGGATGAGGTGAAGTCACATGGCTTCACGGATGTAGATTGGGCAGGAAGCCCAACAGACAGAAAGAGCACATCAAGAGGGATTTTCAGTATCAAATCTACGACAGTTTCTTGGTACAGTAGGAAACAAAGATCTGTGGCACCTAGTTCAGCAAAAGCATAATACATGGCAGCAAGTTTAGCTGCATGTGAGGCTATCTAGATGAGGAAGATTCTGGTTGGTTTGTTCGGTTCACATTTAGATCCCACGGTGATTCATTGTGATAATCAGAGTTGCATTAAACTCTCGGTTAATCCTGTGTTTCATGATAGATCTAAACATATTGATATCTAGTATCATCACATTTTAGGATTGTAAAGGGCTGAAGATCATGGTGTCGGGAAGATATCTTCATGGAGGATCAGGATGCAGATATTCTGACGAAGGCACTCACTAGGAGCAAATTCAAATACCATAGAGGCAGGATCGAGGTGAAGGATAATCCCTATCTTATTGAGAGGGAGTGTTGAGATTCAACAAGATGATGAGATTAGTGAAAAGAGTCGCCTTCACTAAGTGGGCCCGCAGGCTATTTTTGGCACAAGTCTATTTTTTAGACTATGTCTATTTTTAGACATGATGATCATATTTCAGAAGTTGCAGGATGCTATTTGTGGATGGTTGATCAATTTGGAAAAATAGATGAAATTCTATTTTTAGAATATTGGGCGAATTCTATTTATATATCGTCAATCTAAAAATAGATGCATGTCGATTATTATTAGCTCTTAATAATAATCAGACTCTAAACATCAACTTATTCTCTTGGAGCACTTCAGTTCAGTGGATAGATGTGGCACATCAGATGACAGAAGGAATTACGCTATTCCTGAGGGTTTACTGGAGCTAATGCATGGAGGACTCATTTAGAACTCAAGTGGAAAAGTTATGACATAGTTGGAAGAAGTAGTTATGGAGTTGTATTCAGTTTAACTCAGTTAGACTCAGTTGAGCTAGTTGTATCTAGTCTAACTGATTGATACACTAGTGAGAGTGGAGTGAATTAATTAGTTAATTAATTCACAAATAATAACTCATTAATCAACTGAACAATAAAACAGTTAACTATAGTGCATGGTAGTTTCAGTGGAGACCAATGGAGAGATAGGTGAAAGGGAAAGATAGATTATCTATTGTGACTATAGTGATGCATTGATTGCATCACACACTCAGTGGAGATGCCAATGACGATTGTGCAGTCAAGGATGGAGTAATTCGAATTCATTCAGAGCTATTCTTCAGCAGAGATTGCGCAGTGGAGGCAGGCTAGCAGGTGACAGAGATCGGTGCATGGATTTGCAAGATTGGTCTTGATTAGTGTATGACGATTGTACTGTACTGAGGGCTTGTGATAAGCTTTGTATGTTTGTATGAGATTGTCATATGATATCCATGTTACATAATATATGGTTTGGGTTTTCAGCTTCAGGCTTTCCCGGTTAAAAACTGTGTTATGTGTGATTGATAATTTTTGTTTATGCTTCACATGTGTGTGCAATTAATTTTTCCACAAAAGATTAACAAGTGGAATAGATTCAATATCTTGCATAAAGTTAAATTGTGTGAGATCAAGTGGATCTTGGACATATGCATGCTTAGTGCATATAATTTCTACAAAATTCTCGCGTCTTCTATCAGAGGAAATAGAGTCTAGATTTGGCAAAAATCACATGAAAATTTTAATTTACTTCTTGGAGTAAAGATTGTTCAAATTTCCTTCAAAAAATGGAATGCTACACTCATAAGACCCTAAGTAAATTTTCTATATGTAGCTTGAAGACAAATATCAAATTGGAGATCTGTTTGAAATCACTAAGAAGTGTAATGAGCGTACATTAGTTTGTGCTTTTATTATATTTAGTGGGACTATCTACTAGCATCATCTAGCATATTAGAAAAATTCTGTTGAAAAAATAAATGACCATAATGTAATTATGCCTTCGATACTTGATAAATTAGCAGTGTATGTTATAGGAATGGGTTTCTTCTTTTGAGAAAAAAACACATCATTTGGGGTTTTGGCATCCACATTCAACTAGGGTTATTTTTCCCTTTAGAATTTAACGGTTTCATAGTCATCGTGTGGCTAAAAGCTACTTTTTAACAACTGCTACAATAATTAAAGGCCTTATAAGGAACAAGTTGTCTATATAAAATATATAACAAATATTTTTTTTTAAATCAATCAACTTAGACTCTGACTTAACTGATTTGACTAGTTTAGGGTCTCCAACTCCTGAGTCGACCTTCAAACTAGCTGAGGGACTCGCTCAACACCAAACCAATCAATTCAGTGAAAAACTAGTCCAAATTGGCGAGTTTGGCCAAGTCTGTAACCACGCTTTCACCTCCCAAGCCTTAGTATGCATGACCTAAGGGGATCTCTTTATACTATAACATTTCTTGATACGCAAGCTAACTAGGAATGATAATGCATAAAAATTTCATTTTTGTCATATTTCCCTTTATACCATTTTATTTATATTTCCCTTTCTACCCTTTAGGATTTTACTTAATTTTTTTATATTATCATTAAGTATTTCAAGATGTTTGGAATGAGTTCCAACTTCATCGGACCTCATATGATGAAAATAAAATTTCACATCCTGTCTAAAACTTGGTGTGATGGATCCAGAAATATTTAAGCAAAAATACTTGGTAGTTTTCAAAATTCTAACAAACTAAACTACACCAAACCAAAGAAAAATCCACTAAACCATCAAAATATGTTAAATGCCACTCTACTCTTTTGTGACACCAAATATAGATATACTAAAAATAGACATGTCAAAAATAACAGTTCCAACTCCTAAAAAACAGGAGTCCTAGATTATGAAAATAAATGCTTCAATCACTGCATAAAGGACTTGATATTGTTTATAATATGTAGGATGATAATGGTCCAACATTGGAGTTAGTATAAGAGACTCATACGGGAGAGTATGACCATGATATTGATGACTTAGGGTGGATTGGTTTGGATTCAGATCCACTTGTAGGAGTAGCACCAAACATGATAGTCATTAGTAGTGCTTCTACTAGTACAAATAATGTAGTTGAAAATGTGTTTGAGGAGTCCAACGAGTCTAAGCAAAAGAATGGTCTTGTAGGTCATGCCAAGGAAGCCAAATAATGGTCTTGTTGGTCATACCAAGGATTCTAGCAGTGGAAATGTGTTTGATAATTGATCATATTGTCAATGACATATAATAGGCTAGTAGCTTGTAGCATGTTGGTCTTTGGCCCCTCTTGAGGCAATGTAGAGCCTCATTGATTATATTTTGTTTTGGATATAAATTGCAATCAGATCCATTCTCATATATTCTACTTTACATGGTTTACACATCTACGGACTTTGCATATTTATTACTTTTTTTCTAGTAATTTGGAATATTTAAAATATATTTTTTTAATAAAATTAATATTTATGTATTTTTTGGTAAGCTAAGTCATAAAATTTAAACTGGGTCATTTTTTAACTGAGTCTGAGGAGACCTTCAACCATTTCCAAGCCTAAATCCTAACTTTTGAAATATTAAGGAAAAAAAAGATCTGGCCCTTTTTTGACAATGTAGTACCACCCATTCTCTCCTCCTAGTCACCTGTTTTATCCACAACTAAGTCTACACTAGTTCATATTGACTATATATTCTTGGAGATTTGGTTCAGTTTGATTATTTCTTCTTGGATAACCAATAGTAGAGCTAAAACAAATTCCCATTTATATATTTTGTAGCAAAAATATTCCTACAGAGAAAACTGAGCACAAATGCAAAACCCTATGTTTAGTGTCGGTATCTTTCTTGCATGAAACAAAGAATTCTCAGACAGCTATCTAATGCATGTAGTCAGTAAAATTCCCTTGTATGTGCATAAATCACTGGAAGACATGGAAAATTATACAGACAACTAACTTTACCTTCAAATGATCGCTTTGTTCTGCATACTTCGAAATAATGGCCACCCTAGTAGCATAAGCCTTATCGAGCATGTATGATGAATTATGTGTTGATTTCCTCACTCAGATTTCATCATCAAAAATTTGCATTACATCAGAAGAATCCCATTCTACAACATGTACAAAAAAAGTAGATATTTAGCATTATAATTTAAGAGGTGATAAAAGGCCGAATAATTTCCAAATACCAAAAGATCATATATTTAATATTGTAATCTAGGAGGTGATAAAATGATAGATTATTACCAATATTGTAATCTTTGCTAACGTGATCGCTAAAGCAGACACATGTTCAAAATATCTAGCATCTAGACCTGGATGCCAGTGAAATATAACACGTGAAAAAATGCATAGAAAGAAAAGAAAAAAGATTGGTTAAAAAACATGATATCAAGCTTCGACTCCCACAATGAACATTTCACCAGAAGTTACCCTTTTAGAAGTCTTATCTAACTCAATAATAATAGCATTGAATTAAGGAGTCATGAAACACAATTACATTGGAAAAGTAGCATTACGTAGATCTATGGTGAATATTTCTTCACAAGTTTGTTGGAATATCTATCATTATTTATTGAGCTCAATAAATAAAATTAACATAGAAGTATGCATACATACAAGCTTCTTCGTATAACATGTAATTATCCTTGGAGTATAAGCTCATAACCAGACAAAATGTTAAGGCCATATTAAACAATGGTTAGTAGACTATGTGCCTGGTACAAAGTATCCCGTAAGAATGGTTTAAGCTTACAAGGTGTATGAATCATCTAAGAGTAATGAACCAATTATTTCATGCATAAGAGTAATACGAGGAATACGAGTAACACAAGTCGAACCAATTATTTCATGCATAAGAGTAATAGGATGAATACGAGTAACACAAGTCTGAATAGCATTAATTCTACTTAGCCTATTTAATTTATTCACCTAGCTAGATAAATGGCGAGATTAGTCATAATTCTACATAGCAGGTAAGATTTTCTTGAATTGTACGAATCGTGCAGCTTTTTACTTGCTTACTAGATGTAAGAAAGGAAATACAAGAACAAATTACAGGTGTGAATAGTACGTTTTTCTACTTAATATGGCAATCAATTTACAGTACTTGGTATCGTGTAATTATATATACCTTCTGTGGACCATAACTACCATATTATTTCATTGTGCTCTAGGGTATTATAATTAAATAGGACTACGAGCAACATGAATATAGAAGTCATTGGGTTGTTGTTCTTTCATGTTAGTTTAATTAACTATGGTGAACCAAATTAGAATATCGAAGTGCATTAATTACCTTAGAGTGATTAGCTAGCATATGAATATGGTGGTTAATATTTTGTCGTGTATTTCTATCATGAATTTACAGTTATCTAGATAATAGAAAAGGCCATATTTACTTAAGACAAATACTAAATGGTCATGTAATATTGTTGGTACTCACTGGATCAAGTAAAGATTATGAACAATTAGAAAAGACCAGGTTTAGTTAGGATGTTAGGATTAATACTTAATGTTCATGTAATATTGTTGGTACTTACTAACAATTAGAAAAGACCATGTTTAGTTAGGATTTTAGGATTAATACTTAATGGTCATGTAATATTGTTGGTACTTACTGGATCAAGTAAGGATTACGAAAAATTAATGGTTTACATAGAAGATTAATACTATTGAGCTATTAGAGTAATAGATAGTTAACGTTAAATAGTTCTCTGGTATATTTACTATGTGATATGGTCCAATCAATAACATATCACGATCCAAGTAAAAGAGCCATACTATTAAGGCTCATCTCTAAGTTGAAATATTATGCATGAGCTCATAATCCATTCAGGTAAAGTCTGGAGAGCTAGTTATATAAATAATTAGAAATATCGTGGAAACTTACCCGTAATGAGCTTAGACTACAGAAGGTTTAATTCCTTGATTCGTAATATTGAAGTACAAGTGTTTCTATTTTGATGTTTGGTTAGGAAATAATCAATATGTAGTGTTAAGTTGTGATTCATCATTTACTAAGTTAATTAGCATTGGCTAGGTAGTACCTTGAATACCTAGCTATTACCTTAACCATGAATATAATCATTTAATTACTACCTAGTATATTAAGGAATATTCATTTCTGAGTTATAAAATGGTAATTACAATATTGGTGCTAGGGAGAGTATTGATTAATTACCTGATGTTGGTGCCCATCAATGTTTTCAAAACTTTCACAAGCCATTACGGATGCTTTCTATCCACAGTTTCATTTATGTTGCATGAATCACCCCTGCACGAACCTGCAAAAGGGCACTGTAGTCAATTTATTTTCTTCAATTTATAACTAAATGCAACCGAGGTACAATACTCTAAGGAAAAAACATTAGAGCACTAACTAGTTTTCTACTTCTGTAAATAATTTGGTGTTTGGGGTTAGTGTAGTTACTTCTTTCTTTTGTCAGGATTGTGAGTTGCAAGACTCTTCCTAGACATATACAACTCCTTGACAAGTGAGAGGATTGAGTTGCACCACTATTGGAGTGGACTAAACTTTGACTTGAGTGGCTATAAACTGAGGGATAGTGTTCTGTTATGAAACCAACTCACAAAATAGAAGAAAAGATAGATCAACGACTTAGAAATCAGCCTCTTCAAGGGGGAAACCTCCTTTACATTACATAAATGAAATAGAATTTTCTTGGATGCTACGAATGACAAAACCTCCTTTCTATATATAGGGGTCCAAGGGGTCACGATATAATCCTAGCCGACATAACAATAAAAATGTAAGGGAACAATAATAACAATAGTGGGATTCAATGGGGGACAATAATAACAATATGGGGACTACATGGGCAAAACAATAACAATAAAGGGGCTACACTAACAATAACAATAAGGGGATACACTAGTATTATAGGGACCTAACATGCCGCTCTCCTTCAAAAAAGTGTTGTTCTCAACGCTTGAGTAGTTTTGGATGCTTCTGTATAAAATTATCATCCTCCCATGTCAAATATTAAGCCGGTAAGTTCTTCCACATGATGAGATACTCTGAAATTGATCAATTTCGTAGCTTTCGAGATATTTTTTCCATGACTGTTTCAGGTTCCAATATGATTTTTCCTTCCTCATCAAGTTCTGGTAATATTGTTTGAACTAAGATCTTGTCACCTATAACCTTCTTTAAGCATGAAACATTGGAAATTTGGTGCACTCGGGAAGATGCATGAAGCTCCAAATTGTATGTCGTTGTACCAATATTTTGCAACACCTTATAAGGACCATAATACTTTGGTGATAATTTATTAGCCTTCTTAGCTTGCTTGAGGGACATTTGTTTGTATGGTTGTAGCCGTAAAAATACCCAGTCACCTACATCAAAACTTCTTTCGTTGCGATGTTTATATGCCCATTGTTTCATTCGATTTTGTGCCAAAGTGAGGTTATCCTTTAAGAGTTGGATAAATTGTTGTTGATGCTCAATGTGATATTCCACTGCTTGAACGAATTTTCTCTTAAAGATGATGTGATGGAGGGTGGATGATATCCATAAAGTGCCATAAATGGGGTCATTTCTCTGCAGTATAGAAGGAAGTGTTATAGCACCATTCAGCCAGAGGTAAACACTTGACCCATTGTGTATGTTTATTGGATACAAAGAAATGAAGATATCCTTCCAAACATTTGTGCACTATCTCACTGTGCCCCTCAAATTGAGGATGATATGATGAGATATGAGCTAATTGAGTACTGAAACAAGAAAATAATTCTGTCCAAAAATTTCTTGTAAAAATGGGATCTTTGTTGCATACAATAATATTTGGGTTTCCATGTAGCTTTTGAATTGTTTCCATAAATGCAGTAGCAACTGTATTTTCTTTAAATGGGTGAGATAATGCCCAAAAGCGTGCATACTTGGTGAGTCTATTAACTACCACCATGATGATATTATTTCCTTCGGACTTGGGTAAACCTATGATAAAATACATTGAAACCTCTTCCCAACGTTGACTTCGAATGGATAAAGGTTGTAACAAACCTGCGGTGTTAAATGTATCAAATTTATTTTGTTGGCAAACTAAACATTCTGCCATAAAATTTTGAATACCATATTTAAGGCCATCCCAAAAAAATACCTTCTTAACCCTGTGGTAAGTTTTTTTAAATCCTGATAGCCCTCCTAAGGGAGAGGTGTGCAATTACAAAAGAATATTTTGTTTGAGTTGGGAATTATTACAAAGATATAAACGATATTTGTACCATAATGAATCATTTTTCCAGCTAAATGTTTTAGATGTACTGGGATCTTGCAGAAACTTTTGAATGAGTGTCCACACCTCTTCAACATTCTTCCATTCATCCCTTTCTTTGGTTATCCACTCAGGTTGGATAATAGAACGACATTAAGCAATGCTTCCACATCCGCATCCTTTCTTGAGAGTGCATTTGCAACAACATTTTGCTTCCCTTTTTGTAGATGTTCGACATCTTTGTGACCCATTTTTGCTGCTCTTGTGAAGATAATATTTTTCCCAAAAATTATTTAAGACTATCATGATATGTTTTTACCTTGAAGTGTCTTCCCATTAGGTAAATTTGCCATTTCTTTAGTGCATGTAGTATTTCTAACATTTCTTTCTCATAAATAGGTTTCAATACTTTCCTTTGATTGTACAACTTTCGAAAGAAATGGGTCTTCCTTCTTGTATTAAAACCGCTCCAATTCCATTTCCCAAGGCATCCCATTCCAAAATAAAGGTTTTTGTGAAGTTTGGCATAGCTACCACTGGTGCTTGGCACATTGACTCTTTAAGATTTTCAAAGGCCTTAGTTGCTTCTGGAGTCTAAGAAAATGTATCTTTCTCCAAGAATGATGTTAGAGGTGTTGATATTCTCCCATAATTCTTAACAAACTTGCCATAATACCCTGTTAACCATAGAAATAATCGAAGATGCTTTATAGTTGTATGGATTTTCCATTCCTTAACGTATTTAATTTTGTTAGGGTCTACCTTAACACCCTCATGAGATACAATATGACCCAAATATTCCAGCTCATGTACTCCAAAGAAACATTTTGAGGTTTTTTCATATAATTATTTCTCCTCCAATAGTTTGAGAAGCATGTCAACATGTTGAACATGATCCTTCCAAGACTTGTTGTAGATTAGTATATCAAAAAAAAATGCTAACACAACTTTTCTAAGGAAGGGTTTGAAAATGGAATTCATCAAACCTTGAAATTTTCAAGGTGCATTAGTAAGGCCAAAAGGCATGACCAAAAATTCATAATGACCCTCATGAGTTCTGAATGTTTTTTTCAGAATCTCTTCAATCTTCATTCTAATTTGATGATACCAGAATGAAGATCGAGCTTGGTGAAGTAAATTTCTCCATGTAATTTATCCAATAATTCATCAATGATGGGGATGGGAAATTTATCTTTAATAGTGAGCTTGTTGAGCTCCCTATAATCTGGACACATACGCCATGATCCATCCTTATTGTGAACTAATACTACTAGAGCATAGAAATAACTTTGACTAGGTTGAATTATACCAGCCTCAAGCATTTCTGCAACCATATGTTCAATCTCACTCTTTTGGGCATAAGGATATCTATAAGGCCTAATTCTTGGAGGAACACTTCGTAGAATCCAATGAATAGAATGATCATGATCATTAATACGTGGGAGTCCTTTGGGAGTTCAAACACCTTGGAATGATTGTCCAAGACTTTTTGGAGATCTAGAGAAATAGAGGATTTTGATGTTTGAACCTCTAGTGAGAATAATTGTGCAATTATGCCTCATTTTTCTTTATTCGGAAGATTTATCATGACATTAGAGTTGATTGTATTTCCCGACTTCCCTACGATACCTCGTAATTCAACTTCCTTTCCTTCCCAAAAAAAATTCAAGAAAATTTCTTGAAAATTAAAAGCTGTCATCCCCAAAGATTGTAACCATTGGACTCCTAGTACAACATCAACACCACCCAATGGAATGGAGAGAATTGGACTATTAAATACATATTCCCCCATGGTTAGCCTGATATTATGGCACTTTCCAGATAAATTTATAGTTCCTCCATTTGCAACCATCACTTGACACTTTGGTGCTGGGTTTAGCAAGCAATTCAATTCCTTGGGTACCTTACAATGAATAAAATTATGGTTTCTACCAGAATCAATCAACACTATTACAATTTTCTTCTTGATATGTCCTTCTATATTAATATTTTGAGGAGTGGTAATTCCTTCCAATGCATTGCAAGATATGGTTAGATTCATTTCTTCTTTCACTAGGGTTGGCTCCTAGTGTATATCCTCTTCTTTTGAAGTTTCTTGTTAATTTTCTTCCTCCTCTTCACAATATATGTAAAATAATTTATTCTCATCACACTTATGACCTTTAATGCATTTTATATCACAACTATAGCAAAGCCCTTTTTCTCTTTTTCTTCCAATTGTTGTGTTGTCAACCTTGTAGGTTGTGTAAGTCTAGGAGTAGCAACACTTCCATATTTATAGTTGTAAGTGGTAAGCTTCCTTGTCGCCATAATTTTTCTTTAATTTTTTCTTGCCAACCTAAATTCCTTCTTCATAGAAGGTAGGTCTACATGTATAAGAAAAAACAAAACCATACATGTATAATATACATAAATCATATATGGGAAAGAAATCACACATTCTTTTATTAGATAAAAACAAAAATGCAATTATACCTGAGGATATTAGTGACCCCTCCTCAATCCTTTGTATGAAACCTTCCTTTGGATCACAACAAGATTGGGCTACTCTCACATGCAACAAAAGTATGATAGAAATCCACCAACATAATTGAGCTATACATTCTCTATCCCTCTCCTCTTGAGAGGTGTTAGTACATAGGAAATTTTCCAAAATCAGGAGGATGTATCTAGGAACCTAGGGCCATGAGAAGTTAGGATTAATGGCATGTGAACCAAGAAATTATAAGTCATGCATAGATTTCATGCTCAATTATGAGTTTTTCCCGACTCACTAAGAACCTTCTTCTCAATTATGAAATAATTATTATTTCAAAATTATGAGAGATTACACAATTATTTATTTCAACCCTATGACATATAATAAATTCCTTGTAAGACCCATATAAATAAAGACTAAGGTGAAATGGGATGCATTCTAGGATGCAACTGAGGTAAGATGAACTAGGGTCTATGTCACTATAGTGGAGTGGTAAATAGGGTTATAATAAATACCCCATAATGCATGAGGTTAGAAGAGAAATGAAAGGCTGAAATGCAGTATGAAAACATGTATCAAAGTGTGAGGAAGGATGCAACACCAAGGAAACATATCAAAGCCATATTGATACCCAAGTCTCAATTATAAGATTATCAACCCCAAGGGGGGCATACCCATGCTCGGAATAAATTGAAAATACACGTGGTTTCCAACCATACACTATAGATACATGATGTGAAAATATACTATATTTCCATGAGAGATACATAGTGGATCCATTTGACAAAAAAAAATATCATAATCATCAAAAAATACCGTGTGTATTTTTGTCATAGTATACTATAGTAGGACTATGGAAACATAGAAGATGGGTGCTCTAAAGTAGTCCTCAAAGTACATTAAATGATACATATCTCCAATGCATCTTGGGAAAGGTGCCATATAAGAGTGAGATTTACTTATCCCGAGGTATTTTATTCAACCTCGATGGAATGAATCTACAATATGTTAATAGATGATTTGATGTTGAGTATGGTAGAAACTATATAATTAAAAACCACTAAATTATATCATTAATACATGTGAGGTGACATAGTAATGATGGAAATTGACCACAAGGTAACTAGTGTAGTCCACTAAGGGTGAATAAATGAGTTTATTTCAAAAACATTGTAACAACCCCTAGTTGTTTTTTCATGTAAATAAAATAAAATGAAGGTCATGAGACACATATTCAAATCTTAATGGTGGGTAAAATTTGTAGTGGGAATCACTTTCAGTTTATTAATGGCTATGTAAATTGGAAAAGGAAAAGAGGTAATAAATGGTGTTTAATTAAGGAAATAGAGTAAAATAGGAGAACAGGAAGATGAAGAGACAAAAATATACATGAAAGGGAAATTAGAGAGGAAATGAAGGAAAATGAAGAAAAAGGGAAAAGGAAAGGAAGAATTTAGACATCAATGATAAAAATGCATCAAAGAAACAATTCACAACTTTTGATCAGTTTTCAAGATTTTGACATTTTTTGGCTCAAATTTTGTTCATTCTATCTCTCCTGCACTCTTGCACACTTAGAGTATTCTTTGAGCATATTGGTTGGAATAATTGTAATTAAATTCACAATATTTACTTGTCAAACCAAGGCCTCGTAGAATTCGAGGCACACAATTAATGCCAAAGTTTCTGGACAAATTTTGTAAATCCTATCTCTATCCCAAAAAATAAAATTAATTGGGTTATAAAAGGCTTCAAATCAAATCCATTTACTTTTATTCCTGCATTGTTCACACAATAACACCAAAACCATTCTAGAAACTAGATCTCCACATGAAATGACAATCAAAGACTTGTCAAAAATATTTCATGTCAAAACAATTGATAAAAGGATTCAATGACATAACGAAACAAATGCAAGTTTTGTTCCTGTACTAAAAACCCATTCAAATCATTTTGTTCCTATACTTTTGAAAAAACTTTGTTCTTTCACTCTTAAAGGATTTAGTTCCTACACTAAAGATACTGTGTGACAAGACTAACTATTATGGTGTGAAATAAATCTTTTTTAAATTAAAAGTGCATTCTCAAACTAAACATATGGTATTATGTTACTAACAGTCAAATCTCGACATGAAATGAATATTTCATCAAACAGAAGGAGAATTTCTCACACTCGTGCACACAAGACAAACAAAGTCACCTCACCAATCCAAGGAATAAGTGGGGCGGCCTCCATACGTGCATTTTAGCCCTCATGATGATATTCCATGGGGATGGGTGTCTTTTGTAATGATAAAGGTCGCCTAGATTTACTGTTAATTTATGCTAACCATTAATATCCCTTTAGAAATTTTAATAATATAACCACTTTAAATATGAAGGCATAGGTACTCATACTCGGGATAAGGTCATCATTTTTACATATAGCCATCATTTTCCTTGAAATAAAAATTGACCTATCCCTGTTATACCCAAAAGTAGAATATTAAACTTATCAAAATAAATTCATATGAATATTTCCAGCACTCTCATAAAAATTGACCCATGTTGTAATAAGAAAGATTCATGTACTATGATAAGAAGGATTCTTGCACTGTGTTAATAATAGTTCTTGTACTGTAATAAGGATTCTTGCATTGTGCTGAGAAAAATTCCTACAATTGCACTTATTATGAAAAGGATTCCTATACTAAAATAACCAATCATTTTTACTCTGAAAAATTCATGTTGGACTATGTAAAACAAAATTTCAGAGTTAATGAGGATTAATCACTAGGATCAGGTGTTACTGTGCTTTGGTCAATGAATAGACAAGGCTTCAAATATGTCAAAACCTGAAAAATAAGAGGGGAAAAAGAAGTGGGATAGGGATATTACACAGAGAAAAGGGAAGGAAAATCACCATTGACACTTAGAATAAGGTGGAATAATCCAATAAGAGGGAGATAAGAAAAAGGGATAGCGGGGAAAAAATTTAAGGCTACAAGAGGGAGTTAGTAGAAGAATAGGGAAGGCATCATTATTTATTAAGGAATAAAGATGGAATTTGTTAGCCCCCCCATAAATTTTTTGACAAGCAAATAGGGGGCTAAATTGTTGTTGAGCCTTCAAGGAATGCATTTCCCTTGAAAACACATCATCCTTGAAGCCTCCTTGTGCCTTTTGTCCTTTGATAAATTTCCCTCTGCTGAGTTCCATTACAAGCCTCTCCGTTTTTGAAGAATTCCCAAAAGACCTCATTTTCCTCTTATTTCCCCCCACTTAGCTTCTATTTTGTCCTCTTTGTCTCCCCTTCTATTTCCCTTCTTACCCCCCTAAATCTCCCCAAAATCCCTTTCAGTCATACCGATGCCCATTGTTTGGGTTAATTCACCCTTTATCCCCTTATCGTTTCCCTTCCTAGGCCTTAAAACCCATTGAAAGGGCCTCAAAATCCACTTTCCCACCATGTTAACCACTTCCCCTTTTCCATACCCCATAAACTTTATTATAAAGTTTATGTTTTATAATATGTAACCCGCCGCTGTTTACATCGCAAATCGCATGATCGCAATTCCGCATGTTCGTTCGACCAATCTATCACAAATATTTGCGATGTGATCTGATCGCGTCGCAAATCCTCCATCGCACTTTCCGCCCGTCGCACTTTCCGCATCGCACATTGCCCCGATCGCACATCGCTCCATCGCATTTCCCCTCCGATCGCATTTTCCTTCCCATCGCACTTTCTCCAATTGCGATCATTCCTTCTGGGCCCACTGTACCACGTCTCCGCCATTCATATGATTAAGGGTTTTTCCTTTGATTAAACCCAATTTTTGGTTTCATTTCATATCATAAAGGCCATGCACCCCATCGCATCGCAAGTTTTGTGTTGTGCCATTCCGCCCCTCTCTCGTTTTGCGATTTGCGATTTGCAATTTGCGATTCGTACTCCGGGTCCCACATCTGTGGCTCCGCTTCATTGTTTTTCCCTGTTTTTCTTTGTAATTCACCCAAGTGACGACCTTTGGGCCGTTATACTAATGACATTTCTTCCGCCACTTGTTCATTGTTTCTGCCGTTTCCATTGTTCCGCCCCCGTCCCTCCAAGCCTACAAAGCATTTCCTCCACCACCACTTGCCGGTTTGAAACAGGTTTATTTTACTGAGTAGATAGCATAGAGAGGCCATTTTAGCACGTACCAGCGGATTAGCAGAAGAAATCGAGAGGGGGTTAATGCTTGTAATTAATGTTGAACCCCACATTCAAAGGAAAGGACACAGTTTCGAGACTTAAGCACGCAAAGGGTCATATTCACGTTTTAGTAGTAGCATAACGCATTTCTCCAGGACGGACATTTACCTATAGCACTCCTCATATCTCCTCGAGCCCTGAAATGATTAATTACACTGACAGAGCTTCTTAAAGACTGTCAGAGCGGCAGTAATTGAGGTATGGAGAGACCTGCAAATTTTTATCCATGTCATTTATTTCAGAAGGTAGCGCAGAGTTCTAGACCGTCGTAAGGACTTAAAGAACATATCAGAGGTCAATCTCGACCTGACAGAGGCTTCCAAACAGTCTACAGAGTACAGTACAACGCAATTAAGCATAATGGGCTCGGCCTCCTCCACCATTCTGTCTTAATGAGACTCATTTAATCTTCATCTACCTCTGTTTTTCTCATTCTCCTATAAGAATCCCCAAGAACATATTGTAAGTGGTTGTTGTTGTTCAGTTGTTCGGCTGTTGCTGTTAGAGGGATTCAGTTTGACTGTTAGAACAGTCTTGGGAGGGAGTTACAGAGTAGTTTGTATGTAATAGGCTGGGAGGAGAAAGTCTAGACTGTATCATCCATTGGGCTTATTGTACATGACTGGTTTTGCATCAATTAATCAAAGCACATTTCACAGGATCCTGGTCTATTACTATTGGTGATGTTTTTCCTAACTCTGTTTATTACATTTTCATACCGTTTCATGTTCTTCTGGTAGGCAACAGAAGTATAACATAGGATTCACCCTTGTTAGGTGCCCTATGTTTCCTACTCTCCCTACCTTTAATGTTTTCTGCTTTATGTGTTACCTAAGAGTGAATTCATGTGGTTTAACCAGTGTAGTGGATGTTATTTCCTGCTGGCTGATGTATGAACTCAGGGGTTTGCTGCTTGGATGTTTCTTTGTCAAATTTATCTCTGTTTTTTCCTTTGGAGTTGCTAAAGCTGACCTGGAGTTAAATGACCTCTGGTCTGATCTATAAGCTGCCCCTTTGTCCCTCTTTGAGAGCTGCCTTCAAGTATGTCCAAGCAGGTCTGGAGTTAAATGACCTCTGACCTGATCTATAGACAGAAATTGGGTTGCTTTCCTTCTCTCACCTTCTCTCCTTAATGTTCCATTCCATCATCTATCTAAAAGATCCTTTAGTATAGATGACTTGCCCTCTGAAAGCCTTGGCTATTTTTTGCAAGTAATTCTCCTTTCATGACTCCATAGCCCAATGGATGGCACTCTCTTGACCTATCCTCTTTGCTGAAATGTCCTGCTGCTTTGCTCCTTTCCTCCCATTACTTCTTAGTCTATGATCTCATGACTCAACCCAGCAACCAACCAACCAAATTACTTTTAACCCCCTTCGTGCTTCATAACTAGCCTAACATCTCATTCTGAGCTTCAAAGATATATCATTCTTTGTTTTATTGGAGAGATCCCTCTCCGGGTTCGGGAGGGCTAGATCCTAGGATCCCAAAGTGGTTTGATGTTTTCTTATCTTTTGGTATTGCCAAATCTGCCAAAACATAGGAACCCCAACATAATGGCGACTCCACTGGCGAATTTGAGTGCATTACACTTTAAACATCCCTAGGCATTCAAACCCGCAATCTATGGTTAGGTTGGCAGTTAGTCACACCTCTTCTTGGACAACCTCGGTGTCATCTGCTGTGTTCTATTGTACTCTTAGACAGAGCCTGGACAGGGCCAGGTAGCCTCCAGATCTCATCCTCTTTAGGAGGTGACATATCTAGTAAATGCCCTACCAGTCAATCTCTGGTTAGAGTTGGTTGTGTTCTGAGGTTATCCTTGAAAGGTTTTAGTGCTTGAGCACTGTGGTGGACAGTGTGACCCCTTGACATACCCTAAACCTTCCACCTGGCGACTCCATAGTTCCTAAAAGCTCAATGACTCCACTGGTGATCAGTAGGCTTGCTGGTTATCTTGGCTTCACATAAGACTCCAGTAGGAGACTTGCCCTCATAACAGCGTCAACCACAACAGAAGTAACAAGTAGGGTTAAGCTGCTTGGCTAAGAAACAACATTCTGGCTTTTAGAACCATCCACACAAGAGCTTTCCCTAACCCTAACCCACCTGAGATAGTTGATAACCCTGAGAGCATCCTCAAGAGATCTCTTACACCTAAAAGACCAACTATTTCCGGCCACCCCCATAGAGCTAACTCTACACCGGGAGACCTTGTAGCTCTATCACACTTTCACCCTGACCTAGACCCTCCAAGCAGTTTACCAAGAGCTAAGTCATTCAATCATCTAGACCAGTTAAGCCCTGAGCTTCACGGTTCACCATCCAATAGTGGTCAGCATTCTAGAGATAGAGAAACCCCTCCATGTACACCACCTGATATACATTTTGTTCAAAACTTAGGGCTCTCTCACCCTAGATTTGCCCTGCAAGCCTCTGCAGGCCCTAGCATCCCTATCATCCATATACCAGTTGCTCAAGTTAATCCTTTACCTCATCAGAACATCATAATGGCAACTTGGTATCCACCTCTAGTCCTACCTCAGCCTCTACTGCCCTTACCAAATGATTATCAATAAAAAATCCCACACTTCCCTGCTAAATAGCCTACAACAGCACAACAACATGTAGATAAAATGGAAGACTCTTTTGACTATATGGAAATTGATGATGAAACAATCAAAATGAGAATTTTTTCCCAGAGCTTAGGAGGGGATGTGAAGAAGTGGTTTAAAAACCTACCTGCTGGAAGTATCCCAGATCTCCCTGCTTTATACCAGACTTTCATCAAAAAATGGGAAACTAGGGCAAACCCTCGCCAACTCCTAGCAGAATACATGAGCCTTAAAAGGAATGTAGGGGAGAGTGTCCATGATTACACAACAAGATTTAACAGCATTTACAATGCTCTCCCTCCACATATGAAACCTCCACAAGGCATGGCCTTAGAAAAATATCCCGAAGGGTTTGATGCTGACATGGCCTATGAACTTAGAGACAAAGAGTACACCACCTTGGAGGACATGCAGAAAGGAGCTGTAAACATCGAGGAAAATCTGATTGAGAAAAGAGAAAAACTGAGAGCTGAGAAGAGGGTAACATACAAAGATGACAATGCAGCGTCCACCTCTGATCCAAATCATGACCATCTATCAAAAAAGGTAGACAAGCTGTATCAAATGATGGAGAAAATGGTTGTCACTCAGAATAGGAACCAAAGTCAAAACCAGAACCAGAACTTTAGAAGAAACAACAACACTCCCAACAGACAAAAAGAATCAGATCAACAAGTTATTCCCCCATTCCAAAACTTTCTGGATGAAGATGAGGGAATCATAGAAGAGTCTAAAGGGAATACAATAAACATGTTCGAAACAGAATATCCAATCCTTAACTGTGACTCAGGGGAAGATCAACCTTCTCCCTCAGGTTGGGATGGAGAATGGTTTGAATCTGAGGATTACAGGTTAGGTTTTGAAAATGCTATGCTACAGGTCAAGGAATAATATGAGCTTAGGAGAAAAAGGGGCCAAGACACTCCCAAACCAAAGGCTCCTGAGGTTACCATCAAGAAAAGACCTGATAAAACTTCTAAAGCATCTGCTGCAAATAACAAATCAACAGCTGAAAGTTCTGGTAAACACAAGGAAAAAGACAACCAAGACACTGAAAAACAAAGCCAACCAACCAGCAGCACTAGCACTGCAGTTAGTGCTCCTGATAGAACGATTCCTGACCCTGTACATAGTGATAAATCACAAACTGATTCAGCTACTAAGGCAGTAGCAAATAAAACAGAGTTGAGCACTCCAAAGACACAGTCCACTTTCAATTTAGAGAGTGAGATTGCAAAAATCAAAATCTTTGTCCCACTCTCTGAGCTGGCCACTCAGAATGTATATAAAGGCCAAATTTTGAAAACGTTGAATCTAGGGGAAAAAAATGACACTGTAAATTTGAATGATGATCAACCTGCCCTCCTATTTGGTCCAAATATTGAGGGAAAGTTTCAGGAAGGGGTAGTTCCACCTTTCTATATTAGTCTCAACATTCATGACAAAATACTCCACAATGCCATGCATGATTCTGGAGCGTCACACAATTTAATGCCTAAGGTAGTGATGGAAAAGTTAGGCCTAGAGATAACACGACCTTACAAAGATCTATATTCATTTGACTCTAGCAGAGTAAAATGCCTAGGCCTAATCAAAGACTTATGTGTGAGCTTGACCCAGATTCCTGCTAAGTGTATGGTCATGGATGTGGTGGTGGCAGATGTGCCACCCAAGTATGGCATGCTGCTATCTAGATCATGGGGAGCTAAAATTCAAGGAACAATGCAGATGGATGGCTCATACGCCACTATCCCTATCTTTGGCCAACTTAGAAGACTGTATAGAGAATCCCAAATGAAACTCCTAGTCAGTAGCCCCGAGAAACCTGAAAATTCACCATTATACTCTGTACACACAGACCTGGATTCTTTCATTCTTTATAACGACCAATCCTTAGAAGAGCCAGAGTCAGAATACAGAAATACAAACAAGGACACAGAGCCCATGGACTTTAACATAATGGCTACCCTAGAAGAATACGATGAAGAAAACCATGGGCAGGATAATGAAAACGAAACTCAGAATGAACCAGAAACACAATGCATTCAGCCTATTAGTCCCACTCCTCAAATTAATATGCCACGTGAAGAACAAGACAACCCACAACCTAATACAGACTCTCCAACGCAACATAATGGCGACTCCACTGGGGAAGAGACCAATCAGCCTTGATTTGGTAAACCACTGTGGTGGACAGTAAGTTGTAAATCATCCACCTGGCGACTCCACAATTCCTGAATGATAAAAATAATCCACTGGTGATCAGCAGGCCACTGATTATCTTGGTTTCACGTGACTCCACTGGGAGACCATGTCGTAGTACAACATCATCCATGCCAAAGATCCAGTCACTTCGCTAATGGAAGACTTTGAACAATTTGCAGAAATAGATCCAAGCCTCATAGCAGAGTTTCAGTATGGAATAGCGAGTGTACTGGTAGAAATTGAATGGGAGGACCTTCCAAACATTGTCCCTCTCAGCTCACCTCTCAATAATCAACCCGCGCTTAAGAAAATGTTTTTAGATTTGGTGATTGAGAGGTATGAGGCTGAGCTCGAACTTTTGAACTCACAAGAGATATCATACGAGTTCAGAGACCCAAAAGTATTCTTGGAAAGTCTCCCACCCCCTAAACGAGAAGAAATTATGCTGCTGTCCGATGCACAAGAAGAAGAAGAATGGACTTTCAAGAGCCACTCTAAAGACGCAGTGGAAAATGCAATAATCAAAGCTGCCCAGGATGTAGACAGCCTACCAGTCATGGCAGGCCAGAAAGAAGAAAATGTACATCATGTGTTCATTGATCCTGTGGCAGAATAAATGGAGGCCCTGATGTGCTCAAATACTCCAGCATTGATCTTCAGCACGGGCCAGATTCATCAGGAATGGTCACTACTGATGGTGACCTCAGTTTTGAAGAACCACACGCAGAGCACCCTGTGGTTATCTCTGATAGACAACCAGTGCTCATATCCTTTTTTGTTACTGCTTGACTGGCTGCATTGGCATTATCGTATCACCTAGGACTTCAGATATTTCCAATTAGAGTAGAGTAGGTAGGAAGTCTGAAATAAAGCTCTGCCTGTGAGCATGTAGTTAGTTGTTTTAATTCCTGCAAATTTCAGCAAGTCAGACAGTCTAATCCTGGCTTGACTGTTTTCAATTTTTGTCTTAGATGTAGAGAAGAAATCTGCTAGACAGTTTAATCCTAGCAGATATTAGGTTAGGTAGAGAAGCTATGAGGCCAACAGTCTAATATGGTCTCATGGAGTAATAAGGGTAGAAGTAGAATAGGTTTGTTTCCTGTTTGTAAAAATTGATGATGTAAAGGGTCTGCAAGTACAAATGCACCCAGAAGAAAAAATGTTAGGACTATGGTGTGGGTATGTAGTTGTTTGGGAGAATTTCACTGCTGATATAATGTCTTCACGGTTAGTGGTAGCTGAGCAAAGAAATAAAGGGATGCACCAAGAAGCAGGCATCTGGCCTACACCAAAGATCATTCTCTGGATTCTTGACTCCTTCAAGAAGAAGCCATCCCCATGTGGAGCCACTGTTAGCCCCCCCATAAATTTTTTGACAAGAAAATAGGGGGCTGAATTGTTGTTGAGCCTTCAAGGAATGCATTTCCCTTGAAAACACATCATCCTTGAAGCCTCCTTGTGCCTTTTGTCCTTTGATAAATTTCCCTCTGCCGAGTTCCATTACAAGCCTCTCCGTTTGTGAAGAATGCCCAAAAGACCTCCTTTTCCTCTTATTTCCCCCCACTTAGCTTCTATTTTGTCCTCTTTGTCTCCCCTTCTATTTCCCTTCTTACCCCCCTAAATCTCCCCAAAATCCCTTTAAGTCATACCCATGCCCCTTGTTTGGGTTAATTCACCCTTTATCCCCTTATCGTTTCCCTTCCTAGGCCTTAAAACCCATTGAAAGGGCCTCAAAACCTACTTTCCCACCATGTTAACCACTTCCCCTTTTCCATACCCCATAAACTTTATTATAAAGTTTATGTTTTATAATATGTAACCCACCGCTGTTTACATCGCAAATCACATGATCGCAATTCTGCATGTTCGTTCGACCAATCTATCGCAAATATTTGCGATGCGATCTGATCGCGTCGCAAATCCTCCATCGCACTTTCCGCCCGTCGCACTTTCCGCATCGCACATTGCCCCGATCGCACATCGCTCCATCGCATTTCCCCTTCGATCACATTTTCCTTCCCATCGCACTTTCTCCAATTGCGATCATTCCTTCTGGGCCCACCGTACCATGTCTCTGCCATTCATATGATTAAGGGTTTTTCCTTTGATTAAACCCAATTTTTGGTTTCATTTCATATCACAAAGGCCATGCACCCCATCGCATCGCAAGTTTTGTGTTGTGCCCTTCCGCCCCTCTCTCATTTTGCGATTTGCGATTTGCGATTTTCGATTCGTACTCTGGGTCCCACATCCGTGGCTCGGCTTCATTGTTTTTCCCTGTTTTTCTTTGTAATTCGCCCCAAGTGACGACCTTTGGGCCGTTATACTAATGACATTTCTTCCGCCACTTGTTCATCGTTTCTGCCGTTTCCACTGTTCCGCCCCCGTCCCTCCAAGCCTACAAAGAATTTCTTCTGCCACCACTTGCTGGTTTGAAACAGGTTTATTTTACTGAGCAGATAGCATAGAGAGGCCATTTTAGCACGTACCAGCGGATCAGCAAAAGAAATCCAGAGGGGGTTAATTCTTGTAATTAATGTTGAACCCCACATTCAAAGGAAAGGACACAGTTTGGAGACTTAAGCATGCAAAGGGTCATATCCGCATTTTAGTAGTAGCATAACGCATTTCTCCAGGACGGACATTTACCTACAACACTCCTCATATCTCCTCGAGCCCTGAAATGATTAATTACACTGACAGAGCTTCTTAAAGACTGTCAGAGCGGCAGTAATTGAGGTATGGAGAGACCTGCAGATTTTTATCCATGTCATTTATTCCAGAAGGTAGCGCAGAGTTCCAGACCGCCGTAAGGACTTAAAGAACATATCAAAGGTCAATCTCGACCTGACAGAGGCTTCCAAACAGTCTACAGAGTACAGTACAACGCAATTAAGCAGAATGGGCTCGGCCTCCTCCACCATTCTGTCTTAATGAGACTCATTTAATCTTCATCTACCTCTGTTTTTCTCATTCTCCTATAAGAATCCCCAAGAACATATTGTAAGTGGTTGTTGTTGTTCAGTTGTTCGGCTGTTGCTGTTAGAGGGATTCAGTTTGACTGTTAGAACAGTCTTGGGAGGGAGTTACAGAGTAGTTTGTATGTAATAGGCTGGGAGGAGAAATTTTGGATTGTATTAGCCATTGAGCTTATTGTACATGATTGGTTTTGCATCAATTAATCAAAGCACATTTCACAGGATCCTGGTCTATTACTATTGGTGATGTTTTTCCTAACTCTGTTTATTACATTTTCATACTGTTTCATGTTCTTCTGGTAGGCAACAGAAGTATAACATAGGATTCACCCTTGTTAGGTGCCCTATGTTTCCTACTCTCCCTACCTTTAATGTTTTCTGCTTTATGTGTTACCTAAGAGTGAATTCATGTGGTTTAACCAGTGCAGTGGATGTTATTTCCTGTTGGCTGATGTATGAACTCAGGGGTTTGCTGCTTGGATGTTTCTTTGTCAAATTTATCTCTGTTTTTTCCCTTGGAGTTGCTAAAGCTGACCTGGAGTTAAATGACCTCTGGTCCGATCTATAAGTTGCCCCTTTTTCCCTCTTTGAGAGCTACCTTCAAGTATGTCCAAGCAGGTCTGGAGTTAAATGACCTCTGACCTGATCTATAGACAGAAATTGGGCTGCTTTCCTTCTCTCACCTTCTCTCCTTAATGTTCCATTCCATCATCTATCTAAAAGATCCTTTAGTATAGATGACTTGCCCTCTGAAAGCCTTGGCTAGTTGTTGCAAGTAATTCTCCTTTCATGACTCCATAGCCCAATGGATGGCACTCTCTTGACCTATCCTCTTTGATGAAACGTCCTGCTGCTTTGCTCCTTTCCTCCCATTACTTCACAGTCTATGATCTCATGACTCAACCCAGCAACCGACCAACCAAATTACTTTTAACCCCCTTCGTGCTTCATAACTAGCCTCACATCTCATTCTGAGCTTCAAAGATATATCATTCTTTATTTTATTGGAGAGATCCCTCTCCGAGTCCGGGAGGGCTAGATTCTAGGATCCCAAAGTGGTTTGATGTTGTCTTATCTTTTGGTATTGCCAAATCTGCCAAAACATAGGAACCCCAACAAAATCAGAGGGAAATTTCAGAAAAGGGAAAAGAAGAAGGACAGAGTATCCACCTTGAATTTTTTATGCCTCTGTCAAATAATGTTCTGACCTGTGTAAATCAATTAACTGTAGCAAGAATTTTTATGTCACCTGCATAAATTTTTATCATGCTACTTGCTTCAAACTTTGATAAGGGTTGAGTTTATGCTAGTCCTTTATTCCTGCCACCAGAAGTCCCTGTAGAAACTTGCTTCTTTTCAGAAGTAAGCTAATCATGTATTTAAATTCAAGTGGCATTCCATTTCATTAGAAATGAACCTTCCTACCAACAAGCTAGTTTTCAAGCAAATCCTTACACAACTACACCAACAAGTTGTTTTTCACAGTTATGTATTAATATTATTATTATTATTATTATTATTATTTAAATGTAATTTTCTGACTTTTTTTATTCTTTTTTTTGTTCAATTATTCTAGGAAAATAGAAGATCAAAATATACTCATAATAGGATGGTATTCTCCCCTTCCTACCATTTTCAAATTTGATTGTTTCTGAACTTGCTACATAAAATCTTCCTTGGTGTTGGGCTGAAAATACGCTCTAAGCCTATGTCCATTCACCAAGAAAACAATACCATGTCCATCAATGGTTTTTATCTCCACTGCTCGACTCTCAAAGACTTTGAACACTTTGTAAGGCCCCAACTAGTGTGTATGAAGCTTCCCCTTAAAAGTTTTAAACTTTGAATCATAGAGGAGCTTCATTTTACCCATTTGGAGTTGCTTTTTCCTGATTAAATTATCATTCCATTTACTATGTTATTGTTGCATCAAGGTAGTCTGTTGAATAACATCCCTTATTATATCATCAATTTCACTTAATTGCAATAGGTGTTGTTGATGTTCCTATTAGAGATATAGTCCCAATTGGACTGTAGTTCTGAAGGTCTTAATCTGCAATTCGGTCGACAATAATACTTGTTTCCCGTACACCAACTCATAAGGTGTATGACCTTTGTTATTCTTACAAGTAGTTTTGTAAGCCCATAATTCATATAGTAATCTATTTTCCCAATCATTTTTATGAAGATTTAGTGTTTTTGTAAGGATGTAATCAATCACCTCATTTGTATACTCTACTTGGCCATTTTCCCACGGGTGGTATAGTGTAGACTTCGTGTGTTGAATCCTGTATTGATCTACAATTTCTTTTACCAGATTAGAAACAAATTGAGGTAAATTGACAACAACTATTTCTCATGGAACACCAAATCAAGTAAAAATGTCAGTAAATAAGAAAACAACAACAAATTTTTCATTAGCATAAGAAACAATTGTAGCTTCTACCCATTTTGTTACAAAATATGGCTAAACCAAGATATGTCTTTTATTTAAAGAATTTGGGGCTATGGGTCCCACAAAGTCAATGTCCCACTTTTCAAAGGGCTCTAAAATTACTTGAGGGCATAAAGGAATTGACTAGGTTGTCCCATTCATTGGCAACTATCACAATGCTTAACATATTGTTTGACATCCTTAAACAAGGAATTCCAAAAGTAGCCAACGCGAACAATTTTATATGTTGTCCTCTTGTCAACAAAATTTCCTCCACAAGGCTCATCATGGGAAACTCTCAATACATCAAACACCTCCTCTTCTCTTACACACCTATGGATAATAAGATTAGGTCCAGTGTAAAAGAGGTCTCCTTGAATCCAGGAGTATGAAGCACTATTCTAAATGATCCTTCGCCTTTCTCTAGCAGATAGTTGTGGTGGTTTTTTTCCCATGACAAGGTAATTGGATATATCAACAAAGCAAGGGGAGTTTGTTGAAAAAACAAAAAAATGTTTGTTGGGAAATGAGTCATCTACATGAATTTTTGTAGGTTTTAACCCTGAACAGAAATTATCTACACACGAATCTTATAATAGAAAATAAACAATAGCAATAAAATAAAACATAAAATAGATAAACACAGAGATTTTCCCCTAGATCCCAAATCAGGATGACCAGCTTGATATTTCATTATATTCCTTTTAGTGTTACAACACACATATATATACATGTCAAAGCATACATAAAACCTAATCCATGAACCCTGGATTAGAACATAGCCATATTTATTTTGACCGGACCTACAAAAATACCAGGGGCCGAAAACCATCGTACCCCAAAACCATGTGCAAAACCATGCACAAAACCATGGGTGCGGATCGCCCACCAGAAATTAAGGACCAAAAAATTTAGCTGGGGCGCTGCCCCGGACCCTGACAAAGGGGGCTACGACCCCCCTGTTGCGCCCAGTGCAAAGGGGCGGTTATCACCCCCCCTCTTACCCCTCCCCCCCCGCACGTGATTAGTCATGGAAAGAATATAACACATACCCAACATTCTCCCACTTGTTGCTTTATTTCCGTAGGGGGCCATAGGAGAGCTTGGTCAATGGCCCAATTCTTTAACACCCATTGTTTCTCTACACCAAGAGAACTTCTAAGTGCTCATAAACTTCGTCAATGCATCTGCAACATTCTTCAAAGTGTCCACCTTTACCAGCAACACCCTTTTAGCCTCAACCATATCTCTAACAAAGTGATATTGAACATCAATGTGCTTTGTCTTTGAATGATAAGCAGGGTTCTTAGCCAAGAAAATTGCACTTTGGCTATCACAGTCTATCCTTATAGCTTGTTGTACCAACCCCACCCATACTTGAACATAATCTCTGCAACCAAACTGCTTCCTTGCTTGCATGAGTGGCTACCATGTATTTTTCCTCTGTAGTTGAAAGAGCCACTACAGATTGTCTTTTACTCATCCAACTGACTGCGCCTCCAAATAGGCTAAACACATACCCACTTGTAGATCTTCTTTCGTCCAGATCTCTAGCCCAGTCTGCATCAACAAACCATGAATTTCCAAGATTATTTCCAATCCTGGTCTTCCCTGGTAGCACAAGCCATAATCACTAGTGCCACATAAATATCTGAAAACCCACTTCACTGTTGTCCAATGCTCCTTCCCTGGGTTTGACATAAACCTTCTCAATACTCCCACTGCATGTGCAATGTCGGTCTAGTACAAACCATTGCATACATCAGGCTACCCACTGCACTTGCATATGGAACACGGGACATATCCTCCTCTTCCTCTTGTGTCTTGGCACACTGTTCAGCAGACAGCTTTACACCTACAGGAATAGGAACATTCACTGGTTTACTATCCTGCATATTGAACGTCTGTAATACATTCTCAACATACTTCCTCTGGTTTAACTAGAGCTTACTCTTTGCTCGATCTCTCTTAATTTCCATGCCCAAAAAATAGTTTGCAGCACCAAGATCCTTCATGTCGAATTTGGAGAATAGTTGGGTCTTCAAATCTTAGATAATTTCTTTGTCATTTCCAATCAACAACATATCATCCACATACAAGACCAAATAAATAACACGGTCACCAATTAATTTAAAATAAACACAGTGATCCTCCTTGCTTCTGGTGAAGCCAAGTCCCCGTATATAGGTATCAAATTTCTGATACCACATCCTTGGTGACTGTTTTAACCCATACAGAGACTTCTTCAACCTGCATACCAATTCTTTCTTACCCTTCACCATAAAGCCTTCAAGTTGCTTCATGTAGATCTCCTCTTCTAGATCCCCGTGAAGAAATGTTGTCTTCACATCCATCTGTTCTATCTCAAAATCAAATGCAGCAGCAACAGATAAAAGTAATCTAATAGAAGTAACTTTGGCAACAGGAGAAAAATATCACCAAAATCAATTCCCGGCACCTGGGAATAACCTTTTTCTACCAACCGAGCTTTGTATTTCTCCACCTTGCCTTCTACATTCATCTTCTTCTTAAACACCCATTTTCTCTTGATGGGCTTCCTTCCAGCCGGCAACTCCACCAGATCCCATGCCTCATTTTTGTGCAAGGATTCCATTTCATCAACCATGGCCTCCTTCCAGAGTTTTCCATCCTCTGAATCTACTGCCTCCCTGACAGTTCTGGGATCATCATCAGTTATAGTTAAGGAAAAACCTAAACAGAAAGTAGATGGACTATACCTTTCTGGTTGCCTTCTTTCCCGAACTGATCTTCTCAAAGCTGGGGTTTGTGGCTCTTCCTCTTCTGAATCTTCTTCTGTTGTAGAGTCTGATTCATACTCCTTTAGCTCAAACTCTATCTTCTCAGGTTCCTTTGGTATGAATTCATGTTTAACAACATATTTCACCTCTCTAAACACCACATCTCGGCTGTACACAACCTTCCTTGTTTCTGGGTTCCAAAGCTTGTAACCCTTTAAACCATCCTTATACCCGATAAAGATGCACCTTTCAGATTTATTATCCAACTTGGTCCTTTTCTCCTTTGGAACATGTACATATGCATCACATCCAAATACCCTTAGATGTGAAAGAGAGGGTTTCTTACCAGTCCATACCTCATGTGAAGTCTTATCCTCCAACGCTGATGAAGGTGATCTGTTAACTAAGTAACATGCAGTCTCCACTGCCTCTGCCCAGAATTCTTGTCCTAACCCGGTACCACTGAGCATGCTTCTTGCCTTTTCCATCAGTGTTCTATTCATTCTTTCTGCAACTCCATTTTGCCGAGGTGTGTATGGAGTAGTCTTCTGCCGTGCTATACCACACTTCTTACAGAACTCTTCAAATTCCTTCTTGCAGAACTCCCCACCATTATCTGTCTTCAGCGCCTTTATCTTCTTCTCTGTCTTTTTTCCACTAGAGCCTTAAATTCTTTAAATATGTCAAAGGCTTCAAATTTCTTCCTCAAGAAATATATCCATGTATTCCTTGAGAATTCATCTATGAATGAAACATAGTACACAGAATTTCCCAGTGATGGAACTGACACAGGTCCAAACACATCACTGTGCACAAGTTATAATATCTTGTTCCCCCTCTTAGCACCAGAAGGAAAACTCGCCCGATTCTACTTCCCATATACACAATGTTCACAGAAATCAAAATCCAGAGAGAAATTAGACATACCTTCTACCATAACATTTCTTTGCAGTATCTGAAGGCCCTTCTCTCCAATATGTCCAAGCCTTTGATGCCATAGCATGGTCTTTTCTCTAGAGACAACTAGGCTTTCCACTCCACTTTCAAGAACCAAAGAAATGTTACACCCATCAATAATAGTGATACCTTGTAGCTTGTACAGAGTTCCAGTCTGAACTCCTCACATTAATACCAGTGCTCCCCGAACCATCTTGCAGGCATCTTTCTCGAACACTATTTTTACACCTGCATCATCCATCTTGCTTACAGATATCAGATTTCTAGCCAATGTAGGAATATGCAGAACAACAGGAAGTGTTCTAATCCTTCCACCTTGCATCTTCATCTTGACCTTTCCACGTCCGATGATTCTAGCCTTCCTATCATCCCCTAGGAAGACATCACCACCATCATATTTCTCATACTAGCAAAAACACTCCCTATGGGGAGTGAAGTGAAAGGATGCACCTGATTCAATCAACCATGACTCATGATCTACATGTGTTTTTGAAGAAGAAGCCAAATACACATCCCCAGCTTCATCCGAGGTGGTTTTTACCTCTGCAGAAGGAGCATCATCAAATCCCTTTCCTTTCTCAGGAGCTTTATATTTGCAGTCTCTTTTGTAGTGCCCTTCCTTTCCACATTTCCAACATACCTTTACAAACTTTCCAAGAGATTTAGATCTCCCTCTAGATTTGGATCTCCCACTCAAAACCTTATTCTTGTTTCTGTTTTGGGACCTTCCTCGTACAGATAAGGCATCTCCATTCTGGACCTCCATATTTCTTCGTCTCATTTCCTCTGACAACAAGGCTGAGACAATGTCATCAAAATTCAAGGTAGTTGTATTGCTACCTATTACAATAACCAGATTGTCCCACGAGTCTGGTAGAGAACACAACAAACTGATGCACTTGTCTTCATTTGAGATTTTAATATCAACAGATGACAACTGACTTACCACAATATTGAAGGCGTTCATATGCTCTGTCACTGAGTCTCCATCCTTCATCCTCAAGTTATACAGCCTTTTCCACAGGAACAACTTATTCACTAGAGACTTAGATTGGTACAAAGTCCCAAGTTTTTCCCACAAATTCTTCGTCGTAGCTTCCCCAAATACATTCAACAATACTGAATCTAAGACACACAGTCCATGTAATACATTTTGAATTCATTTGAAGTGAATTCTCCGCCATTGTCAGTTCTAAGAGTGCCAATCTTCTCCTTTACTTCATTTTCAATAAGCTGACGAAAATTTTTGAACTTTTCAAATTCTTCTGACTTTTGCTTCAAAAAATATACCCAAGTCATCCTGCTAAAATCATCAATAAAGAATAAGAAATATCTACATCCTCCGAGCGAAGTTGGTAAGGGTCCACAAATATCACTGTGAACCAACTGCAAATGCCTGTTTGTGCGCCATGAACTTGTAGTAAAAGTCTCTCGATGTTGTTTTCCAAAAATGAAAGATTCACACTTTTCATTTCCCCTTTTGAATGTTGGAAGTCCCTTAACCGTTCCCTGCTTTTGTAACTGAAAGAGACTATCAAAGTTGAGATGGCCATATCTTACATGCCACAATCTGATCGGTGAAATGTATGTACTTGTTGCTCCTACAAAGTTAGAATTTCTTGGAATAACTATCCCTTTCATCCTTAACAGTTTTCTATCTTCATAACCTATCATTACTGTTTTCATGTTCTGTTTGACTGAGTTAATTTTAACTAAGCCATCTTCCATAATCACCATATGTCCTGCTTGTCGAATCATGACTAAAGATAAATTTTTTTGCTTAAATGTTGGGACATACCATACATTTGAAATCATTATTTCTCCAATGCCTAGTAAAAAAACTTTAACTACACCTTTACCTGAAGGAGTATGTTTTGTTTTATCAGCAAGATAGATTGAATTCAGATGGAATTATTGGAAGCTCCAAAAGAAATCTCGTCGAAAATTCATGTGTTGAGTTGCACCTGTATCCATAATCCATGCATCTTCATAATCACTTCTAGGAAAGCTTCAAACTTGTAAAATTGTTGATTTTCTATTGGTGAAGACATATTCGGAACGATCAAGATCATCTTCATCATTTGCAAACTGTGCAGAGTTTGGATGAAATTTGGGAATTTTCTCAATAGAAGTTCTACAATCTTCTGCATAATGGCCAATTTTGTTACATCTCCTGCAAACAATTTGACTGAAATCTCTGCCTCTACTTTGGCCTTTGTTCTGAGTTTGTCCTCTGCCTGGAATTTGTCCTCTGCCTTGATTATATCCTTTGCTTTGATTGTTGCCTCTTCCTTGAAAATTGCTCCTACCTGAATTGTAGCGTCTGTTGAAATTGTTTCCTCTACTTTTACTACGACCACGACCATGGGTTGCTTGACTTTGATTGAAATTTCCTCTTCCTCAGTTTCTTGAACTATCAGCGGAGGATTTACTTGAGATGGCTTCGGTGAAGAAGACATCTTCTCCAATCTATTTCTTCTTCCCAAAGGTTTTATCATGTTGGGCTAACATGTCACTCAATTCATCAAATTTTATCTTCTCTAACTTTCCAGTGACTTGCAAATTTTCCAAAAAATGTGTGTAATATGATGGAAATCCAGTAATTAAAATAATGGTCAAGAAAATTTCATCGACAACTTGAAAACCATCATTTATTATTTCTTGCTTGATGTTTTTAAGCCGTGAAATATACTCAAGGACATCACCACCTTCAGTTAATTTATGTTGAAGAAATTTTAATTGAAGATCAACTTTATTTGATTCAGGTTGTGTATCAAAGAGATCTTTGAATGTATGTAAAGCAGTCCATGCATCTGAGGAATTTTCAATATGTATGTACATTTCATTATTAACTGAAGCTTTTATAAGAGCTAATGCCTTGGCATTTTTTACTTCCCATTTTGCAAATGAAGTTGCATCTGTTGGTTTATTAGGCTTGATGTTGCCATCACATATTTCATGCCACAATTCATTATATATGAGAGTGCTTTCAATTAGACGTTTCCATGTCTTATAAGATTTCACCCCATCTAGCTTATCAGATTCATAGAACAGATTAATTAACTTTGACATGATAGTGTTGAAGCAGTGCACCAAAAGAATCAAGCACAAGAAAAAAAATGAGCAACTTGTCACACGAAACATGCTACGCCAAAAGCGACACATGCCATGCAAAGAAAAAACAATCTATCGGGGCTTGGCCTTGACCCTCGTATAGTCGTTCAAAAAAGGAGAAAAATGACTGAGCTTTGCACTTGGCTCTAGTCAATTTCTCGTTGAGTGTTTACAATGAAATATTTGCAAAATTTGACCGCTTGACAATCTACCCCTCCCCCCCCTCATAGTAAAATAGTACTTTGAGTTTACAAATAATAACCCTTATTTCTCCTAAAAAAAAAAAAAAATCTACTTATTCTTCCAAAAACAATGACAACATTTTCATTTTTTTACTTCACCTTATTGCTCCAAAAATAAAAAAAATACAATTGTCTCACTTATAACTCCAAATTTTACAAAATATTACAACTCCCCAAAAAAAATGATCCCAATTACATTACAAATATATATATATTTTAAAAACGCTGAAGTTGTTGTCTCAATCATATACAAAATTATCCAAATATCCTTGTTGCGTGCTTCCTTTTGATCTGCGTTCTTATATATTTGTCTCTGCATTGGAAGGTACAGAATCAGTTCCAACACTCTTCGTATTTTTTGATTCCAGATTTGGGGATTTTTCTGTGGATGCAGGCACCAACAACTATAATATTGTCAATTTGATTTTTCACCTCTAAACTTCGATTTCTCTATGTTGCCAATATTCTCTGCCTTTTGCTATCCCTAGTACTGTCAGCATTTAAATATCCGCTCTCAAAGGTGATTTGGATAGCCATTCACCACATTTGTCATATTCACAAAAAAAACATATGAGCCAATTGAACCCGCATTTCAATGTTTTATTGCTTACATGGGAGATGTGACTTCTGATTAAAAGAACAATACACCTTTCTTCTTAATCGGCAAAATAAATCACCTAATTGCAGTTTCAATCTGGATCCTTGTAACCAACTCAACGAAAAATGAAAACTGATTGACAGCAACCACTGTCCTTACAGAATTTGGTTTACAAATATCAAGATTGCATAGCTAGCCGTTGAAGATGCTCGACAAATACTTGCAAACTCACGTCATCTGTGAAGATTATGTCTCCTGCAGGAGGTGCCTCATTAGCCGAGTTATATGTTGCTAATGGATTCAAATTAGCAAGAAAAAGGTGTGCATGTGATCCATGTTGATCACAGACAACAACAATTGAGAAAATGCCTGGTGCTCGGGTTGGTTATGATAGCCCATTAATACAGAAAGCTACATGGAATGGGAGTTGTTCACTTGTTCGAAGGTCTTACCACAGGCCCTCCATGCCCACATTTTGACTACTCGAAGACCACCTACAAAATTTCCCCACCGTACACGATATTTGCAATGTCACAAGCTTTTCAGTATAAACAAGAATTTGTGTTGTCACTGTAGAGCGGTTTGTGGTAGGGCTTTTTGCCAGGGTTTAAGCTCCAAGGAAACGCTTTCTACCTCAGCTCGTTTGGCAGACTAGATAAATAATTGAGCAGAAATTTGAGGAGTTCAAGCAGCGGACCAACAAATACTCCACTCTCGAGCCATTACTTGACGATTAACACCGTAGCTTCTTCAACCATGAACACATACTCCATTTGAAAAAAAATAGTTTTTTTTTTTTTTTTGGTTTAAACGTTTTGTTTAATCAATTACACACATAAATTTATCTCAACCTGTCGGATCGGGGGTAAAAAAATTTCCTTATTTCATTGAAATATTGATAGTCGTTACCCGAAATTGTACTAGCAAATGTACAAAATTTCTAAACAAATCAATGAATCATTTTTAAGAACTATGCAATAATCAGAATATTTTTCTGTTACGGCACCAAGCACAGTCTAAAAAGAGCACAGGAAACCAGGAACTCGGACTTACTACACAGGTTAAACAATCTATGGATAAATACTCATAAAAAAATCAAATTTCTTTTCCCTTAAAAAAAACTGAATAGATTGCATATCAATTCACCCTTTAGCAGAATTTTCAAAAGTCTACAAAGCTGAAATTTCCACCTTCACGTCATCTGCATTATTGGTGGCTCTGGTACCACATTAATATAGAAGTGTCCTCAGACACGTAATTTTATTGATAATGGAAAAGAAATTACATGAAGAATTTCAAGAGTTTACAAATGTAAACTTCCACTAATTTGCAATTAGGAAACGAACGTATTTATAAGCTATATGTCCTAACTTAATTTAGTTATGGACCACTTGAAAAAATAACAAGTGTTCATTTACAATAAATGATCTTCTATCCAATCTACTAACTTTATTCCTATTTTAGAGCCTAAGATACGACTCAATTCTAGAGTCCTATCTTTGCTAACAATATTCTATTTCTAAGTGACTAATATTTATTAAATATTCTAATTTAATAAATATTTTTATCCTAACTTTACATTATTATATTTGGATCATCTAACATATAGGATAGATAAAACCAAAATCTAAGAGTTTTTGAATTTCTTCTTTAACAACATCTGTTAGTGAAGGGTTCATTCACCTTTGGGGTTGTTGGATAGGTCGGGCACCATCCCGAATATAAATATAACGAGTGCAGGTTTTAGGAGGGATTCCTCTCATGTCCTCGTAACTTCATGAAAATGCAGCAGGATTATCTTGCAACAAGATCACAAGCTACTCCTATTGAGATGGGTCTAGGTCTAAACCAATGTGTAAATATTTTCTTAGACTTACCTCAATAAGAGTAGTGTCTGACTCATGAACATTTGTGGTGGCTACCAAAATCTATAATGATGATGAAGAGGATTGGGGGTCACAGTTTTCCTCGAAACTTGGACTAAAAATGTGATGAAGTGATTCAAAATTCTACATAGTGTCTGATTTGTATATAAAAACTCAGATAACACTCTCCTCAATCGACTCAATATATTGATGAATCATAGAAATAAATTGAGTCTCCTTGTCACTACTATCATAATTGACCCATAAGGTATCACGAAGCTCCTGGATAGATTTGGAAGGTGGGTAAAAGGCGATCTTCTTCCTAGCATCCCCATGGGAAAATACATGTCATCGAAGTGAAAACCTATATAGGAATCTTTTGTACCAAGCCACGGTCATTCCAAGATCAAATGGTGTCCCCCAATAGGATTATTTGGTTGTAAAACAATGAAATTTGTGGGGTACTCCCATGAATCAATCGGGACAACCACATCATCTAACACACCCTCCGACTTGATTTTATATCTATAAGCAAGTTAAAGTACGTAAGACGAATGTGAGTCAATCGAAGTTGTTCCATGGTTTTTTTATTCATAACATTAACAGCCACTCCAAGATATATTAACACATTGGGAATGATAATATCACCTATATCAATGGAGACTACTAGGTTTCCATGATCAGTATATTTATCAACTTGAGCACATCCTATCATCAAATCAATTGCTCTCCCAACAAATTGGATAGTGCGAGGTTCAAATCTCTTCCTCCCTAGATTTTTAAGATAGATTTCCCTCACAATTTTGGTACATATAGGAATCTCTTTTATAGCCCGCAGTAAATAAACCTTTATGAAAATATTCCTCAACTCATAAGCTAGGTCATACTCAGGGGTGGGGTCAAATTTCTCCACAACCATCCTCTTTGGAAAGGGAGGCTGGTTCGAAGAAGAAGGTAAGGAATCTGAGTGTATGGGAACAGGTTGGGAAGCAACGTCATTGTTTTAAATATTAGGAGTTTCCTCAGTTTTCTCCTCAATGCTTACTTTAGGTTGTTTTTGTTTCTGTTTTTCTGAATTTATTACCCTTCTCGACCTTAGCTAGAGGTCATTGACCCCAACTTCCATGGACTAAAAGATAGGGAAGGGAGCGGTCCAATGGAATGAATAATTTTTACCAATTTATTATCTGGGTTAGGAATAGGCTGTGTTTGCTGAGGCAGAGCAGTTGGTAGTTTAGGTTTTTCCATGGGATTAGGTGCATACGATATAGGATATGAATTTTTAGGAATGGGGTAAGAATAATGTGATTGTGTTGGGCCCCTCCATCCTTCCTTCTAAGGAGGGGGAGGATACTGCCCATATTGAGAATGATACCCATGCTTCCAAGACTGAGGATAACTCATGTTTTGAAAAGAATATTGTGGTGCATTATAACTAGGAAAATATAGTGCAGGTTCAGAAATCATACGTGTACTTACTTGTGGCCATGATTTTCGTGTCCCCATAGCATGCAATGGCTCGGGTACTGAACTCTTTCCTTAAAATGTTTCCTTAAATCCTAGTATCGATGGGAATTTCTCAATAGGATGCTTACCTGGACATATTACACAACTATTAACACTTTTGACATCTGCAGGACATTCACGTAAAAAAAAAATTTTCTACATTTTGGACAATAAATGGACAACATTTCTTGTTCTTCTGCTAATTTCTACTGAAATTTTAAAGAATCTATTTTTTTACTAACAGTCTTCATAATTTCAGTTTTCATGTTATCTATTTTATTTTCCAAACCAATAATCATAGCATCCAGAGATCCAAATTTGTTATTCCTAGAATTTCTTCTAATTCCCTTACCATATATGGATCAATTTCATGAAAATTTCCTGCACAAGTCACAAATATGATCAAAATAATTCTGAGAAATGTCCCCCTATCCTAATAGATTCAAATTATTTCTAGAATCATCATAAATTCCTAGTAGAAACAAGGTTCTAACAATGATCATATCAAACTTATGATTTACCCTTTGAAGGATGTATATAAATCTCTCTAAATAATCCCCCAAAATTTCATCATCACCCTGTGCAATAGTTTTATTTCTGTTGGGAAAAATACTGAGAGGGGGGGGTGAATCAGTATTTACTGCATATTCAAAACTTTTTACTTTTTCACTCTCTAAAACCCATACGCTACTTTCCTTTAGTAAACTCGCGTATACACGCGGATATCCTTCATACAACTCGCGTATTAGCAGAGATCTAAATATGTAGATATTTATTAACTTAGTTCTTTGCAATATTCATTCATATGATGTTAAGTTAACAGTAAACATGTGTAGTAACAACAGAATAAACCATCACACAAAGCATCACACATGAACACCAGGATTTTTAGGTGGAAACCCAAGTCGGGAGAAAACCACCGCTGCAGTTGCTCAGCCTTCAATATTTTATTATAGAGAAATCATCTTACAACATATGTGCTGGCGCAGACTTGACCAGCACGCAGGCACCCACCTGCGCTCGTTTACCAGCCTCTCCTGGAAGGGAGCTCCAACCCCCTGACTCGTTTACCCGCCTCTCCTGGAAGGGAGCTACGACCCCCCGATCTCGTTTACCAGCCTCACCTGGAAGGGAGCTACAACCCCCTGACTGAAGGCTACAACCCTCAGCACCACCTTGGACCACGTTTCATCAATTTTCACACTGGATCCAACAACTTCAATAGAACACAACTTGCAGGCCACGTTTCATCATATTTTTAGACTGGACCCTTTCCATACTTTTAAGCACAGTCAACCATGAAACAGATACATATAACTCACTGACAGATATCAGTAAACCAGCAGAACAGATCAGACATTTCTTACCACAGACTTCAGCAAACCCTAGTTTGCATACGTGCTTTCCTTTCTCTGATGTCGCGTATATACGCGCTTCCGTTCACATAAACCAGCGTATACTTCTGTACATATTACAGATCCAATTTCATTGCGCATACGCGCTTTCTCTTCAGCGAAGCCGCGTATATACGCACTTCCTCTTCGGCGAACTAGCGTATGGTTCTTCAGACTTTTATGTCATTGCAATTCTTCACAACAGATACATCACTTCAGATTTTACCCTTTACCTCAGACAGATGTTCGCCTCATCACATATCTAATCATTCCATAAACAGATCTAGCAAATACAAGTACATTTCAGATCTAGATCCCCTTCTTCATCATTGGTGCATCATACATTCAGATCTATCATTCAACTGTAACCCTTTCCATTCAGATATCCTTCAGAGAGAAGTATTCATTCAAGCTCAGACATCTTGCACCCCCACTCATGATTTGCACAATAAATTTCTTCTCCTTATATAGGTTTATACATTTTCAATACCATGAGCCAAAACCACAATACTTCTGATGGTATTCCTGGACGGGGTCATTTAGACGAATCATTACCCAATACAATGGGTCAATACCATGGTGGTTACCCCTGGTTTTGCACTTTATGAGCGCTTTTTCCCATACGCGACTTGGCACGTTGTTTCCCGCGTGCATACGCGACTTCTACTAGACAGATCCGCGTATTCCTTGAGACATACTCTTTTCACCATAGATTTAGCACATGCTGAATTCCTTTCTTCATTACCTTCTATAGATACATCAGATTTAGTTCATCAAGATATATTCTATCAAGCACAACTTCATCAAGTAAGTTGCCATCATATTCATCAAGTGGGTTGCCATTCAAGGACAACACTCGTCAACAATCTCATGTCTTCATCTTAATTCAGTGGGTTGCCATCAAGGACAACACTCTGCATCATATTGCCAACAATTTCATCCTGCATCTCTTGTTTTTTGCAATATTCCTGATATTTCTTCAAAAAACCCTCTTCATTTTCTCCCAAGAAGTAATAGTATTTCCTCCCAACCCCATGAACTAGTGTAAACTCAAGAGTCCTTAAGGGTTGCTGGGAAAAGCTTTAATTTTTGGGTGTCCAAATAATAGTCATAACTTCTACAAAGTATATCAAACTCAAAAAGAAAAAAATTGCGATCCTCATGCACATTACCGTGAAAATGTGGAAGAATGGAAGGTGGAATACTTATCATTTGAACAGTTGGATTTAGGTCCACAATTGGAAACCCAAAAGTGGAATCCTCTTCCTATGGCTAATTCTCACCAATCCACTCACCATGCACTTCCTCATTTTCTTCCATATTTTATCCTAAAAAAAAAATACTTCCTGCAAATTGTGAAGGTCGACTTTATTTAGGATTTAATTTTTCAATCCCCGCAATCTCTTTCTTCCCTTCCACGGGCTGTGAAACACCTGAGCTACTATCTCCAGAATCTAGATGAAAGGTACCAATGTGATTGGTATGTGTCTACTTGGAGTTATTTCTTGCAACAGAAGGCCCACCATGAGAAAAAACTTCCTATTTATTGATATTTCCTTTATCTTTCTTGGGCTTCGGACCCCTACCTCTCCTAGTCATGCATTTTAAAAGAAATAAGACCATAAATAATCAAAAAAATTGTGAAAATTATTATTGGAACAAATCATTTCAAACCCAAATTCTGCAACTTATTCAAAAATAATTTCTACAACCCATAATCAATGAAAAAAAAACTCCTTCAAGCAATAGAAGCACACTACAAATTTAAAAAAAAACACAACTTACCTCTATAGTAGAAAAGAAAATCATAACTTTACCATAATTCCTTTCAACACCTCTTGGGAAACGACACCAAAATTTTGGTTGGAAGAATTTTAATTCAATTCACAACATTTACTTGTCAAACCAGGGCCTCGTAGACTTCAAGGTGTAGCACAATTAATACCAAAGGTTCTAGATAGATTCGGTAAATCCTATCTCTATCCCAACAATTAAATAAACCAGGTTCTAAAATGCTTCAAATCAAATCCCTTTACTTCTTTTCCTGCACTTTTCACAAAGTAATACCAAAACCACTACAGAAACATGATCTTCACATGAAATGAAAATAAGATACTTTTCAAAAATATTTCATTTCAAAACAAATGAACTCAGGATTCATTGGAATAATCAAACAAATGCAAGATTTGTTCCTATAGTAAACAACCATTCAAAACATCCAGTTCTTGTACTTTTGAAAAAATTCTATTCTTTCCCTCTTAAAATATTTTGTTGCTGCACTAAATATATTGCGTGAAAAGACTAACTATTTTGGTGTGAAATAAAGCTTGTTTAAATTAAAAGTGCATTCTCAAACTCAACATATGGTATTTTGTTACTGACAATTAAACCTCAACATGGAATATCAAACATAAGGAAAATGTATGACACATGTGCACACTAGACAAATAAAGTCAACTCACCAAATCTAATTTTCCAAGCCAGGAGTTACTTCAATACCAAGATAGTAGTGAAAATAGCCCCAATCAGTCATTTCAAAACCTTTCCTCAATTCCTTCTTTATGGATGCAATCTAGCTCTCATTGCTCCCTATCATCAAAAGATCATCTACATACACTATAAGATATACAACTGTTTTTCCAAATTTCTGGACAAACAAATTTGCATCATCAAGATCTTGTTTGAAGTCGAGTTTCTTAAGATGCTCAATTAACTTCTCATATCAGGCTCGCGTTGCTTGCTTGAGGCCATATAAGGATTTCAAAAGATTTCATACTTTGTGTTCTTGGCCCTTCACAAAAAATCCTTCTTGTTGGGACATAAAAAAAAATTCTTTCAAATATTAATTCAAGAAAGAAGTTTTTACATCCATTTGATGGACTTTCCAACCGATATGAGCTTCCAAGGCAAAGAGTGTCTGGATGGTAGTCGATTTTGTTGTGGGGGAAAAGCTTCCTCATAGTTGACCCCTTCAATCTGTGCAAAACATTTTTCCAAAAACCTGGCTTTGTGCTTGTCAAGTGAGCATCAAATTTATACTTGTTCTTGTAGACCCACTTGCAACCAATTGGTTTTATTCCCAATGGAGGATCAACCAGCTTCCAGGTGTTATTCTTTATGAAGGCATCATATTCTTTCTACAAGTGACTTCTTTGAAGGAATTTGGTTCAAAATTTGTAGACAAATTAAGTTCACAATCATAAGAAACATCCATATCAACAAGTGAATCAGAATCATCTACATCACCTCCATTTTTCTTGGTTTTACTTCTTGTTCCTGTCTTTCCAACCTCATAAGGATGAACACTTTAAAGTGTCTTTGTCAGCCATTTTGGAAGACCTTTCTGCGATGGCGTAGGCTGCTCAGTTGATTGAGTTGAGGTTGAATCAAGATTTAGTCATTAGGGGAATTTTGATGTCTAAAATGTACCACCAAAATAAACTTTATGAGAACCAATAAGATTCAAGATGATGATGTCAACCATGGGGGATGATTCACCATTTTTGGAGTAAAAAAGTAAAAAGAATAAAAAATAATAAAATAATCAAACTATTTTTTCAACTCTTATTTTCAACTTATCTCCCTAAGGGTTAATTCAAATTTCGAGGTGGAGTACTTGTTGGATGAAAAATTCAATTCCCCATCCAATGACTACCCATGTTGCATACTTTTGATGGACCCTCCTACACGAAGAATGAGAAATACATGAAAAAATGTGATTGCAATCACATTTTTTATGTATTTCTCATTTTTCGTGTAGCAGAGTCCATCAAAAGTATGGAATGTGGGTACTCCTTGGATGGGGAATTAAATATTTCATCCAATGAGTATTTCCGCTCGAAATTTGAGTAAAAAGTTAGGGAGATAAGTTCAAAATACGAGTTGAAAAAGTAGTTTTTTCTTTTTTACCTCTAAAATTTGATGATGTAAACAAATCTTATTTTATTGTTTCCACTATTATTTTATAATTTCCTTAGGAGGCCCATTTTAGACCTCAAAATTCCCCTAATGCTCCCAATTATGTCAATCACATCACTCAAAGTGTCATCAGTGGTTGGAGCTTCATGTGGGCAAGAGAGTGCTTCAGAAGAAGATTCCAAAGATTGAACCAGTATAGGAATCCCCCCTTCAAGATGTGGAATCTGATTATCAAATTCTTGAAAGAAATTTTCATGTCTGAAGTTATCCAAGTGATCAAGCATCCACTCAAAAACATTGTCAGCCTTATAATATTCAAGAAAGATGACATCTATAGATAATAAAAAATTCTTATTAACTTCATCATAGAGACAGTATGCTTTGGAGGTATTTGAATACCCCAAGAAGATACACTTACGAATCCTTGCATCAAGTTTGTTCCTTTGTTCCTTAGGTATCAAGGCATAACAGATGGAACCAAAAACCCTGGGATGATTTACCTAAGGAGTGTGGCCATAACACATTTTATAAGGAGCCTTGTTTCTAATAGCATTAGAAGGACACCTATTCTTTATATACACAACACATAGAACTCCATCAGCCCAAAACATCAGTTTAAGCACAGTTGTTTGATGTTTGATCCAATGCTAGCGAAGATAGTTTTCAAATTCATCTGAAGTGAACTCTTTTCCATTATCATTATGAATAGAGCCAATATGAGATTGTGCATCATTTTCAATCCATCCATAAAAGTTCTTGAATGTTTAAAAAGCATCAGATTTGTTCTTCAATAAATAAACCCAACACATTCTAGTGTAGTCATCAATAAATGCCATCATATATTTATTACCATTTGTGGGAGGAACATTCATTGGGCCGCATAAATATGAATAAATGAGTTCAAGTTTTCTATGTACTATGGAATGTGAATCATGAAAATACTGTTTTCTATGTTTTCCTAGAATACAAGCATCACATTGCTTAAGTTTCCTAGGAATTGTAGGAAAACCTGTAACACCACTTTTCTTTAGCATATGAAGGATGTCATAATTCAAGTGTTCAGATCTAGCATTCCATAGAAGACTTCATGGAAATTTACCTTCATCATAGTGAGAACTGTATGAAATTTATTTTTCATGAGCAGAGGTACCTTGCAACTTCAAAATTCTTTCTTCCTCTTTCCCCGTCATGACAAGTGAGTGATTTTATGCTTTTATGACCTCAACCTTTCAATAAAATATGTGAATGGAGTGTTCTTGCTAGTGGATGTGGACTAAATACAACAAGTGTCTCCTCAAATCCGAGAGGTATAAAAATTCATGTAGAAGAAAGTTCGAAAGACCAAGAAATTTGAGCCTAATGGTGCCAAGCCCTGATGGCTTGAGTTTTGACTTGTATGCAAAGTATATTTCTCAATCAACTTTGTCAGTAAATTCTTCAAAAAAATCTCTTGTAAAATTCATGTGGCAAGTTTCTCCTGAATGAAGAAACCAATAATCTTTCCATGAAGCAAGTGAAGCATTGAACAAGTCTTCATTTACTCCAATATTGCAATATGCCACAACATAATGAGTGGATTCAGGTGGTTTGCCTCTCTTTGTTATGGTTTTTACCTTTAGCTTCATTTCTTTCGTACCAATTTTTTCCCATGGAAACTTACACGTGGATGAATCATTTCCATCTCTATTTCAACGTATGTAATGAATATCAATCTTTTCTCATTGGAATTGTCTGCCCCCTTATCTCCAAAATTTCTTCTTCCTCTTCCTCTTTGTCCACCTCTTCCTATAGTAGAATATTGAGCATGATTCATCTCTCTTTATGCAAGATACACATATTCTTTAGAACATTGAGGAGTTGTCTTCTTCCCAAAATCCTTTTCTCTCTCAACAAACTTCCTTTGAAGGGAGTTAAAGGTAATCTCCTTGATATTTCCACTTGCTTGCAACGACTCAAGATATTGTGAATAAGTGGGATATAGTGCCTTGACATAAGCTATGAGAGGAATGTCTATTTTAAGACCAATGGTATTTATATCATGCATTATGGATCTTACTTTTGATGCTAAAGCAAGAGGGACATCATTTTCTAATTCAAGACTGAACAAAAGTTAATCATCAATTGGACAAATTCAAGTTTAGATTCTGAGTCATAGAATTCCTTCAACTTTGTTAAGGCTTCAAAAGAATTTGAAAATGGTGAAATATGGTGACTCACCTCTTCATTTATATATGTTGCAATCAAGGCATAGGATTTTATGTTATTATTTTCCAAAATGGCGATCTCCTTGTCTGAGGTGGGCTTTGCAGGTGCATTGTCTCCTTCTCGTTCACAATTTCCTCTCCAAAACTCATTAAAAATGAGAATGTGTTTTATCTTCCTTGAACATTCAGGATAGTTCTCTTTTCTCGAGATAAATACTCCAAAAATAGATATCAATGAATGCATTTTAAATATGTTTAAAATGCTACCAATATAAAAAAATTGCACTTGTGGTTGTAAAAAATACAATTCTGATATATATATAGTAGAGGTATATATGGGGGAGGGCTTATGAGGGGAGGTTTATACGAGAGGTGGAGTTATATAACTATGAGAGGTATTAATTGTGGAAGATTTATATTATAGCGCGAGGTTCATAACTGTGGAGTTATATGAGCGGGGGATTATATATTATAATTAGCGGAGGAGTGGTAAGTGGTGGTATGGACAGGTGGTTTTGTGGGTCGTTTGGAAATTTCTATTGGAATTGATGATAATTCCAGAACAAAATATTGAGAGAATAATACTCTCCTTCCAACACAGAGAATTACAAAAAAAATTTCTCACTGATAGACAGAGTTGACAAACTGTAACTATTTCATTAACTGTGACAACTATTACAAAAAAAACTTCCTCCTCTAACAGGGGCATCACACCTTGACTGCTTCAGAATGCAATGCACAAAAGTTCTCTGTCTCTGTTACTCCAAAAAAAATACACTCTGTCTTTTCAAAAGACTCCGTCTGTCTGTTTTTCCTTTGGGCACATTTGCTATTTCTTAGCAATACACTGGTGTGTAAAAAAAAATTACATTAGCCTCTTGGGCTCACTTCATATATGGCGCAACACATTAACATAACACAAAAACTATTAAACATATGTTTATAATAAATTTTTCAAAGTTTATAATAAACATTTACATTTTGTTATAAATAGTATATAACCAAAACTAAAGGCTTTGGGCCGCGCGATATACAATATTTCAAAGTTTATAACATAGTTTCCATTGCGTGATGTGTAAAAACAATGTAAACAAAACATGACATTAAACCTTCGCATGTGGTGGACCCGCCGGATTTCAAAGCTAATTAACCAAACTGTAATAAAAATCGCGTAACACTTTGTGCGACTTCATCATGGGAAAAAATTCGCGCGATAGCGTTTTGATTGGCCGAGGACTGGGGCCCACGGACTTCAAAAACTTATAATCCAAATCACATATAATTTTCACGTAACACTTTGCCCCGATGATGTCAAGGGGTTTTGTAACGCGAAAACATTAGAGTCCAGTTTATAAAACACTTCAAGTCTAGAAATGTGGTTGCTGACGTCGGCTCCAAAATAACGTGATAAGACACAATTGGACCACGTCTCTGTGCGTTGGCTGAGGATGTCAGCTGCTCTCGTGGCCTGCTGGGACCACCAGACTTTAAACAAAAATGACTTCCGACGTACAAAAAACAAGAAAGACTTTGTTTTCAATTTCAAACTTTGTTTTCCAAAATACAAAGGACTGTAAGGTTTTAAACTCCGAACTTGATTGTTCAACTAAAATAGTAAGCGGCTCTGTGACAGAAATTTCTGAAACAAAATTAGAAAGCAGCGACTGTGGGCTGAGCAATTGAAATTAACATTTCAACACTCTCCCTTAAGTTCAACTGCTGGGTTATCAGTCATACCCATGCATTTCCTCAAATATTCAAAGCTTTTCTGCCCCATTGGCTTTGGCAGTATATCTGGAAATTTCTCCTGAGTCCTGCAATGTTTTAAAATTATTTCTCCATTGTTCACTAGCTCCCTGATGTAGTGAAACTTAGCATCTATGTGCTTTGTCCTTTTGTGAAACATAACATTTTTATACAATGCTATGGCTGAGCTATTGTCACAATAAATCACTGTGCCTTTTACCTGTTCTTGACATAAACTTCTCAGCATTCTTCTCATCCACACTGCTTGACATGCTGCTTCTGTAGTTGCCACATACTCTGCCTCTGCTGTAGACAATGCTACAATAGGCTGCTTTTTAGAAGCCCATGAAATAGCTCCTAAACCCATATGAAAAGTATAATGGGATGTGCTTTTCCGGTCATCTACACTTCCAGCCCAATCACTATCAGTGTATCCAATCAACTTAGAATTTTCTGAAGTAGTATACAAAATACCATACTTTTTAGTTCCTTTCACATACCTCAGAATTATTTTTGTTGCTTGCCAATGTGCTTCTCTTGGCCTCTCCATAAATCTAGAAATTAAACTAACAACATGCATTATATCTGGCCTAGTTGCAGTCAAATACATGAGTTTTGGTTTTTAAACTCATGTGGTGATCATTTTTTAAGGAGTTTTTCGGATTATCCACATTGCTAGAAAACAAGTGTCGACGTTTCGAATCCCAATGGGGATCCATCATCAGGACATACTTTGAATGAAGAAATGAGAGAAAAGACTCAGACCATTGATAGAGGTGGAGGATGCTTATCTAGAAAAGGGCTGACCAAATTTTTTTTTATTCTTATACTTTTTCTAACTTTAATAATTTCATTACTTTTAATAATTTTATTATTTATTTATTTATTTAATTTTTTCAAATAATTATAATAATTAAAATCCTAATAACAATATTGTTTTATTAAGGTTAATGAAATACTATAAGCTAATTAATTTTAGGCTTTAATAAAAAGTAAATATATAATTGAATTTAAAAGGAAATATTTAGTTTACTAAATATATCATTGTAATTCATTATATATCTAATTTTATTATAAAATTAATCTTAAAGACTAAATTAAATATTAATAAGGAAAAAGCTAAAAAGTGAAAACAATGAGGTGATTAATAATTTTAATAAAAGATTTAATAAAATGTAAGTATATAATTGAACTAAAAGGATATATTAAGTTTCTTAATATATCATTTTAATTTATTATATATTTAATTTTAATGATTTAATCTTAATAAAGTTTTAAGCTTATTTATAATTTAATAAAATCATAAAAATTATTAATTAATTAATTAACCTTTAATTTTAATCAAATAAAGATTAATTAATTAATAGGGATGATTACTAGCAACTATGCTTTATACAAACTTGGATCAAAATCCTTGCAACCAAATACATGAGGCTGCCAACTATGCTTTTATACAAATTTGGATCAAAATCCTTGTTTCCGTCATCTTTACTGAGTTTCAAACCCATTACTATGGGTGTTATTGTTGCCTTGAAATCCTACATATTAAATCATTCCAAAACTTCATTAACATATTTTACTTGTGAGATAAAAATCCCATTTTCATTTTGCTCTACTTCTATCCCTAAGAAGTATTTCAACAATCCCATGTCAGTCATTTCAAATTCATCTTTCATGACTGTTTTAAAATTTTCAACAAGGTAATTATCATTACCTATGAATATCACATCATCAACATATAAAACCACAATCAGCATCTTACCATCCTTTTCTTTGATGTATATTGTGGGTTCTCCTTCACATTTTTCAAACCCATTCTCTAGTAGATAGGAATCTATCCTACTGTACCATGCTCTTGGTGCTTGCTTCAGCCCATAAAGAGCTTTCTTCAATTTGCAAACTTTTTGCTCTTGGCCCTTTTTCTCATAGCCTAGAGGTTGTTCAACATAAACCTCTTCCATTAACACTCCATTTAAAAAATTTTATTTTACATCCATTTGGTAAACTTTCCATTTATTTTGTGCTGCTATGGACAACATTGCTCTCACTGTTTCCATTCTTGCAATTGGTGCAAAATTTTCCTCATAATCTCTTCCATGTTGCTGCTTATAACCTTTGACAACAAGTCTGGCCTTGTGTCTTTCAATCTTACCTTCAACATTTCTTTTGGTCTTGTAGACCCATTTAATTCCAATGACTTCCTTACCTTTTGGGAGTTCAACCAAATCCCATGTTTTGTTCTTCTTTATTGCATTAATTTCTTCATCCATGGCTTCTATCCATTTTCTATCTTTTATAGATTCCTCAAAATGAATAGGATCATCAATATGACAATACAAAGCAAATAAAGAATTCATACCTTCATTTGTTGTCTCTTTCTCATAAATTTCATTTAAATTTCTGAATCTTGTTCCTCTTTCATTAGATGTACTTGTGCTTGAAGTAGCACTCAAATCTCCTCCATTTGGTGTGCTTGGATAAGCACTCTCATTACTTCTCAATGGTGTTCTTACTCCTGCTTGAGGTGTCCATTGCTGTCCTTCTGTTGGTGGAGGTTGTGCTACTGATGAGGTATTATTTTCAGCTACATCTTCCTCATCTTCATCATGAGACAAACAACTTTTAACATTGATTTTTTTCTCAATGCTTCCATCCCATGCTTCTTCTTCAATGAATTGCACATCTCTGCTTATAAAAAATTTCTTTGTGGATGGGTTATATAATCTATATCCCTTGGAGTCTTCACAATATCCAAGGAAGATGGACTTCTCCCCCTTATTGTCCAACTTCTTCCTCAACTATTCTGGAATGTTTGCATAAGCCACACACCCAAAAACTCTCATGTGGGTGACTCCTTGTTTTCTGCCACTTCACGCTTCTTCTGGAACTCTGTTCATTACAGCTTTTGTTGGGCATCTATTTAAAATACACACAGCACAATTTGTAGCTTCTGCCCAATACTCATTTGGCAAGTGTTTTGCCTTTAGCATACTTCTCACCATTTCCATTATGGTTCGATTCTTCCTTTCAGCAACACCATTTTGCTGCGGTGTGTATATTATAGTAAACTATTTGTGTATGCCATTTTCTCTGCAAAAATGCAGAAATTCTTTTGAGATGTATTCACCTTATATATCAGTTCTAAGAACTTTGATATGCTGCCCACTATGTTTCTCTACTATAGCTTTAAAATGGAAAAAAATTTCAAAGACTTCACTTTTATATTTCAAGAAATAAACCCATACTTTCCTTGTGAAATCATCAATGAAGGTTAGCATGTAATTGCTGCCTGAAACTGATGCTGTTTGCATCGGCCCACATAAATCTGAATGAATAATTTCTAACGGTGCTTTTGTCCTTATGCTCTTTCCTAATGGAAAGTTTTCTCTGTGTTTTTTTCCCAAGATGCAGCCTTCACATAGGCTATGTGGTTTCTCAATCAATGGTAGTCCTCTTACCATTCCTTTTCTGTGCATCAAATTCAGACCTCCGAAATTGAGATGTCCAAATATCAAGTGCCATAACCCATTCTCATCTTTCATTTCCTTCTGAAAGACCTCTTGAGTTACAACTGCTACATTTTTTTTCTTTTCCCTTCAAATCTGTATTGAGTTTGAGTGGAAACATTCTATTGTTGGTCATTTGTATTTCAACAATAATCTTCTTGCTTGGAGGTATGTCCATTATTGTGCACACATCATTTTTAAAAACTACATTATAACCTTTGTTTATGAGTTGCTCGACGCTCAAAAGATTACACTTCAAACCAGGAACATAGTACACGTCTGGCACAAATTTTTGCTCACCATTTCTTGCACGGATACTAACTCTGCCTTTTCCCTTGATAGAAATCTTAGTATCAGTTCCTATTGTTACTTCTGATTTAACTTCTTCATCAAGATTGGCAAACATTGCTATGTTTCCAGTCATGTGATTACTGTAGCCTGAATCTAAGAACCATACATCATTCTATCTATCTTGTGCTACATTACATGTTAACAGCACATTCTTTGGGTTATTTTCTTCTCTTGCTACATTAGCATTCTGCCTATTATTCATGTCATTTTTTTTTTCTACACTCATTGGCATAGTGCCCATATTTTTTGCAATAATGACATTGGACAATTGATTTATCATACCTTTGTCCTTGAGCATGTTGGTGTCCACCTTTCTAGCTGCTGCTTTGGTCGTGGCTTTGATTCTGACTGTTGCTCCTTCCATGTGAATGTGTAGAGTTGTTTCTTCCTTCTATGTTTTGGCTTCTGCCTCTTCCTCTTCCTCTGCCTTGACCTCTTCCTCTTCCAAAAGGCATCTGGGTCTTGAAGGCATGCTCTAGAGATGGGTTTACTGATCTTCCCAATCTCTATTCATGAGTCATCAGTGATGCATGAAGTTCATCTATTGTGAACTTTGAGAGATCCTTTATCTCTTCAATGGTGATAACAATGACATAAAACCTTGAGGGTAGGCTCCTCAATAGTTTCTCCACTATCCTTCTTTCTTCAAGTGTCTCTCCATGAGACCTTATATGATTTACTATCCCAATCACATGTGTGAAGAATGAGTCTATGTTATCAAACTCTTTCATACAGAGAGTTTCAAAATCTCTTCTCAGTAATTGTAGTTTTGTTGTTTTCACTTTCTCCATACCTTGATAGGCTATCTTCAGAGTATCCCATGCATCCTTGGATTTCTTAGTTGCTGCTATTTTTGGAAACACACTCTCATGTACTGCTTGATAGAGATAGAAGAGGGCCTTAGAGTCCTTCTTTCTATTTCTTTTCAGCAGATCCTTCTCTGCCTGTGTTTAGGCATTATACTCTTGTTCATCAACTGGTTCTTCAAAACCGTCTTCTACAAATTCCCATAAGTCCTGGGAGGCAAATAGGGCTCTCATGGTAATGGCCCAATAATCGTAATTCTTCCCATTAAATTGAGGAAGCTGAGTATTTCCAATGCTCATACCAGTGCTTGGTCCTGCCATTGCTTATAGACTAAACTTTGAAATATACTTGACTGTGTTTTTCTAAACAAACTGTCTTTCCTTCTTTAAAGGACAAAATTTTGTTTCTGAGGACTTCTCTTTTAAACAAAACAATAACTCTTTTTTTTAGAAATACCTGGACTTTACCTCTGCTGGGCTTGCTGGAGTTCTACAGGTGAACTGCTGCAACAAATCCTTCTTCCTTCAACTTCTTTGACACCTTCAAAGAGCCTGGATAAGCTTCGATACCATGTTGGAATTTATGATAATTCCAGAACAAAATATTGAGAGAATAATACTCTCCTTTCAACACAGAGAAATAAAAAAAAAATTGCTCACTGATAGACAGAGTTGACAAACTGTAACTATTTCATTAACTGTGACAACTATTAAAAAAAAAAAGGTCCTCCTCTAACAGAGGGATCACACCTTGACTGCTTCAGAATGCAGTGCACAAAAGCTCTCTATCTCTGTTACTCCAAAAAAAATACACTCTGTCTTTTCAAAAGACTCTGTCTGTCTATTTTGCCTTCGGGCACATTTGCTGTTTCTTAGCAATACATTGCTGTGTAAAAAAAATTACATTAGCCTCTTGGGCTCACTTCATATATGGCGCAACACATTAACATAACACAAAAAATATTAAACATATGTTTATAATAAGCTTTTCAAAGTTTATAATAAACATTTACATTTCGTTATAAATAGTATATAACCAAAACTTAAGGCTTTGGGCCGCGCGATATACAATATTTCAAAGTTTATAACATAGTTTCCAATGCGCGATGTGTAAAAACAATGTAAACAAAACATTAACAAAACATGACATTAAACCTTCGCATGTGGTGGACCCGCTGGATTTCAAAGCTAATTAACCAAACTGTAATAAAAATCGTGTAACACTTTGTGCAACATCATCATGGGCAAAACTCCTCGCAATAGCGTTTTGATTGGCCGAGGACTGGGGCCCATGGACTTTAAAAACTTATAAGCCAAATCACATAGAATTTTCACGTAACACTTTGCCCCGATGACGTCAGGGGGTTTTGTAATGCGAAAACGTTAGAGTCCAGTTTATAAAACACTTCGGGTCCAGAAATGTGGTTGCTGACGTCAGCTCCAAAATAACGCGATAAGATGTGATTGGGCCACGTATCTATGCACTAGTTGAGGATGTTGGCTGCTGTCGTGGCCTGCTGGGACCACCAGACTTTAAACAAAAATGATTTCCTGCATACAAAAAGCAAGAAAGACTATGTTTTAAATTTCAAACTCAGTTTTCCAAAATACAAAGGACTGTAAGGTTTTAAACTCCGAACTTGACTGTTCAACTAAAATAGTAAGCGGCTCTGTGACATAAATTTCTGAAACAAAATTAGAAAGTGGAAAATGTGGGCTGAGCAGTTGAAATTAACATTTCAACAATTTCGTATGGTGGTTCGTATGCCAGTATGGAGGACCGAGAGTTTGGTGGGTCGTATGCCAGTTTTTGTTTGGCAGTTTGGTGGGAGGACCTATGGTATGGAGCAGTGGAGTTATATGAGACAAGGTTATATGTATGACCAGAAGTTTGGAAGAGAGGGGTTATATAATTGTGGAGAGTGATATAACCGGTATGGTGTTATATAATGCAGAGTATGGAGGAGTATATAACGCGGAGCAGTATGTGGTATGCGATAAACTGGTATGGCGTTACAGATCAGTGGTATGGGAGAAACCAGTGTACGAGAGGTGTTATATAGTAGTGTGAGGAGCAAGGAGGAGAGGTGTGATACCAAAATGCAACCACAGTAATACAGTCAACGTAATTCCGTAACAAAGAGAGGTGTGATCTATCAACAAAATACAATGCAACACAATCACAGTAACATAGTAATACCATCAATACCATTCAACACAACTTCCAACAACCATTTAGGTTCGGTCATTCACCATCTACTCATCATGCAGATTAACCATAGATTGGCCATTGCAAAAAAAATCAACGCAGAGTTGTGAATGCACACCAGGTTTAATTAATGCAGATAAAATAATTTGTATCAACATATAACTCCAATTCAACGCCTCAGTTAATGCATATTCTCCAAAGATTGATATGATGCAGGGTTTTTTGGTATTCTACCAAACGCAGAGCATACTCCGTCTAGAACCATGCTCCATGGAATAATGGAATGCAAATTATATGCAGGGATTTGACAGATTGCAAAAAGAATGATAGAAGGAATTTACAAGGGCAAAAAGGAAGCCAAAAATGGAGTTCGCTCTGATATCATGTTTGGCCAGGAGGTAACTCCACAAAAAGTTTTTTTTTTTTTTTTTTTTTTTTTGCATTAAGGTTAATCATAGATATATAAATGGAGGGAGAGACTCTTTGGAATCATATCCCAGTGTCTCTTCATATTCGAGCTCTCCTTATTTTATATTTACACTATTTTGCACATATTCACCCAAACCCAATGATTAGGTGTCAAAAAAATTCAATCATGCACTTACCTGTTTAATTAACACTATCTTTCAAAGTCAAAGTATTTTTTGTGTAAAAATATTATATAGGTTATCTGGAACAAATAACTTGACTATTAGCTCAATGATAATGAAACTTTGTTCCCGAACTAGAGGTATCAAGACAACTAAATTTCTTGCCCTGAACTTCACAAAATCATAGACACTACTCATATTTTTAAATCACAAAACCTTACAGAAGAGAATAGACCCACTCATTACAATAGAGTTTCATACAGATAACCTTGAAATTTTAATAGAGTATCAACAGACAACATTCATCCACCAAGAGAAATGGTTTCTTTCCTCATTGTGAATTGACAAACTTAAATGAACATGCACCAGTTACCAAACTATAACTTTAATGTGAGAGGGTCTCCTTCACCCTCAACCCCATCAACCAAATATTTATTTGTTATCATACAAAAGAACTGTGACAAGACTAAGTGTTAGGGTTTAAACCTTTGTTCAAGAAATAACTTAGAAAATGAGAATATACTTTCAGATATGAATCCTTACTTCTTCTCACAAACAATGCACAAGGTTTCTCGACATCTCATTCAAGAAATAAGTTTAAAAATTAAAATAAACTTCAGATATGAGCCATTACTATTCCTTATAAATCATGCACAAGGTCTCTTAATATTCCACACACACTTGATACAAGCAGTCGAATATGCACACGCTCATACCAACTTTAACACGCAATATATCACACACTAAAACGATTTGAGGGAGAACGAGCTGGGTTGGCTGGCCCTAGCCAACCAACTCGTTTCCCTTCGAGAAAATTAGTTAAGTTATGCGAAAGAGATTAACCATCTACAGGAAAAAATAAATTGATGAACCTGGCATTAATCTCCTTTTATTAATCAAAGGGTCTCTACTCAATACAATTGATGCAACAATGGATCTAGCTCCATAGGAGGTTATGGCGATAAAATCCTTCAAAATACCAAAACAAGAAACTTTCCATAGTAGCGGTAACTTATATTCTCTTGTAACTTTATACATATACATTTTAAATAGGCTCTCGGCCATAGCAAGTCGGTCACAAAAATACAACTTGTTGCCAACTGCTTCCTAACAATGGAAACCCTCACACACTTTGTTTCACTCAAACCATTTGCAGGAAGAAAATAACAAAAATATGTTGAATACCAGGAGTGAAATCACGTGATTTCTTCCTTGACAACTCACATCGAACTCCTAGTCAAACTGTCAAATCCAATGACCTTCCTACTTTGGTGCAGGAATCTTGAGACCATGATCTTCTTGTGCCATAACACTTCGATTTTGAAATTAGTGACAAACATTGAAAACTATTCTTTAGGAAACATGATGGTAAACTTATAGTTAGAAATATTAATCTATTTAATGTTTTGTTAAAGATAAGCAACCCTTACCCATTTTACCTAACGAAACATAAAGAAAGGTTAGAAATGTATGCATGGAGGTTTATTTAGCTTGTGAAATAGAGATTAAGGCAGGGGTATTTGGGTAAAAATTAGAGCAATTATAGGGCCTAATAGAGCATCCTAGCATTCACTTTCACTTGGAGAGAAGTAAGAAAAGGACAAGAAAAGAAATTGTGGGCAACAAAAAACAAGAATGGATCAACAACTAAAAATAGAGTTCATTGAAGGTAACAAGTTGCATGTGTGATTTCCTTGCGGAGATTTGGATGCATGGTACATGCATGTGGTTGTTTTGTTATTTTGTTGGTATTTCCTAGATTGATAGTGGTTTCAACCTTTCCTTGACATTTCCTAGATAGCCATGATGTAGTGGGTTCTCTATTTTGATTAAGCTTTAGTTAGTTAGTAGGCTTGGATCCTGGTGAGAACATTGTTACCGATGAAATAGGTAACCTGACCTCAAAACGGGAACTCTAGCTCAAAAAGACTCAAAAAACATGAAAAAACACCGCAAAAACAAAAAAAGTGTATTCCAGAACGCACTTGGTTTTTTTTTAAGGTCAAATTTCAACATTTTATAAAATTATGCTAAAAACAAAATTGTTTCTTGAAGAAAGGATTGAAAAAACACCCTCAAAACAAAACCAATTGATGCTGGAATAACAAAAAAAAAAAAGTGTGTCATATTTTTGACATTTTTAAAAATAGAAATAACATTTTTTAATTTTTAAAATTCAAACATTAAAAAAAACCTAAAATTTAAGAAAAAAATAAAAACATTTTAAAGCTTAAAATTTAAAAATATGTAGGAATAAAAAAATAAAAATAAAAACAAAATAAAAATTTTAATTCAAACATTAAAAAAAACCTAAAATTTAAGAAAAATAAAAATAAATTTAAAGATTAAAATTTCAAAATATATCGAAATAAAAAAAAAATATTAAAAAAAAGGAAAAAAAAAAAGAAGAAGTTAAGAAAATAAAGAAATTATAAAAAATAAAATATAGAAATTAAATTTAAAAAAGATAAAGAAAATGTTTATTAAATTAAAATAAAAAATAAAAAATTAAATTAAATAAAATTAAATAAAAAAAATAAATTTAAAGAAATATATTAAATTTTAATAAATTTAAAACTTTAAAATAAAAATTAAAAACAAAAATACATTATTTAAATTAAAAGTAAAAAAATGAAAAATTAATTAAAAATAAAAAATAAAAAATAAAATACAATAAAAATATTAAATTTAAAAAAATATATATTGAAAAAAACAAATAAATTTTAAAAAATAAGTTAAATTTAAATTATAAAAAATAAAATATATATATCAACTTAAATTAAAAATATATAAATTAGATTTTATTAAATTTAAAAAAAAATGTTAATATTAAAATAAAAAATTAAATTTAAAAATGAAAAATATTAAATTTTAATAAATAAATGAATAAACAAATAAATTTTGAAATAAAAAATAAATTTTAAATAAAAAAAAAAAAAAAACCATTGTTAAAATAAAAAGTTAAAAAACTTTAAAAATCAATTAAAAATGAAAAATTGAAAAAAATATATTAAATAAAATATATTAAATAAAAAAAATAATAATAAACAAATTAATTTGAAAATATTAAGTTTAATTTTAAAAAAAAAATCTAATTTTAAATACACAATTTTAATTGAAATAAAAAAAATATATATATAAAAATTTTATGTAATTAAAAAAATAATAATAATAAAATTAAAAATTAAAAAAAAAAAATATAAAATTCAAATAAATTAAAAAAAAATACAAAATTTATTAAATTTTAAAAAACTAAACATAAAATTTAATAATAATAATAATAATAATAATTAAAAAAATTTAAAAAAAATAAAAAATTTAATAAAAATTATTAACAAAATTTAGAAAAAAAAAAGTTTAAAACAAAAAAAAATGAATAAAAATAAAAATAAATAAACAAAAAAATTTAAAACAAATTAAATTTCAAATATAAAAATTAAATTAAAAAATTAAAAAAATAAATTAAAAAAAAAAGAATGAATTTAAAAAAAAAATATTAAAAATTAAAAAAAAATTAAAAAGAAAAGAATTTTTTTATCGTGGTGGCGTCGCCAATCGGCCTCCCACCCAGGTGGCAGTGGAGGTCGGCCGCTGGGCGGGCGGGGAGGCTGCATGTAGCCCCGCCGCCACCTGGGTTGGAGGCCGATTCCAGGAATCGGCCTTCTGCGGCTGGAGAATGATTCCCAGAATTGGCCTCCCGCCCAAGTGGCGACGGAGGCCGACTGCTGGGCAGGCAAGGGGTTGCATGCAGCCTCCCCGCCCGCCAAGCGGCCAGCCTCTGCCGCCACTTGGGCGGGAGGCCGATCGGCGTTGCCACCACGATAAAAAAAAATAAAAATTGTTTTTAATTTTTAATTTTTAAAATTTTTTTTTTTTTTTTTTTAATTCAAAAAATTTAAAATTATTTTTTTAATTCAAATTTTTTATTTTAAATTTAATTTTTTTTAATTTTTTTTAATTTTTTTGTTTTTTGTTTTTAAATTTAATATTTTAGATTAAATTTTTTTTTTTTTTTTTTAATTTTAAATTTATTTATTAAATTTAATTAATTTTTTATTTTTTTTAATTTTTTAGTTTGTTTAGTTTTTCATTTTTAAATTTTATAAATTGTTTCATTTAAAAAAAAAAAAAAAAAAAACATCAAATTTATGGATACTTGTTTTTTAATTATTTACACGTGGTTTTTTTCAATTTTTTTTGTTATATATATATATATATATATATATATATATATTTTCTTTTGCAATTATATATATATATATATATATAGTTAATTTTAAAATTTGTATTTTTTTTCTTATTATTATTATTTTTTTAATTTTAATTTTTAAATTTAATTTTTTCTTTTTTGTATTTTATTTTTTTTAATCTAAATTTTAATTTTGTAATTTAAATTATTTTTAAATTTTCTATTTAAATTTTTTTTTTCAATTATATTGTTTTTTTTAATAACTTGGAAAAAAATGTTTTTGATGTTTCTTTTTTAAATTTTTTTGGTTAATTTTTGTTTTTTTTCTTTAAATTATATGTTTTTTTTTCAAATTTTGTTATTTCTTTTGATATAATTTTTTATTTTCTTATTTTTTTATTTTCTTTTTATTTTCTTTTTTAATATTTATTTATTTATTTTTGTTTAAATTTTTTTTTTTTACGAGTTAATTTTGTTTTTTTTTACATTTTTATTGGTTTTTTTTATTGTTTATATATATATATATATATATATATATATATATATATATATATATATATATATATATCTAAGTTTTGTGTTTTATTACCAACATGAAAATCACCACTCTAAAAAAAAAAGGTTGATGTTGCATCAATACGTTTCAAAATTAGCATGAAAATCACCGCTCTTAAAAAAAAAATTGATGCTGCATCAAAATCACTAACATTTTAAAACAAACATTCATACTTCATGAATAAAAATATTAGAGTGTCAAAAATGTGCACAAAAAAAAGGGGTGATTCTGCATCACCACTTTTCAAAATTGGGTGCTTTTTATGCTACCAAAAAAAGTAGGTAACAGTGCGGTTACCTATTTCATCGGTAACAGTGTTTGAGGTGGTATTAGGAAAATTCCCAAAATTCAAGGGTGGAGATGGGATTTCCCCTGAAGCTCTTGATGGATGGGTGGAGACAGGAAAATTCCTTTGCAGTAGGTGAAGGAATTTAGAGGTATCTAAGTTGTTTTGATGTTAGTGATTTCTCGACCGGTTTAGGTGAAATCACTGTGTTTGAGGGTTGAGGTGGTTTGGCCTTTGGAAGCCCTGCTCGGTTCTCTTTTGGTTTAACCATATGATCTTGCATTCATGCTTGGAGTATGACACAGGGGTGATCTGCTGAAAGAGAGATTTGGTTCAACCCAATCTATGGTCAGGTGGTATGTGGAAGTACATGGCTTGGTTGTAATTTGGATATGTTAATAAGAGCTAATTTCTTATTGTGATTGATAATCATATGTGTTGTTTATTATGTTGATCTTACGGTTGGTTTATCATGGATTTTATTTTGGTTATATGGTGGTTATAGGCATGGTTGAATGATGTGCTCTTTATATGGATCTTGTTCGTGATTTGATTGTTATGGAATGATTAATGTATGTATGGGCTAATAAGTGTTGTGGCATCTAGATTGAGAGGGAATTGAGCCTTCTTGGTGATTTTATGATGAAGTTAAAGAAACCTTGATCAAATAAGAAGTCAATCCCTGTAGCTACTATGTTTACAATATGTTTGAAAAAATGTATACCATGTATTAGGGACATAATGGAAAAGATATAGCTTTAGTATTGATTGATTAGACTTTTTATTATCCTAAATATGATTCTGGAAAGTTTTGGGTTGTTCTGGGCAGTGGCATGCATGCCAGCCCTAAAAAAGTGGAACTGATCTCGCAACCACACCCTCTGAACTGAAGAATGTTGGTTATAACCGCGTGTAAGGAGGTTCATGAGTGTGGTTGGAGCCTTCCAACTACATGTACATTGTCTCAAGCCTACATTTTTGGTTTAAATATTGAGAAGAGAAAGTTCCATCTCAGGGATTGATCACCAGTGGTTTTTATTGGTCACTTGGGTGATCTAGTGCCCCTGAGGGATGGCCGTATGTTTTCGCTTAGTAGAACCCACATCCATAATTGGAACTTGGAGGCTGGGTCATGTCATAGCAACACTCAGCTCATGTTTTCCTTTGAGAGCTTGAAAAATCCAATAAATGTGGTATGGGGCGGTTACAGGGTGGTATCAGAGCGAATTTGTAGCACTGGACCATGGGGTACATGTAGATGGTTATGGTTAACATGTGTGCAGTTATTGTTACAATTTTATATTATTATAATGCATGCATAATGATGTTGATATATATATATATATATATATATATATATATATATATATATATATATATATATATATATATATATATATATATATTGTGATAATCCAGACTAAGTTGTGTAGATGTGATAGCCTCCCTTGAGGTACACTAAATTATGATTTCGATTATTTCTTCTATTTGGTTTATCTAACATGGTATGTTTTCAGGAAATAGAATATTAGAGATGAAGAGAAGAATGGTGGACTACAATTCACATGAATCCCCTTTTAAGCCTGATGTGAAATCAGTGGAATGGGAAAAGTCTCTTGAGAAGCAAGGAGAAGAGTATTATCATGTTATAGAATATACACTAAGAATTTTGAGGGCATAGATTCGAAGTTGCAAGGATTATAATGACAAATTGATTGAGGCATAGGAAAGACTTGCAAGAGATCAGGAAAAGAAAGTCTATGTTAATGCAATGATTCTTCAGAGCCTTTCAGATTTGTAGAACCAGGTACATCAAGGGATCCATTCTAGATAGGAGGAAAAGAAAAATGGTGCAGATGGAAGCAGGTATTGGAAGGGGTACAGGTTGGACAAAGATGATATAGTGAGAGGTGGAAGATCCTTCGATACACCCGATAGGAGGACTAGCACTCATGGATTTTATTAGAGCTTCGGTTCTGAGAGACATCATCATCATTATCGCTAACATCCTTTGAGGAGGAGTGAGAGGAGGTACTTTCCAGATGAGTTTAGAAAATCCAAGAATCCTAATTTTGATGGGGAAGTGAAGAAATTAGAAGATGCAGAAGCATGAATTCTTGGGATGAAGAAGTTCTTCAAATTTCATGATTATTCAAAGAACATGAAATCCAAGATAGATACATTCAGTCTCAAGGGAAAAACATATATCTGGCAGAAGATGTTAAGCGTGTCAGAATCATCAAGGAAGAGGAGTTGAGTTGGCATCAGTTTAAAAGACTCTTCAAGAGGAAGTAATTGTCTGAGACATATTATGACATGAATGCCAAGGAATTCTATGAGCTTAAGATGGGTTCCATGACAGATGTAGAGTACACGAAAAATTTTCTGGAGTTGTTGATGTATGTGCCTTGCCTAAAAGGTGAGAAAAAAAAGGTCTGAAGGATCAACAATGGATTGTCTTTAGAATTCAAAGATAAGATTGATTATGATGAGCCTCGATGATTGGAGGAAATCATTATGAAGATGAAGCATTGTTAAGAGTAGTCTAAGTTCAAGCATGAGTTCAAGCATGAATTGAAATGTAATGAGAAGAATAAATGGAAATGGTGTAATAAGCGAGGAACATCTCAAGATGCAAGTTACAAGGAAAATGTGGGAACTCATAGGAATTTCAATGTAGATGAGAGAGGACATGGGTCTCAGCTTGAGAAGCAACAAAATAAAGGTGATGGAAGGAATCCTTTGAGGTGTTAGAATTGTGGTGGAGAGCATTGCAGGAGGGATTATCCAGCACATCAGGGTGGAAGGCCTCAGATCTGCAGTGCTCAAGAGTCACAAATAGTTGGAAATGTAGGCCAGAGCTTTCATCGGATTTATGGAGTAGTGCATAATAGACAGGTAGATAATAATGCATCTATTATCAAGATGGAAGGTAAGATTTGTGATCAAGTTTTCTCTATTTTTATTTTTCCTGGATCTAATTATAGCTATATTAGTCCCAACCTGGCATATGAGTGCCGATTGAACAAATAAGTGCATGCAAAATATTGGCTGGTGAAGTTGGCTATAGGAAACAAGCGAAGAGTTTACCACTGGGTGAGATATTTTTCATTTGAGCTTAATGGCATGCCTGCATCAAAACATCTAAATGTGCTTCCTTTGGGTTCGGATAGCATGCTTTTGGGAATGGATTATTTGTTCATTCACAAGACTAAGGTAGACTATTATGATAAGGCCACTGAGTGTCTGGATGATTATGGGGAAAGGAGAATCTTACAGGGAAAGAAGAAGCCTACATCAGTGATAATGGTTCCAACTATGCAAGATAATATCTCTTAGAGAAAACCCTAGTTGTTGGAAAAGTTCTAAGGTAACATCAAACCGCTTTGAGGTTAAAAGTTGTCCCTTCAACCTAGAGAGGTATCTCTCCCTAAACTCAACTACTCAAGGTCACTATAGTAGAAGGTATAATATTTAGTTCTATGGCCAAATTTCTCTAAAGGATGATGAATTTTGGTTGGGATATAAGGAAAATACACCATTGGTCATGGAGTCTAACCCAATCAGGAGATTTTTAATTACAGATTTGATGACCAACACACAAAAATAGGGTAGCAATAATTCCTTTGACAACTTAAGGAATTTGGAGTAAAATGAAGGAAAATAGTTCAAGGGTTAAGTGAAAAACAATTATTAAAATATAGAGAAATAAAGCAACATGAGCATATAATATGAATCCCAATCTCATACACTCAGTATTCCAGACATGAGGAAATATAAAACAAAGCAAAAGACAAATAGGGAATTAAAACACAAGAATTTATGTACATGCTCATGAATATTATTTTCATTAAGATCTACTTAGAAAATAAACAATGATGCTATGTCTCAAATAAACACCAACCCTGTTTCATTTTATAGAACTTGTCTTTATAGAAAATACTACAACTTACAACCTATTTCTAGCATATTCATAACTACAAAATCTAAATATAACAGTGTATTTTATCAAATGCATGCACATGAACATATTTCCAAACTTATTTACATCTAAATATCATGTTGTTACTGGAGTCATGGCTGGGAATAACAATCACTAAGTCAAATTTGATGAGGTGGAATCCAAGTCAACATTTGTCCATGAGCTTTTTCCTCACGAATTCATGAAAGATAGGGTCCAATGATCCCTTCTAAACTCCAAAAATGTGATAAATGTTAGGAAATAGAGAGAATTTTTTTTTAAATGGGTGTGTTACGAACAAAAAAATCTTTCGGTTTTTGAAAATTCATTCGCATTTGTTTGGAAAGAGTGCCCGAAATTATGGTTTTGTACAGGAAAAAACAGAGTTTTAACTGACCATTTTTTACAAAATTTTTCTGACACTCCCGTTGCCAGCACTTTAACCTTTTTTATTAAAAATTTTTGCTCACACTCCTTGTTACACGGTAATTTATCACCATGATCACTTCATGTCCCTAATCCTGAAGTGCCCCGTGACATACCCTATTCAATGTTTCCACCATGGAGAAATATGTAAAGACATCCCCTGAAGACTCAAAGAAAACTGCCTTGGAATATTACTAAAATAACTTGGTCAAAACCCTATTTTTAAAGGCCAACGCCTTTTCCAGTTTCATGCTCACGCTGATGTCAGATTGAAAAATCTAGCTTAGTGCTACCAGTGTACTTATTTCCTGGAAAACTGTGTTGATCCCTCTCTGGAAGTGTTTCCTCAAATGGAGGAGAAGCTTTGACCTCTAGAAGTTCCAGGGTGATGAGTTGGTTGTTAAAAGGTGGTGATAGAGTTGAGTTCTATGATTTTAGTGCTTTGAGCTCATCCATGAGGGTTTATCCATTAGAAAGTGGACCTTCCTCCTCCTTTCATGGGCTCCCAACCTCTTCTCCCTTCATATAAATTGGTCCCAATCCTTCCACTACTGGTTGGCCATTGTTGGGCTTGTCTGAACTCACATTCCATTTACATTCTTGCACTGTGATAACGCCTAAGTTTTTTGGGAGAAGTAATGCTTTAGAGCTTCGGTGAAGGACTCAGATTTTCACCAAAGGGTGGCCTCCAACATCAAGGCCTTTTTTGTAAGCTCTCTCTTTTATATTCATTAATAAAGCATCTGATGTTTGATTTCTATATTTTTATGATATTTTATGCAAATAGTCTGGTACTCCTTGATCTACTATATAGCTAATGTTTAATGATTATTATGTATTGGATTATGTTTGTTGTTTCCTCTTTCTCATCCGCAGGTATTCATGTGCCACCAATAGCAAGGAGATAGCCTAAAAGTATCATGGATAAAATTCATCATAAATGGGTTCGAACATAGCATCAGGAAAAGGTACCTATGTCTACTTTCTTGTCGCATTTTGAATATTAGCTAAGAAATATTTTCATTAGAAATTATCTCAAGTTTCTAGACCCACTCTAGGGCTAGAGAGATCTCCTTTGTCCGCAAAGAGGATTGATCTTGAAAACATAATTGGTAATTGTTCAAGAGTTTCCCGTATTCTAAAGGGTGCCCCTGGGACTCTGGTTTCCTTGAAAGAGCCTTTCCCTTCTCAACAGACACAAATGGTAGATCAACCCCAATCGTCTAGAAAATCTCAAGTTTTCATGGCTAGCACAAAACCTATCTCTATTACCACAATATCGAAATACTACCCCAATCCATCCAAAGCTCTTATGGAACCGGAAGTCACAGATCACCCTTCCTCTTCTACACCTCCTAGTTTTGGTCCTCTCTAGATCGAGAGACTTAGTAGTGAATCCATTGTCTGATCACCCCCAAAAGGTGTTCTTCGGAAATCACCTTACAATCTGAATGTGAGAACTGCGTAACACTAAAATATTGTAGAGGATCTAGCTCAAGCGTCTTCGGTGATGTCAGTTTTGGAAGTCCTTTAGTCATGTCCATCACAATGGAAGGCACTATTGTATTCCATGGGAGGGATTGGTCCAGTAGATTCCAATCTTATTACGTTCGATCTCAAGAACTTCGTTCCTCACCTCCCATCTCAAGTAGATTTTTTTATTCAACTTATCGTGATGGGGAAAACCATTAATAGGACTATTTTTTATGAAGGAATTTTGACCCGCATCAAGTCTATCGCTTGTTGGAAATCCATCGACTCTCCTCCATTGAGTGAGTCCTCGAACACTTTGGAATATTTCGACAATATAGGCTCTCATCCGTATGGTATTCTCCAATCTTTTCCCATCCTATTGGAGGGAAAGATAATAAATTTAGAGGTTGAGGTCATAGACGCCAACTTGAATTATAACCTCCTTCTTGGACGTAGTTGCACTCATGCCATGGTTTGCGTGGTCTCCACCCTTTTACATGTCGTCCGCTTTCCTCATCAAGGAAAAATTGTGACTGTTAATCAATTATCTTTCTTTTCCTCTGATTCTTCAATAGGAAACATTCCATATTTTGGGAATACCACTACCCCCTATGAGAACATTGGGCCGAGTCTATTCAAAGACTCGTCCCTTATGGGAATTTTTCCACTCCCACCTCTGAATGTCGTAACTATCAATATGATATCATCTGGTCACGATCCATGGATTGTTCCCAGTCCCGACCATCTTGAAAGCTTTGGTGACATTAAGCCTTTGATCCCTGGTGAACAAATGTATCAGAGTATTCTTATGGCTTCTGAGGCACATATGTTTGGTCTTAAGTTAATTAGGTTGAGTCACTTAGAATTGAATAGGGTCTTTTGAATTCATAATTTTCAAAAAATGCACATATGTGAGGGGTCTTAATGGTCATCATTAGTGTGATAGGAGTCAATGTTAAGGAAAAATCCAAAAATATCTCATGCATGAGAAAATCTGGTCATTAGAGTGAATTTGACACTTTTACCCAAGTTCATAGGGAAATCAGTGTAAAACAGTCGGAATTTGCCTAATGCTCTGTTTTTCCAGCCTTATGATTTTGTGATCTTTTTTAGGCATTCAACACATGTAAGGATGTAACTTCATGTGTATGACAACCCATCAAGGCAGCAAAGCATGCCAACTCATCAATTGGACATCTCACCATCTCAACCTGAAGTATTTCATGGAATTAACTCCAATGTATCATTGGTCAACACCTCAACATGTTAGTTTGGTTTGATAGAGATGCTACAAGCTGAATTGAAGAAAAAGGGTCTTAAAGTGATTATGCAAGATGTTGATGTTAAACATGGTAAGCCAAATATTTTTGGTTACTTTGTGTCTTAAGCTATCATCACAAGACATATGTAGGCTGCAAAGATGATTTTGGGCAAAGAAGGAAAATTACAAAAAAAAATTCCAAACTAGGTGAGTTCATAGCGTGCTCCAGGCTTGAGGCTGAGTTTTCGCTACGAACTCGTTGTAGGTTTCCTTAAGCTAACAATCCTTCAAAAAATACATGGAAGAGGGTGCTAGAGGCATGTGTTTAGCTTATTATACCCAAGGAAGACCCTCCAATGATCGGCAAAGTCATAATGGTTGCAAAAATTGCCAAATGGAAAATGCTACGAACTCTCCTGAAATTTATCGTACATTATTGTTTTAGAAGTCAACTTCAAGTTTGATTTCTGACGAAATTAAAAGGTATTTTGGAAATATGAAAGAGGTTTTTCTTCAGAACAAAACCATCTCCAAGAAACTCTCTCATCTTCTACAAAAAAAATAGGGTTTGGAAATTATACACTCATCTTTGAGGCCTATTTTTCAGAATTTTCACTAACTAGATTTATGAAAAAATTGTAAAATTTGGTTTGGAGGATGTCTAGCTCAGCATCTATGCGGCATAATGACACCTCAAAAATCCAGTACCCTCAAAAAAATAGTTGGTTTCAATGGATAAGGGTTATTAAATGGATTTTTTGAGTTATTTAATGAAAGAAGAGTCCTTTTGTATTCAAACTCTGCAAAACATAAATATCCCTAGGACATCTCCAAGTGATGTAATCCTATTTGAAATAGGTCTCTGAGGTGGGAATTTGAAGCTAGCAAGGTGGAAAGTCATTTGTATGAGTCATCACTCTATAAATGAGAGAGTTTTAGAGTTATAAAGGGTCGATTGATGTTGACTGCATAACCAATATTGTAAAAACTTCACATCAGTAATATACAGTGGCGACTGGCTTTTCTTCACCTAAGATTCATTGATGTTCTCGTAAGTATTCGTCTTATGTATTTTGCAATTTTATCTTCAGCATTCTGATCTTTTTTTACTTAGAACTCATGTATGACATGCTCTAACTTCCTTCAAACACTTAGAGTGCTGTGAATGTTTCCTTTTCATTAAAACATCTATACGCCTCAACTTCCATAAGAGGAGTTCATGTGTCATTGAGTTCTTTTCCCTAACTCCATATACCTAATGGTAGTGATTTATCGACATATCTCACCTACATAAAAACACACTTAAACATTATTTCAGATTTAACCATCTGTTGAAATTCATTTATATAATATCATTCTATATCTTTGAGAGAGCCCTCTGAAGCTGAAAAGGTTAATTTTCAGCTAGAAGTAGGTTTGCAATAGTTACTCTAGGTTGACTCCTGAAGCAACCCATAAGTATTCAATTTAGTGATAACATTTTGGAGCATCTTTCGAGAGTCTAAAGACATATTTACCGAAGTTTTGTGCTCAAACAGAATACTAAACTCTTGCAAGTAGCCGGAGCTCAGAAGCTTTCGAGGCTGCATTCTACCTTGGCGACTCCATTCTTAAAGACTTAAGAAGTTCAGAGCTTCATGGTGACTCCACTGATTGAATATTAGTAGCTTTATGAAGTTCCAAGATGAGTTCTATTTCAAGAAAGAATTCCATGTATGCTCCTATGGATCAGTCTCACATCCTTGGTTTTCCAAATCCTATGCCAAGAGTTAATTGATCAAGTTATCTTCCCATATTTAAAGATGAAAAGAAAGATAGTGTTGCTCTTCACTTGGTTAGATTCCATATGCATGTGCATAAGTTTCGAGTTTAGTTTCCTGAGGATTGTCTCATGAAATTTTTTATGGTCACCCTAGAGGATGAAGCTAGAACATGGTATGAAGGGTTGCATCCGGGAAGCTTGTTCTCTCTAAGATATTTCCGTAGGAATTTCTTAGATTATTATGAGAAAACTCATTCTTGTTTATCACTATTACAAGACTGTTGTGATTTTTGTGAGGTTTTCATTCCATATCTTAAAAGTCTTGGTGATAATGGAGAGTGCATGGATAAGGATATGCTAGAGGCACTTCATTATTTCTCTTCTCATGTTAATTTTCATGATAATCAAGAAGGTTTCCAACAAGAAAAAATGTCTTCTTTGCTTGAAGATAAAATAGATCCGAAATTTGACAATCAAGTCATATTACATTAAATTTATGAGGATTTGCAACATTTTCAATCTATATGTAGTCAAAGGTATGAGCCAAATCATTCAAATTGTTTTTCAGCTCATTCCTTTTCTAAAATTTTATGTCAAAATAAACTCCTCAAGGTCAGGTTGTTGAAAATACATGCATGAAAATTTTGAACAGTGAAGTAACATGTGATGAAAGTTCACTTTTGGGTAAAATCTAGCTACATGAAGAGTTGAATATACATGTTTTACCTATTCTATTTGGGGATCATAAAAATGACATGGATGATATGCATAAATTTGTTTGTATAGGAGTTGTTAGTGTTCATAATCAAGATGACAATCCCCAAGAAAAACTACAAAATATTATATCTGATTTGATTGATAATAAAAATAGTAGTTTTTATACACACAATATGGATGTCATGTCTGAAGATGTTCAAGGATGCATGGGATGGTTTTGTTGATTTACACGAAAGGGAATACAAATTTATTGTTTCCTTTTCATTTGATGATGTTCCTGGAATTGAAGACATAGGACAAAAGAAGCCATCAATTATGAATGAATTCAGCTCTCATGGTTTTAATCATCAAGAAAAGGTGATTTTTCATGGTTTCAAAGATCCAAATGATAATTTTTTTATTTCTTATGGAGCAGGGATTCAATTTTCATTCCGAGTTGCCAATAGATGACTCACTTCCAATGTTGTTCTAGTACAATCAAGAAGCCTAGGTGTTGGATCAACTCTTTGATTGGCTATGTTGGAAATTTCATACTATTTGAAATTGAAATTTTGGCTTTCAGCTGTTAGAGTAGGATTGGTATGTACATAAATAAGCTTGCTGGGAAAGCATCTCTTTCAACATTTAATTTGAAGATTGTAGTTGCAAGTTTCAGTTTGTACAAGTGCTTTTGCTTCAAGAGCATGTCAAGGGACGAATGTAGGCTAAAGAATATGAGAAGAGGTTGGGCTCAGCCCAATGTATAAGGCACCTGGTCTGTTGGTCTTTGTTTCACCATAGGGGTGAAACATACCCATTGGAGCCACTGTTATCCATGATAAAATTTGGTTGGTCTTAAGTTAATTAGGATGAGTCACTTAGAGTTGAATAGGGTATTTTGAATTCAAAATTTTCAAAAAATGCACATATGTGAGGGGTCCTAATGGTCATCATTCATGTAATAAGATTCAATTTCAAAGAAAAATCCAAAAATATCTCATGGATGAGCAAATATGGTCATTAGAGTGAATTTGACACTTTTACCCAAGTTCGTAGTGAAATCAGTTTAAAACAGTAAGAATTCACTACGAACTTGCCTAATGCTCTGTTTTTCCAACCTTATGAGTTTGTGATATTTTTGAGGAATTAAACCCATATAAGGAGTAACTTAATCATCAAATAAGTTCAAGAAATTTCATTGGGCCATTTGTTTAAGGGGGTAGCTCAACTGTCAAACTTCATGTGTATGACAACTCATCAAGGCAACAAAGCATGCCAACTCATCAATTTGACAACTCACCATCTCAACCTAAAGTATTTCAAGGTCTTAACTCCACTGTATTAGTGGTCAACACCTCAACATGTCATTTTGGTTCGATAGAGATGCTACAAACTGAATTGAAGAAAAAGGGTCTTAATGTGATTATGCAAGATGTTGATGTTAAACATGGTAAGCCACATATTTTTGGTTACTTTTTGTCTTAATATATCATCACAAGACATATTCAGGTTGCAAAGATGATTTTTGGGCAAAGAAAGAAAAATTACAAAAAAATCTGCCAAACTAGGTGAGTTTGCAATGTGCTCCAAGCTTGAGGTTGGGTTTTCGCTACGAACTTGTTGTAGGTTTCCTTAAGCTGAAACTCCTTCAAAAAATACATGGCAGAGGGTGCTAGAGGTATTTATTTAGCTTATTATACCCAAGTAAGACCCTCTAATGATCGGTAAAGTCAGAATCATTACAGAAATTTCCAAATGGAAAACGCTACGAACTCTCCTGAAATTTCGTGTACATGACTGTTTTAGCAGTTAACTTCAAGTTTAATTTCTGACTAAATTATAACGCATTTTGGAAATATGAAAGAGATTTTTCTTTAGCACAAGCCCATCTACAAAAATCTCTCTTAGTTTCTGCAAACCCATAACGGTTTGGAAATTATGCACTCATGTTTGATGCCTATTTTTCATAATTTTCACTAACTAGATTTATGAAAAATTTGTAAAATTCAACTTGGATGATGCCTAGCTCAACATCCAATTGGCATAAAGACACCTCAACACTCCAGTACACTAAGAAAAAATATTTGGTTATAGTTGATAAGGGTTGTTAAATGGATTTTTTGAGTTATTTAATGAAAGAAGAGTCTTTTTTGTATTCAAACTCTGGAAAACAGAAATATCCCTAGGAAGTCTCCAACTGATGTAATCCTATTTGAAATAGGTCTCTGAGGTGGGAATTCAAAGCTAGAAAGGTGGAAAATCATTTGTATGAGTCCTCAATCTATAAATGAGAGAGTTTTAGATTTAGAAATGGTTGATTGATGTTGATTACAAAACTACTATTGTAAAAACTTCACATCAGTAATATACAGTGCAATTGGCTTTTTTTCACCTGAGATTCATTGATGTTCTCATGATTATTTGTCTTATGTATTCTGAAATTTTATCTTCAACATTCTAATGTTTTATTACTTAGAATTCATGTATGACATGCTATAACTTCCTTCAAACACTTATATTGTTGTGAATGTTTCCTTTACATTAGAACATCTATATGCCTCAGCTTCCATAAGAGGAGTTCATATGTCATTGAGTTATTTTCACTGGCTCCATATACATAATGGTAGTGATTTCTCCACATCTATCATCTACATAAAAACACACTTAAAACACTACTTCAAATTTATTCATCTGTTGAACTTCATTTAGACAATATCATTCTATATCTTTGAGAGAGCGCTCTCAGGCTGAAAAGGCTAATTTTTAGCTAGAAGTTGGGTTGAAATAGTTACTCTAGGTTGACTGGTGAAGCAACCCATCAGTATTCAATTTAGTGATAACAAGTTTACTCAAATTTAATGTGTAGGCACTCATTGGATGCATAATTAAATTTTGCATCCAATGAGTACCCATTATGCATACTTTTGAGAAGATCGTCATTGATTAAAAATGAAGATACGTTAAAAATGTGTGTTTCAACACACTTTTTTATTGTATCTTCATTTTTTATCAATGTGGGTCTTCTAAAAGGTATGCATAATGAGTACCCGTTGGGTGTAGAATATAATTCCACATCCAGTGAGCGTCTACACTTGAAATTTGAGTAAACCTATAAGGAGATAGCTAAAACACAATTAAAAAAAGTGGTTTCTCTTCTTTTCCCTCCAAAATTCATCACTTTTATTTTATTATTTTTCCTAAATGGCCAATTTTAGGGTGAAATTTCCTCTAATGTATACCCTACTCATTCTCATCCAAATGTCTCATATGCAGTATGTGCAATTTCTATGTACATTTAGGAGTTGCACAGGCTACATTGGAAAGTTTCCAAGTGGATACTTAGATATGACAAGGGAACCATAAACTATTGGATTCATTATATAGTAGGATGTACTTTATATCTTGGCCACATTCCTTCAAATTGGAATGATGGTAACATTGATTGCAAGTTCACTTCATGATATGTTCTCAGTTTGGGCTCCACCACCATTTGTTGGTCCTGCTAAAAGAAATCCATGATTTGTTTATCATTGGTAGAATATAAATATATAAGGATAGTCAATGTTTCCATTTAGGCCATTTGGTTATAAAAATTCCTCATTGAGCTTGGTATTATATTTCATCGCCCAACTATCATCTGGTGTGATAATCAAATAACACTAAATTTTTTAATAGATCCAATGCAATGGAAAAAAAAAAAACATTGATATCCACATGCACTGCATTCGAAGATTGATACATAATGGGGTCATCAACGAGTAGTATTGTACCACTTTCAAACACACTAGTGACGTCTTCATAAAGACTTTCAATGCGTAATGTTTCACTTTCTACAAGACCACGTTGCGGTAAACGATATACCTGCCTAGGAGTTGCATTTATTTTTAGTATTGTACCTTGCGAGGGGGGGTATGTTCCTATATGGATTTCATTCTCTCATCTTCTTGCAACTATTCTATGTTACTATGTGTTGTATAGTACAACAACCCTCCCCATTTGAAATTTTTAGAAGAAATTTCATTTAGAAATAGGTCCCCTTTCTTTTTAGGAATATAAGACTTAGAGGAAATCTGATCATTTTGAATAAAACAAATAAAGAGTTCATTGCTTCATAAATCACAAGTGCTTATAAAAAAATGTAATATTGAAACTTTCCGATCCGATGAGATATAAAAAAATTTATCACATCAACATAATACATAAAGTGTTCATATTAAAAAAAGTTTGATGTGATACAGTAATCGCAATTGCAAATTTGAGATATCTTAAAATTTGACATTTGTTTTCAAAAAAATTCGATGTGATAGAACAAATCGCAATCGCAAATCACAAAGGTTTTAAGTTGTCATATTTGTTTTGAAAAACTCTGATGCGATGTGATTCATCGCAATCGCATTTCGGCAGAGTAATGTTACATGGACTTGTTTTATAAACCCCGATGCAATGCGATTTATCGCAATCGCATTTTGGAGAAACAAACATTATATTCGCTCATTCTACAAAACTCCGTTGCGATGGGCCCCACCATCATCACAATCGCAAAATCAACGAATATCATTTACAACTTACTCTCTTTGAAAATAGTTAATCCGATATACCATCATCGCAATCGGAAATCAGCGCAGATCATGATATGTTATTTGTTATCCTCGTTGAAATTCCCGATGTGATCAATACTTAATCTTTATGTTTGTTTTATACTGCGCATATGTTAATTATTCATCGCAATCACAAAATTCAAAAAGAAAGTTTTATATTCTCATTTCAAAAGCGTCGATCTCTGATTGTACATTTATTATTAAATAGAAAATCAAACGAATAATGATGATTGATTCTATTTTGAATGCATGAGTGTGAATATTGTAGAGGTCATTTAAGTTTTAACACGAAGTTAATAAATTGAAAATAACGAATAAATCTTTTCATATAGCTATTCTCCTCATTGCATTTTCACCACGTCTGAAAACTTTTCTCCTTTGCAGAACCACAGAACACCCAATCCTTTCATTCGCCAAGCAAGTGAGACATTACCAGACGACAAAATGTCTAAAATATCTAAGAAAGAAAAGGCTACTGCCGCTGCAAATTTTGCTGCTATTCCCATAGTTCCAAAAGAAAAACCAGCGAAAATTAAGCTAGTTACAGACACATCATGCCAAGGACTTGGCAAAATGACTTCGGAAGATGTATATAACCTGATTGAAAAATAAAACCCTAAGGTTACTGAGGTGAAGGAAACAGTTCCTAATGAAGAAGACTCAGATTTTGATTCTGAGACTACTCTTAAAGTTCTCAGAAATTCATTCCTTCACCGAATTGCAGCTCGGGCAAACATATTGCCTTATTATGATGTAATTCGATGGGTGATAGACAATGTCACCATAAAAAACAGGACATTCGTTTCAGCTTCTAGAACAATATTTGGGTCTTTCTAAGAAGAGGATTTGAAGGCAATGTACCATCTTCCAGACCCTCAGAAACTCTACAACAAAGCCTTCATCAAAGATTTTGCTGTTGGTAATGAGATTCAGTCTGAACTAATCAGAGAATGGAGGAAATCTCCAGAGAAGCATAAAAATGAATCATCAGGTATGTACTCCGTGGAGTCCCTTTCACCTCCATATTGTTATGCCGCCGCAACGATGTGCAGGCTATTTGGAAATGATAATTTAGCTAGATTTTCAATACAAATGGTACCCCTAATCCATTCTGCTGTGAATTCTGAAATCATGGACTGGGCAGTTATCCTTTCAGATAAAATAGTCAATAGAATCCTAGAGTATAGAAAGGATAAAGACACAGGAAACACAACCCTGTTTTAATTTTTTGCTTACATTTTAGATGCCCTATGTTTTAACTCTGAATTTCCCATTCTTGGTTGGAAATGGACCCCCAAAGATCCCGTTCCTATTCATATTTACCATAAGCTCTTATGGAAGGTGCATTTTAAAAACCATGTTTATAGAATTTGTCACGGTTTCCTCATCCCTGTCTATCAAACCATTTTTGACAGATTTCCCCCCAGGCTTTCTAAAAAAGCTAAGAATGATATATCCCTGATTGGTGACTAGTTCGAAGAAGAAAGATTTACTTATATCAGAATATTTGGGAGTATAGTGGAGCCCCATATTTTACCTCTATATGTCCCAGACAAACTGTTAGCACAAGAAATATCCTACCAGTTAATAGTAGAAGGCATGTCAAGGTGTCTCAAGAATAACAAGAAACTAATGTGGCCTACTTTTCCATTTCACTGTGGGCATTATACACTTAATAAATTCATACATGCTAAGAAGGAAGTCATCAAAATAAGGGATCTCAAGCTCTCAAAATTCTCAGGCAGGCAGTACGACCCAAGAAAAGTAGCATTTGATTTCACAACTTCAGTTTCAATTGCTCAGTTTGAGCATGAGCCCGATCAGTTCGACGATTTATTTGTTTCTGTTGATAAATTTTCCCAATTCTATAACTTGGCTAAATCCAAGTTTCAGACTGAAGATATGAATAAATTCATGTTGTTTCGAAGTCAGAGACTACTAAAAGCTCCTCTTGACCAATTAAGAATCCATTCGCAAGGAGCTGAAAATATAGTAACAGAGAAGAAGGAAAAAGAAGATGCAGCTAACAAAGTAGGAAAAGAAGCATCTACCAGCAAGGGTAATGTACAGACTGAAAAGGCAATCACAAGTGGCAAACTTGATGTGCACAAGGATAATACTGGTAGCAAAACTGATGTACATATTGAGAAAGAAACTACAGTTCAGACAGAAAAGGAAAACACAAGTATTGAGACCAATGTGCAAACTGAGAAAGAAAACATAGGCAGCAAGGCTAATGTTCAGACAGAAAAAGCAAATATTGGTAATAAGCCAGATAATCAACTTGAAAGAGAAAAGACCATGGAGAAAGTGGTGGATTCTACTAAAGTTATTGTTACTTCCCATTTGATAAGTCAATATGAACAATTTTCTCAGCAAATAGGATTACAAAATAATCCTCAAGTTGACATTTTGAAAGATCAAGATATGGAAATCATCCCTGAGCATCCTACGGAAGAAATTGTGTTGAAAGTAGAAGATATTCCTCCTCTAGATGTCTTTTATAGTCCTAAGCATAGGGCTATTTTTAGGAAGCAGAGGAAGAGAAGAAGAATAGATCAAGAGTCACTTTCAACATCACAAGTTGAATTTATGAACATTGTCTGGAAAAATACTGAGGTGAATCCTTAAGAGGATCTCACCAAATTGTCACAATATGCAGGTGCCTATAGTGCAGCCACTATAGACAAAGCTTGTGAAGTCTCCTAAATGATGAAACAAAAGGACTTACAGATAGTTATGCTGGAAGAACAAGCAATAGAAAATCAGCAAAAGATAATGCAGTTGGAACAACAGTTGCAAGAAGAAGAGCTCAAAGCTAAATAGTTGGAAGAGCAACTTGGCATTGAAAAGAAAAAGGTTGATCAACAAGCTTTGAATAAGCAACAACAATTAAATCAAGAGGTGGCAAAGTTACAAACCTTATTGCAAAATGAGAAAACTGCTAAGGTTGAACAAGAGAAACTATTCCAAGCAAGATTGGACAAATTTAGGGATTATCCTAAATTAGATCAATTTAAAACTGAAGCTCTTGAAACGAACAAACTACTGTCTGAGAAGTTGAATGAACTATGTCAAAAGATGGCACAAACTGAGACCTTATGTGAAATAACACCATCTCTTATAGATGAAGGAATCAACCTCAGGCTCGAATTTGATGATGCAGATGAGAAAATTTCTGAATTTCTTTCATGGAAAGACTCAGAGCAGGGAAGGAATGGAAACCTTCCCAGGATTGAAGAAAGACACAAAGAAATTCTGTTTACTGAATGGGAAAAGCAGTTGATAAAAGGAGAAATAGACACATCAAGAGCCAAAACTATGAGGAATAATGTAACACAGCTAGTTAATGATAGCTTATATGCCACAAATTTAATTTCAGATTGTATCCCAGGTAAATTACCAAAGCTAAAAGAGACTGATTCCAAGTGGAAACAAGAATTAGTCAATAAGAATCAGCAAATCAAAAAACTTCAAGGAATTTCATGGGACATCATGTGGACATATCTAATCAAGCCACACAGTCAACAAATGACAATTAAATGTCTTTCCAACGCCATCAGTTGCATCATTCCAAAGTTTTCTCATGCCGCGTATACTGGTCAGTTACATTCGAGGCTAAGTCATCCAGCAGAGGTCAAAGATATGCTCAAAATTTTCCACCTCGACACATTGAATGCAGGATAAAATCAATGAATTTGTTTCATTTTAATATCACAAGTTTGTTTCCGAATTTCCAATGATAGATTGTAGCAATAGTTTTAGTTATTTTGTTTTATTAATTTCCTATTTAAACCCCTTCCGTGCATTTGAGAAGGGGTCCTGAGTTTGTAATATTTTTGACTTGGATGTCACATTTTTGTACTCCATCGATTATTATATTTTTATAAAGGATCACATGCGGTGGTTTATGGAAAATTACCTCTGAGAATTGCATTTCTGTACCTTAGAGTTTGCTTTACATTGAAGCATTGGATCTGGATATTGAATTGCATCAGGATAAGCATCAAGATGAATCTGGTATTTCTATCAATTTACTTCTATTTTTCTTATGTTATGAGATATTCTCTTTAAATTTGCTATCATTTATATGTACTTTCTTTACAAATATTTATTTATAGATATAATTTCTGAGTGTATAGAAATATCTATCTTTCATAGTGTATACAAATGATATATAAAATGATGAATGCAATGTGTTATTATAAATCTGTTTAATTTCTTAAACAGAGTTGTTAGTATTTGATACTGCATATTTCAGTTAAATTATAATACATTTTCATGGTTATTGATTTGATTGAAACAATCTTTAAGTTGTATTCATATTCAACACCCATGCTAAGTTTTAGAATTATTTATAAGTTATAGATTAAATTAGATAGATTATTTTAGTCATTTTATTTCCATTATCCACTCATACAATTATTCCATCACCAACCCATTTAGTTATTAGGAAACTGGTCCTATAAATCCAATCGGAGCCACCACACCAAATAGAAAAGGAGTTGTCCTAAGGTCCCGACCGGGTGGTTTTCCCCCAATGTTTGAAGCAGCGATTTTCGAGGCTTCAACACTATGTTACATGGTGTTATGAAACCAACTCCAAAAATAGAAGAAAAGAGAGATCAGCGCCTTAGAAATCAATCACTTCGAGGGGGAAACCTCCTTTATGTTACATAAATAAACAATTCTTGGATGATTCAAATGACAAAACCTCATTTCTATATATAGGATTCCATGGGGTCACAATATAATTCTAGCCGACCTAACAATAATAATTTAAGGGTACAACAATAACAATAGTGGGGTTTTATGGGACACAATAATAACAATATGGGGACTACAGGGGTACAAAAATAACAATAAGGGGGATACACTACAGTAATAAGGGACTACACTAGTAATATAAGGACCTAATATACCCCTCTCCTTCAAAAAAAATTTGTCCTCAACACTTGAATACCTCTCGATGATTCTATATAAAATTCTCATCCTCCCATGTGGAATATCCAGTGGGTAAGTTCTTCCACTTGATGAGATACTCTGAAATTGATTAATTTCGTAGCTGTCGAGTTCTTGTTTCTGTGACTACTTCAGGTTCCAATATGATTTTTCCTTCCTCGTCAGGTTCTAGTAATATTGTTTGAACTGGAATTTTTTCACCTGTAACCTTCTTTAAGCATGAAACATGGAAAACTGGGTGCACTCGAGAAGAAACATGAAGCTCCAATTTGTATGCCACGATACCAATCTTTTGCAACACCTTGTAAGGACCTTAGTACTTTGGCGATAATTTATTTTCCTTCTTACTTTTCTTGAGGGAAATTTGTTTGTATGGTTGTAGCCATAAAAATACTAGTCTCCTACATAAAAACTTCTCTCGCTTCAATGTTGATCTCCCAGTTGTTTCATTCAATTTTGTGCCAAATTTAGGTTATCTTTTAAGAGTTGGAGAACTTTTTGTTGATGCTCGATGTGATCTTCCACTGCTTGAACCTTATAATTTTCTCTTAAATATGATGTGATGGACGGTGGGTGATATCCATAAAGTGCCATAAATGGGGTCATTTTTGCTGCAGTATGGAAGGAAGTGTTATACCACCATTCATCCAGAGGTAACCACTTGACCCATTGTGTTTGTTTATCAAATACAAAAAAATGAAGATATCCCTCCAAAAAAAAAATTATTATATCAGTTTTCCCATCAAATTGAGGATGATAAGATGAGCTATGGGCTAGTAGAGTACCCAAACAAAAAAATAATTCCGTCCAAAAAACTCCAGTGAAAATGGGATCTCTGTCGCTTATAATAATATTTGGGTTTCCATGTAGCTTTTGAATTGTTTCCATAAATGCAGTACAACTGTACTTGCTTTAAATGGACGAGATAATGCACAAAAGTGTGCATACTTGGTAAGTCTATCAACTACCACCATGATGACACTCTTTCCTTCGAACTTAGGTAAACCTATGATAAAATCCATTGAAACCTCCTCCCAACGTTGACTTGGAATGGGTAAAGGTTGTAGCAGACCTGGGGTCTTAATTGTCTCAACTTGATTTTTCTGGAAAACCAAACATTCTGCCACAAACGTTTGAATATTAGATTTAAGGCCATCCAAAAATAAATCTTTCTTCACCCTATGGTAATTTTTTTTAAATATCGAGTTTCCTCCTACAGGAGAGGTGTGCAATTCCACAAGAATATTTTGTTTTAGTTGGGAATTCTTACAAAGATATAAGTGATCTTTGTACCATAAGGAACCATTTTTCCAACTAAATGTATCAGATGTAATGGGATCTTGCTGCAACTTTTGAATGAGTGTCCATACTTCCTCGTTATTCTTCCATTCCCCCCTTTCTTTAGTTATACAATCTCGTTGGATAATACAAATGGCACGAAGAAATGCTTCCACCTCCTCATCCTTTCTTGAGAGTGCATCTCCAACAACATTTAGCTTCCCTTTTTTGTAGATGATTTCAAAGTCATAACCCAACATCTTTGTGACCCATTTTTGTTGCTCTTTTTAATATAGTCTTTTTTCCAAAAAGTGTTTAAGACTATCATGATCATTTTTTACCTTGAGGTGTCTTCCCATTAGGTAAGGTCACCATTTCTTTAACTCATGTAGTATTTCCAACATTTCCTTCTCATAAAGAGCTTTCTGTAAGTACTTTCCTTTGATTGGAAAATTTTAAAAAGCAATGGGTCTTCCTTCCTGCACTAAAACAACACCAATTCCATTTCCTGAGGCATCACATTCCACAATAAATGTTTTGTGAAGTCTGGCATAGCTAAGACCTGTACTAGGCACATTTCCTCTTTAAGACGTTCAAAGGCCTTAGTTGCTTCAGGAGTCCATGAAAATGCATCTTTCTTCAATAATGTTGTTAGAGGTGCTTCTATTCTCCCATAATTCTGAACAAACTTGTGATATTACCTTGTTAACTTGATAAATCCTCACAATTTCTTTATGGTTGTGGGGACTTTCAATTCCTTAATGGATTTAATTTTGTTAGGGTCTACCTTAACACCCTCCTGAGATACAATATGACCCAGATATTCCACCTCTTATACTCCAAAGAAACATTTGGAGGCTTTTGCATATAATTGTTTCTCCTCCAATAGTTTGAGCACCATGTCAACATGTTGAACATGATCCTTCCAAGACTTGTTGTAGATTAGTATATCATCAAAAAATACTAACACGGATTTTCTAAGGGTGGGTTTAAAAATGGAATTTATCAACCCTTGAAATTTATAAGGTGTAATGGTAAGGACAAAAGGCATGACCAAAAATTCATAATGACCCTCATGAGTTTGAAATGTTTTTTTCAGAATATATTAAGTCTTCATTCTAATTTGATGATGTCATGAACGAAGATCCAACTTGGTAAAATAAATTTCTTCATGTAATTCATCCAATAATTCATCAATCACAGGAATGGGAAATTTATCTTTAATAGTGAGCTTATTGAGCTCCCTATAATCCGAACACATGCGCCATGATCCATCCTTCTTGTGCACCAATACCACTAGAGTAGAGAAATAACTTTGACTAGGCTTAATTATACCAGCCTCTAACATTTCTTCAATCATACGTTCAATTTCACTCTTTTGGACATAAGGATATTTGTAAGGCCCGATGTTTGGAGGAACAATTCCTGGAATCAAATGAATAGCATGATCATGATCACAAATAGGTGGGAGTCCTTTGGGAGTTTCATACACCTCAGAATGATTGTACAAGACCTTTTGGAGATCTGGAGAAATAGATGATTTCGATGTTGGAAATTATAGTGTGCATAATTGTGCAATTACGCCTCATTGTTATTTCTTCAAAATCTTTGTCATGACATTAGAGCTTATTATCTTTCCTAGATTCCCTATGATACCCCGTAATTCAACTTCCTTTCCTTCTGAATTTTTTTCAAGAAACGTTCTTGAAAATTAAAAGCTATCGTCCCCAAAGATTGTAACCATTGTACTCCTAGTACAACATCAACACCTCCCATTGGAATGGAAATAATTTGAGTGTTCAATATATATTCCCCCATGGTTAGCTTGATATTATGGAATTTTCCAAATCAATTTATAGTCCCTCCATTTGCAACCATCACTTGGCATTCTGGTGCTGGGTATAGGAAGTAATTCAATTCCTTGACTACCTTACAATGAATAAAATTATGGGTACTACCTGTTATCACCAAATTGATTATGATAGGTTGCTCATTAATCAACTTAATGTAACTCTTTCAAACCACTTTCACCTGAATATTAGCTTCTTCAATTTGAGAGGGCTCTCTCAAGGTAACTTATGATTTTCAATGGAAATTATATTAGATGGCTAACTCTATGAATATAACTTGATTGCAATTGATTTCAGGTTGAAAATGAAAGGACTTGCTACCATTGGGCTATGGGGTCAACATCATTAGACTCAATTAAAATAATTATTCTTATGGAAATTGAGGCAAATGGAGGTTTCAATGAAAAAGTGTTACACACACAACAAGAGAAGAGAATAACAATTTAATATCTAAAGGAAATCAGAGCATGTTACCATGAGTTCTGAGTAATTATAAATTAGTTAACTGCAGATATTTAAACATGAAAGATATAGAACATATAACACATTGAACACCTCATTCTAATATTAGGTAAAGAAGCAAAATATCACTGTATATTACTGAAACTGAAAATTTTTACAGAGTAGAAGTTTAGTACAATATTCTCCAACCCTTTCATATTCGATATTTTATCTATAAATAGACTCTTTTTACATTTCATAGGATGTTGGATCCTCAAACCTTGTCTCTGACATCTAATCATAACTGACAGCTCTATTTCTGGAATATAAAAAGACACATATTCAAATAAGTTTTTCTCTCCAAATGGGACTCTAAATACATTTATTTCCTCCACTTCTCTAATAGTGGGATCATTACTTAGATAAGGATCAGGTGCTCGAATGAAATTCTCCATGACATAAGACATAAATACACTTTCCAAGAATTTAGCAACAATTATCCTATTTTCTAGGAAAGGGTCAACAATAACTATCATTTTGTCTTCATGTTGTTTTGTATGAGTGGTACATATATCAAGTGATAAATATTTGCTGAGATGTCTCCCTATCTATTTGGATGCCTCCACGTGGCTTGCTGGTCTTCCATATGCCCTTTTAACCTTCAAAAACCCTACAGAAACACCTCGCTTCAAAACATAGCATCTTTAGGCAGTTTCGTAGTGTATTTTAGTAGTGAGCTGGTTTCTCTATTTTCACCCTTCCTTCTGCCACCTTTGCTGGTCAAAATATATTCATACAGTCAACCTCCCTCCTTATTTCTTCATAAAATTTATTTTAGAGGCCAAAAGAAATATATAAAAAATTCGTAGCGTTTTTTAGCCTTCAAGCCCAGAGCTCACTACGAAACTGCCTAATAAGGCAGAAATTGCAGATTTTGTAACTTTCTTCAAAAATTGATCTTCTAAAACAAAATTTATGTCACTTTCAAGGTAAAACTTTTAACAAAAATGTCTCATCCCATCTCTTCAGTCCTTGGGTGTTTCATCTTCATTAACAATGGGTTGACCTTCAGGTTCTTCAATCACTTTCATTTTCAGTCCTCTCTTCTCTAGCTCATCTTGAATCATGTCCATTTGTTCCTGAAGGTCTTCCACTTGATTTTGTAATGATCTGTTTTCAGCTTGTAGGCATAGATTCATCTTCCTGGTATGTTTGACTATGAGTCTTAGACGATGGGTCATTTTTAGCAGTCTTTTAGTATTATTCATAGATTTTGAAACACTTGAGAGTTGAATGTCCCATTTTTTCATCATTTAATCAAACTCGGCCTTTTTAGACCTGTGCTTATCTTCTTCCAACTTCAACTCAAGTATTTCTTCTCTTGCTTCTCTTAGTTTTTCTGTGAAGGGTTATATTTCTAATTTTCCAACTATCTTCTCCTTTCCCTTTCTCTGCATAGTGGCAACTTCTTCTGCTGTTGGGGATAAATATATGATATTTTCTGGTTTCATACCTTCACTGAATTTCTCTGCCCTTTTGCTTTCCATGGCCTTATTTTCAATCTCTGACCTGGTCATTGGCTTCCTTGGATGAAATACGAAGCCAGCATCCTCTCCTGCAAAATCCAATTTCTTGAAAGACTTACCTTTCTTCAATTTTCTTCCATCACCTTTAATGTCTTCTGCTTGCACTATTGGGGACTCCTCAATATCTATTACATGTAGAATGTCTTCCAGATTTCCTTTGGCCAATTTCTGACTCCTTTTTATTCTCTTACTGATTTGTTTTCTAATCTTCTATTTTGCAGGTGTTGGCTGAGGAATATCAGTTTCTTGCAGAGGTTCTTATTCAATGTCCATTGGTTCTACATAAGGTTGTCTTCCTTCTTCCTTAATCTCTTTTATTGCAGCTGGAGATGTAGTAGTTTTAGGTTTTGAAACTTTCTTTGGAGTCACTATATCTACTTCATACCCACTCATAAATAGAAAATAGGTCCAATCTCTATTTAACCTTTTCAAATCTTCCTGCACTAATAGTTTTATCAGACCATGGTGAAATAGTGAGGTCTCATTACCTTCTGACTTGACCTTAAATCTATCTGACATCTTTCTCAAACTCCAATATAAAAATAAAGGTAGGTCAAGTGGTTGCTTACCAAAAAAATGCAGAAGGAGTCTAATATGATAGAAATAGACCATGTGGAATCTCCCTTCACAGGTGAAGTATTTTTGGATCACCAGCAGCAGCTTTGCATAATTCTCTTTCATATAACTCCTGGGGATGCCATTGGTTATATCATCTCCTCTGTGCTCCTACTTGAGAAAATATTCACACCCTTGCATTTTGAACTTTGTGCCTTTGAACCACTCTTCACCACTTCTAGGAATTTCTGTAGCTTGGGAGATGATATCTGGTGACACTGTGAAATTCAAAATCCCAACTTTTGATGTTGTCCCTGTAAAATTTGTTACAAAGTCTTTGGAAATTTGTGCATGGAAACCCTGCAATTTCTGGCAGAACTGTAGGCAGTCTGTCTTCCTGAAAGCCTCCATAGTAGTGGGAGCTTCATTCAACAACTTAAAATCCATAGGCTCATACCTTACGCAATTACCACCCTTATTTGTTTTCTTCTTCAATTCCATGATGCTTTATACTCTTTGTTGCCTCACTTGTTGATGACATCTGCAGAACTAAATTCGAACATCAACCTGCTTTGCGTGGTGAAGAAGGTCTCAAAAAGTGATAGTGAGATACTTCGCATGCAAGAATTGAATGTTGAATGACAAAGAACAACTTGGGGTAAATTTTTTAAAGGTAATTTGACAACTCAGAGTTTGATGATGACAGATGTGACCCTAAAAAACAATAATGACAATAGATACGGTTAAGCATGTTTGGTAATCATCATAACAAACTCAAATGACGTAACCCTTTACTTGCCTTATCGAAAGGTGAAACCTCACACTCCTCTGACACTTTTTGCAGAAAAAAACCCAGTTCATAGTGAAAATTGTTTAGCTGTTGACAGATTCACTACATAACTATCAAGAAGTTTCTTACCAAAATCTACTGATTTGCCATATAATTCGCTACGAAACTGTGAAAAACTGACAGGTGGAACCTTTTGTGGTTAAAAAGCATGATGATGAAAATTATATGATATAAGGTTGATTTGACTGATATGACATGGTTAGAGGTGGGTTTTAAACTTAAGGTGGACATCAACCAAATGCAATTTTTTCAAAAAAAATCATGAAAATGACTTATGAGACAACATGAACCTAGGTGAATGACATGTATGACCCTATCAATGAAATTGTTAAAATTAATGAGTGATAACACTACCTAAATCAATCAACACTATTACATTTTCCTTCTTGATATGTCCTTCTATCTTGAGAGCTTGAGGAGTGGTAATTCCTGCCAATGCATTACAGGCTATGGTCGGACTCATTTCTTCTTTCTCTAGGGTTGGTTCCTGGTGTATATCCTCTTCTTTTGAAGTTTCTTGTTCATTTTCTTCCTCCTCTTCACAATCTATGTAAAATAATTTCTTCTCAGCACACTTATGACCTTTAGTGTATTTGCTATCACAATTGTAACAAATCCCTTTTGCTCATTTTTCTTCCAAATGTTGTGGTGTCAACCTTGTAGGTTGTGGAATTCTAGGGGTAGCAACACTTCCATATTTATAGATGTGAGTGGTAGGCTTCCTTGTTGCCATAATTTTACTTCCAATTTTTTTTGCCAACTTGAATGCCTTCTCCAATGAATTAGGTTCCCAAAGGCGAACCTCATGTTGGATGTTATTCTTTCAAGTCCCTATGAAAAAATCAATCATGTGTTCCTTTGGAATATTAGTTACTCTTATATTCAATTTTTGGAAGTCCTCAATGTGCTTCACCATTGTACCCTTTTGTTTGAGATTTATCAATTGGCTAAAGAAGGTGTTTCTCTTTGTATCCTCATAATGTGCTATCATTTCCTCCGTAAAAATTGACCATGTGACAATTTTTTTATGAGAGAAAAGCCATCGATACCATACAAATGTATTTTTTTCTAAATGTAAAGTTGCAATGCGTACCTTTTGTGTGTTTTTCACATTATGGAGATCAAAATATTGCTCCATCTATAGTATCCATGTTACAAGTTCCTTGCCTTCAAACTTCCTCATATCCATCTTTGGAATATGGTGGGTCTTCCATCCAACATTAGAGTTTATGAAATCATGATTAACATTTATTTATTTTTCATCATGAGTTTCCTGTACTACCTTTTTGCCATTATGAATCATTTATTGTATCAACTTTGTCAAACCTTCCTTCAAAATTTCCATGTTTTCTTTTAAATCATTCTTCATGTCTTCCATGTTAGCTTCTTTGTCATCCATATTAGCTTCCATGTCATTCTTCAAACCATCCATCTTAGCTTCCATGCCTTTCTTCAAAACTTCCATTTCATTTTTGTTGCTCTTTGCAAGAGAGAAAGTTGTTGCACTTGCTCTTGTAATTTTGATGTATCATGTTGCACTTATTACTCTCCATGAGTCATAGTAGAGCCTTCTAAGGGCTTAATGGGTGTTGAATTATTTTTAGGGTGAATTTTAGAACCCAATACTGATATCTATGCTTCAATATGCCCTTGGAATCACTTCAAACTAATTTTTCAAACAAGACTTATGCAATTTGGAAAAAAAAATAGACACCTTTTTCTTGCTTTTGAGGAGCTTGATATTGAAACTAGCATATCTATGTAATTTCATATCCCCGAGATTTTATCTTCATTTCTTTAGTAGCCCTCTTAATCTTCTTTCCAATGCCACAAGTCTGACCTGATTTGGATTCTTCAAGACAAAGTTATGCCCAATCTCCCACAATGACCTAATTATGGACATGTTCAATAGAGTGAACTTGTACAATGTGCCACGTGTCATTTTTCCTCCTTCCACTTTGAAATGGTTACACAGGAAACTACAGTCTGTTTACTTTCAGCCACTTTTTACAGAATTCTAATCCGATGCTCGGAGAGAGAGAGAGAGTTATGACAATTTTCCCAAGGTCACCTCTTTGAGATGAAATTCGGGAGCCTGCAAAAACCTTAACTTCCACACATCATATGTCCGACAATATTGTGAACCAAAATATGAAATTTTTACATGACGTTCCTTCGAATTTATTTGCAAATGGTTTTTTTTAGCTTCTGAACTTTCGTAGAAAAAACGTTATATCGAAAATGGCACGATGGCTTGTTTGAAGCAATGAAACCCTAGAATCCAAAGTTGTGATACCAAATGTTATGAAACCAACTCTAAAAATAGAATAAAAGAGAGATCAATGCCTTAGAAATCAGCCACTTCGAGGGGGAAACCTCCTTTACATTACATAAATTAACAATTCTTGGATGATTCAAATGAAAAAACCTCCTTTCTATATATTAGAGTCCATGGGGTCAAAATATAATCCTAGCAGACCTAACAATAATAATGTAAGGGCACAAAAATAACGATAGTGGGGTTTTATGGGGCACAATAATTACAATATGGGGACTATAGGGGTACAACAATAACAATAAGAGGGATAAACTAACAACAATAAGGGACTACACTAGTAATATAGGGACCTAACACATGACTTCTTACTCGGACCCATTCATTTTGTTATCTTTAGTAGTGCTTCATGGGGGGTATTGGAGATAATATATATTTAAATGTGGCTTGGTTAGACTATTGAGTCGATCCATGTATGAAAACCTCGTTATTATCACCAAGAGGACAATACACAGGTGCATGCATGAATGTTATTAATCTCCACTCGCATGATATAGTTAACTCATGACTCCATGATGAGTTAACTAAGACTAGGTATCTGTGTTCTTCATTGGGTTTTTACAAATTTTGTAAATTCACTAATAAATTTTTTTAATTCTTTTCTTTTTCATTTTTCTGTCTACTTTCCTACTTACAATTTTTTGTGTATTTTTTTGTCTACTTTCCTACTTGCAAGTTTTTGTGTATTTTTTTCTAGCTAAATCCCATATGTATAGATTCAACTACATTTTCATGAAAAAAATTATTAGTTTTTGTGTATTGTTTTCTAGCTAAATCCCATATGTATAGATTCAGGTACAGTTTCATGAAAAAAATACATTTTATTCAAAGTAAAAAAAACACCAACTGAGCTCATTGTGATTCTAAAGAATACAATATTATGCACATTAAAACCAATAAAATATCCACCCACCAATTAACTATAATCACTTAAAAAATGAATACCAAAACACATACATGAAACTCTTTAATGTTGCATAAAAAGATATCGTGACTCGTGACAAGGTTTGGCTCTCCCCCGGTAACTAATATTATAATGCATGAGGAGTCTGGTCATACCATTTGTTTAAGGGAAAATTTATACCATGAAACAAGGCTGCTTCTCATTGAAAACTTGCAGGCGGCTGTGGATGAAGAGTTGTAGTTGCTTGATGCAACTTCTCACATTAACTGATTAGGTGAGCTCCTCTGAACATGGCATGAGAACTCTAGTGGAGGCCCAAACAATGGAGGGACAAGCAAAGGGAAATGAGTCTACAATAGGGAAGCATCCTCACTAGTCCTTTTAACACTTCTTAATCATGTTTTTCTATGCACTACATGTACATTTTTTTTCTTGGGAAATTTTGTAGGGTTATAGGAAATTTCAATGTAGAATTATAGTCCATAGAGCTAGTAGAGGAAATAAAAATATGCTCTAGATATATTGGCATGCAAGTTTCATTTGAAATAACGACATTGGCAGGGGTCCTTTCCCCTCGAGAGTAATATTGAATAAAGGAATGGTGGAACATGTACAAGGAAGGGGTGATCACCAAAATCATTGTATTCAAAAAACACTTCCATCGGTGCAGGTTGATAGTAACATTACAGAGGTAGTGGTCGCGATATGTAGCCGATACAAGATTATTTAATGGTGCCTTGTTGTAAATCCACTCTAGATTTTAAGAATCCGGTGGTCTAGGTGGATCTTATTAATCATATAAAAGAAAGGATCACAATTCGCGGGCCTTTGGACTATCTTCATGTTTCCATATCTTTCGGATCTGCTCTGGAGATTTTGAAATTTTTGTTCTTATGCCACATCTGGAGGATGATGGGGATGGTTTCACCTACCCTTTGAAAAATTCAACTATTGAATGTTTTCTTAATGGAGGTATCTTTCTATAGTACCTTAAGACTTAACGTGGGACACCTAATATCGTGGCCCTTCTCCTCTACTTTTCCTATCCGACAGTTTTCTCTTACGGGCGTAGTTAAGGTGGGTCCTTACTTTTTCGATGGCTCCTATTACGTAGACGCATGTGTGATAAGTGTCTTACATACCCTTTATCGACATCACTATCAATATTTTGGGTAATTTAAATGGTTCCCCGCCTCTTTCCCCTGAAACCCTTATTGGGTTGACCACTCGAGATGAATGAGAGGTGCTTTCCCATGTTCACTTGTTTCAGAGAAATCCTTGTTCAGTTATACGGGGTGGTATTTCACATGGTTTGGAGGCTAAAACAAAGCTGACATCGGAGGTTTATCAAATAAAGGTTTTTGTATGGGAATCGTGGGAAGGTGGGGATATTGATGGGCAGGAGGGGAGGCCTATCACAAGGGTAAAAAAACCCTATAAAAAACCCCTCAAGGCAGGTTTGGGGGCTCCTACGCTTCTATTGGGGGGGAATTAATTCTAATGAATGTAGAACATCTCAAGAACCAGGAGCTGCTAGGTCGTTGGTTGCACTTACATGAGTAGGTTAAGAATTTGGTTGGCGCTCGATGGTTCCCTATCCTAAAATACCATTTGAAGGTGAGCAATCTATATAACGGTTGGATGGTTTTCCACTTCCTAATCCTGGAGGATTCAGAGAGTATTCTGGCAGAGCCTTGGGTAAAATGGAGGGGGGTTTTGGTCCTTCAGTGCTAGAAATATGGATTTGACCCATTTTTTTAGGCGCCTTAGAGGAATATGGTGTGGGAAAAAATGCTAGGCCTCACCATTGAGTTGTGGAATATCTCGGCGATAAAGGAGATTGAATATTTCATAGGCGCATTCATTTACTAGGATGAAGGAATTCTAGGGAAGTTTGGACAAGAGAGTGGTATGGGCACTTGTGGAGGTTGAAATGGGTTGTGGGTTATTGGCGGAACTAGAGATCAGGTGGAGAAAATTTAGTTTCATGGTGCATATTGATTACTAGGCATTTTGTATAGGTGTCTACAATTCCATGAGACAGGACATCTCCAGGAAATTTTTTAACTTCGACTACCTCGAGGTGGCGCCCACGTATTTGGGAATGGATGGTTTCAGAGGAAAGAGCACCTGTGACTGGGAATTTTTGAGAGTCATATAGCTCAAGTAACCCTGAATCACATTTTCCTGTTTTTAAAATTGTTAATGATGATGTAAGAAAAAATATGTCTGCATTGGGCCCCTTTAAATCCCCATCTCGAGATGTTCCTCGACGTGGGTATGAGACATTTCCTTCCCTTCAAGCGACCACATGCCTTCGTTCTCCCACCCACTTTGACCCTCCTCGAACATCTCCGTTCGGGGCTACATTTGAAGAATCCCTCTCTCAGGGGGATGGGACATGATCCTCGCCCTCCAATCCCGTGTTTAAAGTTGATTTTATTCCTGCAGACGGGGATATAAAGGGGAATTTGTCTCTGAAGGGGCTCTCTGACATGGGTAGGGGAGGGGTCTTTGTGACCCCCCAGATTTTATTCGGATCTCCTGGTGTTTCAGGGGTAGGTAAAAATTCAGGGGACTTGATTAAATCTCATTTTCCCTCTCTTGTATTGGGGGAGGATCTGGGTCTTTCCCCACACCACAAATTGGAACCGATTCTCAACGATTTTTAGGATCTTTATCCTATGACCATTAAAAGGTCTTTTTTATCTAAATCTGTGGATGTCCCTTGTCCCTCTTCTAGGCAGAACGTGACCCTCAGGAAGGAAAAGGGTCTAAGATATAAAAGGATTTTGTCATGTGCTATTGCAGACAATCCAACCTTTTGTATTGTGATAAAGGATCTATATCTTTTGGATCCTAGCATGTCTATGGAATCCATTCCATTGTCCTCCATAATTTATGATGGTCACAGTAAGGGGGGTCTTTAGGTTCATAGAGATGATATATCGTCCAACGAGTTATCCCACGATCATCCTCTCTTTGAATATCATAGGCTTGGGAGTGGCCAGAAATATAAGCTCCCTCCGCGAGTTTATGGAGACTCTAAACCCCTATCTAGTTCTTATCCTGGAAATGATGGTCCCTCAGGAAAATAATTGGGAGGCACTCCTATCGTTTTTTCCGGGATGGTGCGTATGTGCTACTAACGTTGTTGGTCTCTCGGAAGGATTGGGGGTGTTGTGGAATCCAAAATTATTATATTTATGGCTTATTCACCATGTGTAGTTATCATATTATCGTGGCATGTGATGGGGTTGAAAAAAATAATGCACTTCATCAATTCATATCTGTCATATGTGGGAAGGTGGTTATATTGGGATCATCTATTGGGGTTAGGGTTGTTGGGACTCAATTCTATGATAATGGTGGGCGATCTAAATTTATCTTAGGGAAAAGAGGAAATATGGGGAAAATCGAGTGTGGAAGATGGTTTAATTGGTTATTTCAAGGTAATGATGGCTTCCTCGATGTTAATTGATGTGACACTGCACCCTTTGGATCCTATCTGGCGTAATGGTAGGTCGGGGAAAAATGGTATATCAAAGCGATTGGATAGGTTCTTGATAAGTCATGCCTTGCACTAGATTATTTTGGGGGTTCACTCTAAAAATTTTCCTTCTTTCATCTCTGATCATATGCTTATCATTATTTCATGGAAAGATATGGAGGGAAAAAGGCCTTTTTCGTTCAAATTTAATCCCAAGTGGTTGAAGGAAAAATATTTTGAGGAGTTAGTACAAAGGATTTGGAAGCATAAAATCATCCCTGCTTCGAGTGATGGGATGTCATATATCACTGAGAAATTGAAAGGTTTAAAAAAATAAGTTAGGATGTGGACAAAATATCGGAGGGAGGGAGAGTTGATGACTCTAACACATATTGAGGAATCTCTATAGACCTATAATGATCCTCGGGACCCACTATACCTCTCTATGTTATATCACACAAAAATTTTGGAGTTGGAAGGAAGAAATAGGGATATTATTCTTTTCAGGGAGTATGACATCCGAATTAAGAGCATGGCTCAATGGCTAGGGGCCAGGAGCAAAAAATCCAAGATTTTTCATGTTTTTGTAAACATGAGGAAGAAAGAAAATGCAATTAGGGCTATATGGGATGATGACAACCATAAAATCTTGAAACAAAAAGAACTTGAGATGGTGGCTATAAAACATTTCAACATTTTTATAAGGAAAAGGCACTTGAATTTCACTCCCATATAGAGTTTATAGCCTTCGTGCTAGAGATGTTTACGAGGGAGGACAATGTGGAAGTTGGAAAGCCAATTTGCAGAGAGGAATGGTTGGTGGTTTTATGTTAGGTCCCTATAATACTAGTGTAGTCCCTTGTTGTTGTTAGTGTCACCCCCTTATTGTTATTGTTGTACCCCTATAATCCCCATATTGTTATTATTGTGCCCCATAAAACCCCACTATTGTTATTGTTGTGCCTTTACATTATTATTGTTAGGTCAGCTAGGATTATATTGTGACCCCATGGACTCCTATATATAGAAAGGAGGTTTTTTCATTTGAATCGAAGAATTGTTCATCTATGTAATGTAAAAGAGGCTTCCCCCTCGAAGTGGCTTATTTCTAAGGCGTTTATCTATCTTTTATTCTATTTTTGGAGTGGGTTTCATAACATTTGGTATCAGAGCTCTGGATTCTAGGGTTTTACGGCTTCAAATAGGTCATCGGGCCATTTTTTCTATAACGTTTTTTCTACAAAGGTTTGGAAGATAAAAAAAACCCATTTGCTAAAAAATCCTGAGGAACAACATGTAAAAATTTTAGATCTTGGTTCGCACTATTTTTGGATATATGATCTGTAGAATTTAGGGTTTTTGCAAGCTCCCGAATTTCATCTCAAAGAAGTGACCTTGGGAAAATCGTCATAAGTCTTTCTTTGAGAACCAAATTGTAATTCTATAAAAATTGGCCAAAATCACATAGAATGTAGTCTCCTGTGTATCTATTTTAGAGCCAAAGGAGGAAACAGTGACATATGGCATGCCATACAAGTTCGCTCTTCTGAACCAGTCCATAATTAGGTCATTGTGGGAGACTGGGCATAACTTTGTCTTGAAGAATCCAAATCAGGTCAGACCTGTGGTATTGGAAAGAAGACTTAGAGGGTTACTAAAAGACCGAAGATCAAATCTTGGGGATCTGAAATTACAGCAATACATCAGTTTCAATATCGATCTCCTCAAAAGCAAGAAAAATGTGTGTATTTTTTTTAATTCCATAAGTCTTGTTTGAAAAAATAGTTTGAAGGGAATCCAAAGGCATATTGAAGCATAGATATCAGTATTGGGTTCTAAAATGGCCCCTAAAAAGAATTCAAAACCCATAAAGCCCTCAAAAGGCTCTACTATGACTCATGAAGAGGAAGAAGTGCAACATGATATATCAAAATTACAAGACCAAGTGCACCAAATTGCGCTCTTGCAAAAAGAAACAAAAAATGAAACAGAAGTTTTGAAGAAAGGTGTGGAAGCTAAGATGGATGGTTTGAAGAAAGGCATGGAAGTTTTGAAGAATGGCATGGAATATAAGATGGATGGCATGGAAGCTAAGATGGATGACATGGAAGCTAATATAGATGAAAAAATGAAAGACAACACAGAAGACATGAAGAATGATCTAAAAGCATACATGGAAGGTTTGAAGGAAGGTTTGACAAATTTGATACAAGAGATGATTCCTAATGGCGAAAAGGTAGTACAAAAAACTCATGATGAGAACAAAATAAATGTTAATCGTGATTTCATAAACTCTAATGTTGGATTGAAGACCCACCGTATTCCAAAGCTCGATATGAGGAAGTTTTATGGCAAGGATACCGTATCATGGATACTATAGATGGATCAATATTTTTATCTCCATAATGTGCAAAACACAAAAAAAGGGTACACATTGCAACTTTACATTTAGAAAAAAATGCATTTGTATGGTATCGATGGATTTTCTCTCATAAACAAATTGTCATGTGGTTAATTTTTACAGAGGAAATGATAGCACATTATGAGGATTTGAAAGAGCAACACCTTCTTTGGCCAATTGATAAATCTCAAACAAAAGGGTTCAATGGTGAAGCACATTGAGGACTTCCAAAAATTGAATATAAGAGTAACTGATATTCCATAGGAACACAAGATTGATATCTTCATAGGGAATTTAAAGGATAACATTCAACATGAGGTTTGCCTTTCAAGAACCTGATTCATTGGATAAGGAATTCAAGTTGGCAAGAAAAATTGAAAGTAAAATTATGGTGACAAGGAAGCCTACCCTTCACATATATAAATATGGAAGTGTTGCTATTACCTAGACTTCCACAACCTACAAGGTTGACACCAAAACAATTGGAAGAAAAAATAGCAAAAGGGATTTGCTACAGTTGTGATAGCAAATACACTAAAGATCATAAGTGTGCTAAGAAGAAATTATTTTACATAGATTGTGAAGAGGAGGAAGAAAATGAACAAGAAACTTCAAAAGAAGAATACATACACCAGGAACCAACCCTAGAGAAAGAAGAAACGAGTCCAACAATATCATGTAATGCATTGGCAGGAATTACCACTCCTCAAACTCTCAAGATAGAAGGACATATCAAGAAGAAAAAATAAATAGTGTTGATTGATTCAGGTAGTACCCATAATTTTATTCATTGTAAGGTAGCCAAGGAATTGAATTTCTTCCTATACCCAGCACCAGAGTGTCAAGTGATGGTTGCAAATGGAGGTACTATAAATTTCTCTGGAAAATTCCATAATATCAAGCTAACCATGGGGAAATATGTATTGAATAGTCCAATTCTTTCCATTCCAATGGGAGGTGTTGATGTTGTAATAGGAGTACAATGGTTACAATCCGTGGGGATGGTAGTTTTTAATTTCAAAAACTTTTCTTGAATTTTTTTTCGAAAGGAAATGAAGTTGAATTCTGTGGTATCACATGGAATTTGGAAAAGATAATAAGCTCTAATTTCATGACAAAGCTTATGAAGAAAGAAAAATGAGGCATAATTGCACAATTATGCTCACTTGAAGTTCCAACATCAAAATCATCTATTTCTCTAGATCTCCAAAAAGTCTTGGACAATCATTCCAAGGTGTTTGAAACTCCCAAAGGATTCCCACCTATTTTTTATTGTGATCATGCTATTCATTTGATTGCAGGAAGTGTTCCTCCAAACATCAGGCCTTACAGATATCCTTATGTCCAAAAGAGAAAAATTGAACGTATGATTGCAGAAATTTTAGAGGTTGGTATAATTCAACCTAGTCAAAGTTCTTTCTCTGCTCTAGTAGTATTGGTGTACAAGAAGGATAGACCATGGCGCATGTGTCTGGATTATAGGGAGCTCAATAAGATCACTATTAAAGATAAATTTCCCATTCCTGTGATTGATGAATTATTGGATGAATTACATGGAGAAATTTATTTTACCAAGTTGGATCTTCGTTCAGGATATCATCAAATTAGAATGAAGACTGAAGATATTTCGAAAACAACATTTCGAACTCATGAGGGTCATTATGAATTTTTGGTCATGCCTTTTGGCCTTACCAATGCACCTTCTACATTTCAAGGGTTGATGAATTCCATTTTTAAACCCTTCCTTAGAAAATTTGTGTTAGTACTTTTTGATGATATACTAATCTACAACAGGTCTTGGAAGGATCATGTTCAACATGTTGACATGGCGCACAAACTATTGGAGGAGAAATAATTATATGCAAAACCTCCAAATGTTTCTTTGGAGTACAAGAGGTGGAATATATGGGTCATATTGTATCTTAGGAGGTCGTTAAGGTAGACCCTAACAAAATTAAAGCCATTAAGGAATGGAAATTCCCCACAGCCATAAAGCAGTTGCAAGGATTTATCAAGTTAACGGGGTATTATCGCAAGTTTGTTAAGAATTATGGGAGAATAGAAGCATCTCTAACAACATTATTGAAGAAAGATTCATTTTCATGGACTCCTGAAGCAACTAAGGCCTTTGAACATCTTAAAGAGGCAATGTGCCTAACACCGATCTTAACTACGCCAAAATTCACAAAAACCTTTATTGTGGAATGTAATGCCTCAAGAAATGGAATTGTTGTTGTTTTAATGCAAGAAGGAATACCCATTGCTTTTGAAAGTCGTCCAGTCAAAAGAAAGTATTTACAGAAAGCTATTTATGAGAAGGAAATGTTGGAAATACTACATGCACTAAAGAAATGGTGACCTTACCTAATGGGAAGACACTTCAAGGTAAAAACTGATCATGATAGTCTTAAATATTTTTGGAACAAAGAATATCTTCAGAAGAGCAGCAAAAATGGGTGAAAAATATGCTCGGTTATGACTTTGAAATCATCTACAGAAAAGGGAAGCTAAATGTTGTTGTAGATGCACTCTCAAGAAAGGATGAGGATATGGAAGCGTTGCTTTGTGCCATTTCTATTATCCAAACATATTGGATAACCGAAGTAAGGGATGAATGGAAGAATGACGAAGAAGTGTGGACACTCATTCAAACGTTGCACAAGATCCTAGTACATCTGATACATTTAGTTGGAAAAAATATTCCTTATGATACAAATATCGCTTATATCTTTGTAAGAATTCCCAACTAAAACAAAATATTCTTTTGGAATTTCACACCTCTCCTGTAGGAGGACACTCTAGATTTTTAAAAGCTTACCTTAGGGTCAAGAAATAATTTTTTTGGGATGCCTTTAAATCTGATATTCAAAATTTTGTGGCAAAATTTTTGGTGTTCCAACAAAATAAAATTGAGACAATTAAGACCTGAGGTCTGCTACAACCTTTACCCATTCCAAGTCAACGTTGGGAGGAGGTTTCAATGGATTTTATCACAGGTTTACATAAGTCCAAAGAAAAGAGTGTCATCATGGTGGTGGTTGATAGACTTACCAAGTATGAACACTTTTGTGCATTATCTCATCCATTTAAAGAAAGTACACTTGCTACTAAATTTATGAAAACAATTCAAAAGCTACATGGAAACCCAAAGATTATTGTAAGCGACAGAGATCCCATTTTCACTAGAAATTTTTGGACGGAATTATTTTCTTGTTTGGGTACTCAACTAGCCCATAGCTCATCTTATCATCCTCAATCCGATGGGAAAAATGAGATAGTGAACAAATGTTTCGAAGGATAACTTCATTGTTTTGTACTTGATAAACAAACACAATGGGTCAAGTGGTTACCTATGGCTTAATTGTATTATAACACTTCCTTCTATACTGCAGCAAAAATGACCCCATTTATGGCACTTTATGGATATCATCCACCATCTATCACATCATATTTAAGAGAAAATTCTAAGGTTCAAGCCATGGAAGATCACATTGAGCATCAACAAAAAGTTCTCCAAATCTTAAAGGATAACTTAAATTTGGCACAAAATGAAATGAAACAACAGGAAAATAAACATCACAGTGAGAGAAGTTTTGTTGTAGGAGACTGGGTATTTTTATGGCTACAACCATACAAACAAATGTCCCTCAAGAAAGCTAAGAAAGATAATAAATTATCACCAAAGTACTATGGTCCTTACAAGGTGTTGCAAAAGATTGGTACTATGGCATACAAATTGGATCTTCCTGCTTCTTCTCGAGTGCATCCAATTTTCCATGTTTCATGCTTAAAGAAGATGATAGGTGACAAACTTCCAGTTCAAACAATATTGCCAGAACTTGATGAGGAAGGAAAAATCATATTGGAATATGAAGCAATCATGGAAATAAGAACTCGATAGCAACGAAATCAATCAATTTCAAAGTATCTCATCAAGTGGAGGAACTTACCCACTAAATATTCCACATGGGAGGATGAGAATTTTATACATAAGCATCCAGAGCTACTAAAGAGTTGAGGACAACACTTTTTTGAAGGAGAGGGGATTGTTAGGTCCCTATATTACTAGTGTAGTCCCTTATTGTTGTTAGTGTCACCCCCTTATTATTATTGTTGTACCCCTGTAGTCCATATTGTTATTATTGTGCCCCATAAAACCCCATTATTGTTATTGTTATGCCCTTACATTATTATTGTTAGGTCGGCTAGGATTATATTGTGACCTCTTGTACTATAAAACACCCCCCATTTATTATTAAAATAAATGGGGGCCCTTTAAAAAATAAATATAAATTTATAAGCATTATTTCATTTTAGCGCAAGTCTTAAACTTTAGGAATAAAGGCTTTTTCTTTCCGCTTTGATTTCAAAAAACGCTTAGCGCAAATTGCATACCTTACAAGCTAACAAAGTTAAAACATATATAAGATTTGTGAATTGCTATATGCGCTTCAACCTTTTTAGAATTATATAAAATCCCCATTGAAACGATTAAAAATCCCTTAAAAGTATTAATCATGTCGCGCCTCCTTTAAAGAAAAAACTTATAACATTTTTAAAAGAGTTGTGATGAGTCAGACCCAACGAAAGAATCAAAAAATAATGAAAAGTATCCAAAAGTCAGACAAAGCGCAATACTGTGACTCTTTAGCACATATCGTGTTCTGCAATGAGAAACCAAATGGAAAGTTTTATACACCGCAATAAGTTGCGATGTGCGATTTGCACAGATCACATTTTTCAAGTTCACTGGCGATGAGAACATGTACTGTTGGTATTTGCTAAAGATTGTGATTTGCGCTATAGCATTTAGTATTCAAGTGCGTGAAATTGATTCTTATTTAATCAATCCGCTATAAAATATAATGACTTAGATCGTTATAATGGACATATTGCGTAAGACGTGGAAGGTATTTGATAGATAGAGTTAAGGGTTGTTAACGGCATTTAATGGGTGCAAGGTTCAAAAGATTCATATCTACTTGAAGCGTGTTTTAAATTTAGAGCGTCGGATTTTTATTATGTTGATTTAACTCTATTCTCTATCCTTGTCTCTATTCATCTTAGATATGAAGTTACTTGTTTCGCTTGAGTTCAAGAAACTAACTAAGGAAGCAAGATCAACTGCAGTGACAAAGAAAGGCAAAACAGTTGCACAAGCATCCACTGCAGAAGACATAGACATGCCTCCATTTTTCTCAGACACAACGTGCAACAAGGATTGTGGGAGTTCTTCATGGGAGGCCATGTACAACCTTTTTGAGGGAGAACAACCAAGATAATTAAAGAAAACAATAACAGCAGATGGGACAGTTTCATCAGAACCATCTTACTTTGAAGTTGCATGTTCGTTTCTCCACAAAATAGCGACGAGGCCGAAAATATTACCATACAATGATATGGTAAAATGGGTTATTGATAGCCTCAACATAGAAGACTAAACATTCAAGAATTCTAAGTTGGAGAAAATTGGTTCGTTCACCGCAGAGGATTTATAGATAATGTATCATTTTCCTATGCCACAGAACATTTATGATAAAGCTTTTTTGCAAAGCTTTACGAAGAAGAATACAGACCTCATGAAAGTGATAAAAGGATGGAAATAAGACCAAGGCAAGTTAAAGCGGGATAAACATGGTATGTACCCGATAACACAATTACCCTCCCCTTATTGTTATGCAGCAGGAATGCTATGTAAATTATTTTCTAAACTAGATACCACTAGATTTTCCATAGAATGGGTTCCTTTAATTGACACAATCGTCAATTCCTTCATCATGAATTGGGAAACCATTTTTTCTAATAATCTAGCTAAAACCATTATGGATTATAGGAAAAATAGAGTCTATTACACCAGAACAATACCTCCCTTCTATATGAGAGCATACATCATGGATTCAATTGGTTTTTATTCAAGCTTTCCTATTATGGGATGGAAGTGGACAAGCCAGGACCCCACTCCAATTCCTATTTACCATAAAGCCCTATGGGAATATGAGTTTCATCTGCATTTCTATAAAATTTGTAATGGACTTATGTTTCCCATCCATCAGACCATCTTTAATGAAAGAGCCCCTATGATTTCTAAGGAAGCTAGCACAGATATTCTACCAGTTGCTAGATGGTTTGCTGAGGAAAATTTTACTTATATCAGATTTTTTGGGAGTTATTCTTTGTGTTTTTACCGTCTTTTGAGCTTTTAGCCAGAGAAATTTCTTATCAAACTTTAGTTAGCGGTGTGGCCAAACAACTCAAAGATTCCAAAAAAGCTATATGGCCTACTTTCCTAGTACAACCTGGCACTTTTGCCTTTTTTTACATTGGTCATGCAACTAAATAGATTTCAAATATCACTTCATTGAATCTGACTTTAATTCCAAAGAGATCATATGATCCTAATGATGTGGTTCAAAATTTTATTACCAATCTTAAACTCAAACCTTTCCTGAATGAGAAGGACATTTTTGATGATTTATTTGAAGGTGTAGAGAAGTTTACAGATGCGTTGAAAATTGCATCTAATAGACTCAGGAAAGAAGACTTTGAATCTTTTCAAGCATATAGAAACAAGAGATTCGAAACAATCCCTTTGGATATGTTATTTATTGAAGATGTCAAAAGTCTAACTCCCAGCATTAGTCTAGATGATGAGGCTAAGGACATGTCAGAAGATGAATCTCAAGAAAAATCAAATCAAGAGTCAGAATAATCACAACGCCACTCTCAGAGTTCACATCACTCTAACAATAAATCTGAAAGCAGAAATGAAAGTCTTGAGAAAATAATTGAAAAAGTGATTAAAGGAATTCAGATGAAAACTGAAGGAGAAAGTGATGTAGTTGAATCATCTTCTAAATAATTTCAGCATATTCAGAACACACCTAAACAGACAGAGAAACCTCAAGAAAAGGATTTAAAGAAAAAATTAGAAGTTTTCTAAAGCACTGGAAACACCACCACCAAAGCCTAATTTTGATGAATCAACAAGTTTCCAAACTCCATAGCAGACCCTGAATATAGTGGAAACTGCAATACCACTAAAACGAGTACCCGAAGATTAGGATCAAGAGATTATCTTGGCCTACCCGACACAGGAAATTTTTTTTAAAATTGAGGAAATAGCTCCATTAGATGTTTTCTATAGCCCAGGCCACAAATATGTAGTCAAGAGAAGAAAGAGAAGGAGGATTGATGAATCAGTGACTTCCCTTGACAATGAATCAATGGATGTTGTATGGAAGGACTCTCTTGCTAATCCTACTGAACATGTCACTAAACTATCGCAATTTGCTGGAGCATATGCAACTACTACAATTGACAAAGTAGAAGAAGTGAAGCTTCTTCTCAAACAAAAGGAAGACAAATTTCAAGAGTTGGAAAGACTACTAGAACAGGAAAAGCTCAATGCCAGTAAGCAGATGGAGATGAAAATGTCACAATTCCAAAAGGACTTTGATAGATTAAATTTGCAGCACCAAATATAGATTTCAGAAAATGAAACTCAGATAGAAGCAACTATGGATAAATTTAAAAGTCAGCCTCAAACAGAGAAATTTATTAAAGAGGCACTGGAATGGAATGCAAATTGAAGTAGCAGCAGGAAGGTTTTTGTCATCAAATTTTAGATACTAGTTCATACTGTGATACAAGCAAGATTCTGATCCAACAAGTGGCTAACAGGAGGCTAGAATGTGAAAAGGTCCAAAAGAAACTTTCTGAGTTCATTTAATGGCAAGAGTATGATACAAGAAAGAAAGATGATCTCCCTAAAATTGATAAATTCCACAAAGATATTGTATTCAAATATTGGGAAATGCAATTAAGATAGGCAGAGAAGGCAACATCAAAGGCAACAAATCTGACAAATGAAATCATTGAATCTGTTAATGGACAGCTTCTAAAAGTTGAACTTATCAAAGAATCTACAGAAGAAGTGCTACCGGAGCTTAAACCATTAGAAGCACAGTGGAAGGAAAGTGCAGAGACTTAGGTGGAAGCTATTAAAAAGATAACTAAGTTTGATCAGGAAAATTATTGGAATTTTCTAATCAAACCATATCATCAGTGCCTGACTCTACAATCACTAACTGATTCCACTAATAAATCGTTGTCAACATTTTCGAATGCAGTGATTAAAGGCCAAGTCAGATCTGGGATTACACAACCAGCTCAACTAAATTCGATGATAGATATTTGCCACCTCAGAGATCAAATTCGAAAAGAAGATCAACCCACCTAAGCATGTTGTTATTTTATTCCTAGATTGTAGTTTAAGTTTATTCATTACGACGAAGGTTGTTTGAAACCTCCTCAAAAATTTATGTAATAATCTATTTTAGACATATTTAGTTTATTATTTAAACCTTTCTCATGCATTTAGAGAAGGGTCCAGAAATTTTTCAAAAACATTTGCAAAGAATGCACTTCTGTAAGTTTGTGAATGCCTTGATGAATTAATGGAATGAAATCTATTATCTTTTGAAATTGAAGCTATTTAACTGAAGTTGCACTATTGTACTCATTGAATTGCTTTAAATGTGAAGAGGATTAGAACACTACTGTTAGTTTGAATGAGTAGAACCTCGTATATATGGTATTTTTACACATTATATTAAGTTTTGCTTCTTGAATTGCCAATCAACTTTTTATCTATACTATATATGAAAGATGTTATCATAAGTGAATGTTGAATGCACTTCTGTACTGGTATTTTTTTATGGTTACTTATCTCATATATGATCAAACTTATAAATGCGATATATATTTCACAATCCTTTTGATTAAACTATTTTGTCAAAAGAATTATTTTTACATAATTTTCATCTCTTTTAACTTTTGAATAATCTTCATTACCAATTTTTGAAAGATATATTTTTAGATCGCATTAAGGAATGAATACTCCCAGGTATATAGTAGAATAAATATGTATTCATTGCATATGATAGATTAAATCACTTTCCATTTGGATGTTATAAACAAAACACACCCTCATCATCCTTATTGGGAAACTGGTCCCTTTATCCCCAGTTAGAGCCACTACACCAAACGGAAAAGGACTTGCTCTAAGGTTCGGACTGGGTGGCTTCCCCCATGTTGTTGCAACAGAATTTTGAGGCTTCAACATGACCCCATGGACTCCTATATATAGAAAGGATGTTTTTTCATTTGAATCATCCAATAATTGTTCATTTATGTAATTTAAAGGAGCTTTTCCCCTCGAAGTGGCTGATTTCTAAGGTGTTGATCTCTCTTTTCTTCTATTTTTTGAGCTGGTTTCATAACATTTTATCAGAATGTGAAAAATAAAAAAGCTCTGGCCCTGATGGCTAGGGCATGGACTTATTCCAATATTTTTCGGGTGATGATAACGGATCCCCTTGCTATTTCCGAGGAATCTCGAATCAATAGACACATATATAGGGAAATCAATGCCTTCTTCATTACCTTAATTGCAAAAAAAGAGGATCCTCGATCCTTCGCCGACTACCCACCTATATCAATTTTTAATTCAATATATAAAATTATATTTAAGCTCATTGCAAGAAGGCTAAAAATGGTTCTCTCCAAATTCATATCTCAGGAACAATTTTGCTTCCTGGAAGGCCGTCAAAGTCAGTACCCTATTGCTATAACCCAATAATTTTTACACTCCATTAAATCCTGAAATTTAAATGTCTGCTTGATGAAGGTGGATCTTGTCAAAGCATACAACAATGTTGTTTGGGAGTTTTTGAAGCTGGTTTTGATTAAAATTGTCCCATCTCCCAAAAATTCCAGATGGATCATGGGAACCATCAAAACCATTGGTTTCGTGGTGATCATTAATGGATGGCCCACCAAATTCTTCAAGGCTTATAGGGGGTTGAGGCAGGGGTGTGTGCTATCCCCCTTACTATTCTTGTTGGTCATTGATTGATTAATACTGAAGATGAGGGATTTGAGGGTCAAGTATATGATCAAGGGGATTAATATTTCGAGACAAGATCTTGTGTCTCATCTGTGCTTTGTAGATGATTTATTGTTTGGGGGTCAGAAAAATGTCCAGGAATGGAATCATACTCATAGATCTTTAGACAAATTTTAAAAGGCTTCGTGACTTATGATGAGTAATGAGAAATCTATCCTGGTTCATGATGGTCTGGAGGTGGATATTATTAGCCATATTTGTAATATATTTGACATCCCATGCTAGAAAAAAGAATTGGTTATTAAGTACCTTGAATACAGACTAAAAATGAACAATTAAGGGGTCAAGATTGGAACCATTTGGTTCTAAAATTCGAGAAAAAACTGTCGGGGTGGCTACACATGAGGCTATCTTTGGGCGGGAGGATGATTCGAATAAAATATGTGTTGCAATTTTTTTTTATGCAATTGTTCATGTTGCCTCAGGCTGTCATTCAAAGGATCGAATCCATCATGGCCAGTTTTTTATAGTCTAGTAGTAAGCTATCTGGTAAGTTCCATCTGGCTAGGTGGTCCTCGTTAATTCAGTTGATAGAAGAGGGAGGTTGGGGTTTCCTAGATTTGGAAATTTTCAACAAATCTCTTGTCATTAAAAATATGTGGAGGGCTATTAATGGGTCTGGCCTCTGGTTCGACATTATAAGAGAAAAATATATGTTGGGACATTCCCTTATTCAATGGATTCAAGACGGGGCTATAAGGAAAACAAACATATCGGCTATCTAGACCGACATTATAAGAGAAAAATATATGTCGAGACATTCCCTTATTCAATGGATTCAAGACGGGGCTAGAAGGAAAACAAACATATCGGCTATCTGGAATGGTATGGTGAAGAATTTAAATTGTCTTATGAATTTTACTCGATGGGAAGTGGGGGAAGGTTCTTTTATTGATGTCGACTTGGATGTGATGATCGGAATGCTAGGGAACCACTCGCCATCTTCTCCACTTATTGATCTCATTCACAATAAGGGAATTTTTTCCCTTCAACGGTGCTTCTTAGACCAAGATAACAACTTTGTAAAACATTAAAGGTGAATATCTATGGAAGAATTGTGCCTTGAAGGTACATGTGCAATTGAATGGGAGGCATATATCCAATAATTAAGAGATGTGTGCATTGAAATTTATCCTATTAAAGATGTGATTTGTTGGGGCGACACTAAAAAAAATGTATCCCGAAGGTAAAATGAATTTATAGAGGTCTGCCTCATGTCGGAGAGGTAAATGACCCATTTAAGTGGTTTCATGTTACTTGGAAAGGGGATATTCCAAATAAAATGAAATTATTTGGATGGTTGGTGTTGAACGATCATGTATTGACTTGGAATAATTTGCAAAGGAGAGGGTTTATAAGGCCAGGAATATGCATATTGTGTCAAGGGGGGCCAGAGAATGTGGAACACGTGTTCCTTCATTGCCTTCATTCTAGGGTGGTCTGGGAAGGGGTCCTTAATGCATACAATCTAAATGTGAGTCTACAGTTCCAATTTGTGTCGAGTTGTATTAAATTCTGGAACAAAAATAAAAAGTATTTCTACTTTCTTCCTATTTACGTATTCTGGTCTATATGGCGGTCTAGGAATTATACTATTTTTCAACATAAGTCTTTCTTTATTCGAGCTGACATTATAAAATTAGTGTCATTCTTTAATGAGAAAGGTTCGATCAAGAAGAAGGAGAAATAAAACATATAAGGTATAAGGACATCAGGAAAATATACCCAGTGGGGTTCTTCGACGAAGCAAGTAAGAATGGGAAATGTGGATGTGGTGTTTTCTTGTTTACAAAACGTGGCTTTTTTCTATCATCTATGGTGGGAAGGAGGAAAGGGCACCAATAACAGAGTTAAGGTGCTAGCACTATGGGGAATATTAACTGCAACAAAATGGATAAGGCTTTATCGAATTCTGGTATATGGAGATGCAAAGGGGGTCATCTACTAGGTAACAGATCATAACAATTTCAACCCACCTATTTTATCAAAGTGGATGAGGCGTATCAGGGTTCTGGTAAAATATTTTCAGAATATTCACTTTGAACACGTCTAGAGAGAGAAAATTTGATTGCTGACCTCGTGTCTAAAAGAGGCTTAAAGGTATTTCTAGTTAAGATCCATTACACTATCTTTGAAAATAATATTAGAATCAAAGCTGACAAGTTATGTTCATTTAAGGGTTTCTAGTTTCTCTTTTTATAATTATAACATTTTTTGGATAATCAGAGTCACTTTATTGTTTAAACATAAATCTATCTATACAAGGAATGATAATGTGCGGAGAACAATTTTAGTAAATTTTGAAGAGCTGTAAGAGAAACAAGCACAAGTTTTTAGTCTACATTTTACAAGAGTAATGAAAAACAGACCATCAATTTAAAAGAATCATTAGACAAGGCATTTTGGGGTAAGGGAAGTCTTTTGGTAATGGGAATGGAAATAATCATATTAAACAAGTCATTTAGGGATAAGAGAAATCTTTTTGTAATGAGAAGGGGCAAGAAGAACTCTATGGAAAAACAAAATATGTAAATGAACTTCACCGATACGAAAGCTTCCGAAGTATATCATTGAATTTGGCTTTCAAAATACTAAAAATACTATTATTTTAACATGTCCCTGTTTTGGCTTTAAATACAATAGTATATAAATTCAATAGAAAGAAATCGGGCAGCTTTACCATGGTTTTCTAGAATCACGACTATTGAAAATTTGAAATATCATGGATGAAAAGATATTAACGAGAGACTGACCGCCCTTTTAGCTGCCCAACTGTCCACCAGAAACTATGAAAGTACAGGCGTCCTTTTTAACCTAAGGAGAGGGCAAAGCTTATTTATCAGTCCATACGCCCATTAATGCGCGTAGGGGTGAAATTGCCACCGTAGGATGATGCACTGCTTTAATCTGACGGTGGGGATTTCACCCCTACGCGCATTAATGGGCGTATGGACTGATAAATAAGCTTCGCCTAAGGAGAGGACAAAGCTTATTTATCAGTCCATACGCCCATTAATGCGCGTAGGGGTGAAATTGCCACCGTAGGATGATGCACTGCTTTAATCTGACGGTGGGGATTTCACCCCTACGCGCATTAATGGGCGTATGGACTGATAAATAAGCTGAGCATTCTAAAGAGGCCTCAATTAATTTTGACTAGAAAGTAATGGAAATTCCGGATTTTGAAAATAATTGGAGGAAAATTTTGGAAAGTTATTAAATTGAGTTGAAGCTCATCGGGGTCTCAGGCCGCAGACAATAAAGCTTGCAAAGGGTAGTTCCGACATTATAAATAGAAAAAAAAAAAAAAAAACCGCAAAAGCAAGAACGCCGCTCCACGGTCCGTTTCTTGGGCATTGGAGCAATGTCTTGTCACCCACTTTGATCCTTTTTAGCTGTCCACAGCCCGTACTCAAATGCCCAGTTTGAACGAAGCAGCAGGTGCGGCGATTGGCGACTTTACATTCCTTAGTTCTCACGTAATCATCGTGTTGTTCTCTATGAGGACGATGAATATTTATGGAAATTGTATTTTATTTTATTTTATTTTTATAATTTTTATTAAAAGTAACTTTTAAAATTTATAATAAATAAATAAATAAAATTAATATTATAAAAAATAAAAAAATTTATAATGTTATTATATACTAAATAATAATTCAATATTATTTTAAATTTGATATGTTACATAATTGATTAATTTATTATGAAAGAGATGTTGCAATGATTCAATATTATTTTAAATTGGATATGTTGATTAATTTATTATGAAAGAGATGTTGCAATATTTGTCATGTCATATAAATATTCGTCAAATTATTAAAAATAAAATAAATTTAATAATAAAATATTATCATACTAGAACTCTTATAGTTTCAATATGGAATATTCTTATAAATATTTTATGGAAATACATTTCCCATAATGACTAAGAAGGAAAGTCATGGGAAATATAATTAACATTTTCAATCTCTTGTTCTCATAGTTTCAATATGGAATATTCTTGTAAATGTTCTATGGAAATACATTTCCCATAATGACTAAGAAGGAAAGTCATGGGAAATATAATCAACATTTTCAATCTCTTAAGGTTTCTAGAGGTACTGTAACTCTAAGACCATGTTTTCTTTCTATTTATGAGTGTAGAAAGACATCAACATTTCATTCAAGGTGTAAACCCATGATATTAACTATAGTCTAACAGTTGTGAATATTCAGAATTCTGTGTGCTCCACAGGTTTTTCATCGTATTGAATTTATTTCCATCATATAAAAATAATTAAACACTCTAAGGATTAGATTTATTAAAAAATATCTTGTTAAATTATAGCCAAAATTTTATTGTCAAAAAAAAATTTGTGACCTGATTAGATAACTCCCATAAAATTACATTCTTCTTTCATACTTTACACCAACTCTAGAGGTGTGCTGAATTTTTTAAAAATTGAAACAAATTTAATGAGTTATTTATTTATTTATATAAGAATTGTTGACTAAATTTCAAATAAATAGACATATATTTCATATTTTTATACAAGTTTAGAAAAAAAAGAAAAAGTGATATACATAACTTATTTTTTAAACATATTATTTGAAGAAAATGGAGATATTCATAACTCCCCTTTTAAACATATTTTCCCTTGCCCGAGGGAAATATATATGCATAACTCATTTTTAAACAGTTTATCTGAAAAAGTAGAGATATGCATAATTTTGGCTTTAAACAATTTTTTATTTTTATATTGGGAGAGAAATGGAAATATTTGTAACCAATTTTATGTTTTTATATTTTTTATTAGATTTTGAAAAGTGGAAACATATTAGATAGAAGTAGAGATGGATTTTGACGAGAAAAACGCAATTAAATTTTTTGTTAAATCGCCAAGATCTTTTATTAAAGCTTTGAAAATGGATAGGAAAGTTTGTAATGAAATTCCAATCCTAGATAGAGGTTTTACATAGTTTCTATAATTACCAAATCCTACATAGAATTGTGAAATTATCTTCAGGAGTTATTTTATTGATTTTATTTTAGTGATTGTAGCTATTGTTTTTACAATGAATTTAAATATTTTATTTTTAAAATTTGTATAATTTATTCAAATTCAAATTTATAATGATTTATTAAATTATTATTTTTTATAATTTAAATTGTATTTTTAACTATTAATATGTCTATTATATATATATATATATATAGATATATTTAATTTTTAATTTTATGTAATATTATAAATGATATTTGTTAAAAAACATATTTAAAAGAAGAATTCGCAAGGATAAAAAAGGCTTTAGTTTTTAGATAAAGTGTAACTCTATAGAGACTGCCAATTTTGAAAAAATAGAGATAGTTTTAATATAGTTTTAATATTTTTTTTATTTATAGTTGAGGTGTTAGCTAAATTTTAGATAAGTAGAAATAATTTTTTTTCTTAGGTCTATTCAAAATTTGGAAATATTGGAGATATGTGTAGTAGTTTTACCAAACTGAATTTTCAAATTTGGAAATATTGGAGATATGTGTAGTTTGACCAAACTCAATTTTCCTTATAGGAGAGATGGAAATAATTGTAACTAGGTTTATTTCTTTTTATAGGTTTTTAAAATATTTTTTTTCCTTACAGGAGGGAAATGAAAATATTTGGAAATAACAGAGCTAAAGTGCTAGCATTATGGGGAATATTAATTGTAATAAAATGAATAGGGCTGGATCGAATGGGAATATTAACTATAGTAAAATGAATAGGGCTGGATCGAATGGGAATATTAACTATAGTAAAATGAATAGGGCTGGATCGAATTCAAGTATATGGAGATGTAAAGAGAGAATCATAACAATTTCAACCGGCCTATTTTATCAAATTGAATGAGACATATCAAGGTTTTGATAAAAAAAATTCAGAATATTTACTTTGAACACATCTAGAAAAGAAAAATTCAACTGTTGGCCTCTTATCCAAAACTTCCAAGTAAGATCCATAATGCCATTTTTGAAAATAATATTAGAATCAAAATTGACAATGTTATATTCATTTAAGGATTTCCAGTTTCCCTTTTTATTGCTATAACGTTTTTTTAGATAATCAGGGTCACTTCATTGTTTAAACAAAAATCTATCTATGTAACATTCAGCCTTAGATTATTACTATTATAATAAAAAAACATTTAGTTACCATAATACTATTCATTATAAAAATCATTTATAATATTGCAATACACTTTTTATATCCCCGTGTAATGTTCGATTCACAAATATTATTATTAAAACATCATTGAACCACAAGACTGTGCCATTCGATCCTTAATTATTCTTTTTGATAATAACATTTGTCACATAGTTATGAATTCTATGAAGTCTTCGTGGGTCATTGTCCAACCTTAGAGTTATATTAATGCACGTGTTTGTTCGCCAACCCGTAAGCATGCTTGCAGCCTGTCTTACCTTGGAATTCTAACAGGGGATTTGATGTTAGGTTGTTTAATCAAATGCAAATAATAATTATAGTCGCATTATGGTTACATATCCGTTCTGATATGGAGATTTATGAAAATTAGTACGAAGATCATCTCCGCTCTCCACTTGGCGTTTTTGATGCTCCTCTGTGGAGATTTGTTAACTCAACCATTAATGGATAGTACCGCAGGTTTATCTTCATGATACAGTTGCTATTGCATAGGATTCGGTTTGTTTTTCGAGGGAAATATCTCATTGTCTTTGCAGTTAGCTGAGAGCGAAGAATTAGTTTCAATGAATTTTCGGCGGATTCCAGAGCTCGGCACCTTCCTTGCAAACTCCGAATCAAACGCTTATAGGTTTGTCTTCTCCCTGAACATGGCTCCATTGCCTTGCTACTTTCTCAGTTTATTCATTCACAGCTTTCGTTTTCATATTGGTCAAGCTATCCGCCGGCACTTCTATCTAAGTATCTATTTTGTTGATTAAATTCTACAGAGATGTTAAATGTTGCAACGATGGGTCGGCTATGGCAGAAGCAAGGAGGTTGTGCTTTTTGCGAACTTCAAAGGTATTATATAGCTTTCCCCTTATTCACCGTAGAGTTTAGTTTTCTTCGACGTTTCGTCTTTGTGTTTAGAGGTTTAAGCTTCTAAGTTTTTAGTATTTTACATAGCGACCCAATGGGAGTCTTCTCCCTTCTCATGTATCATTCGCTCCAGAAATTTTTGGGGTTTTAATTTCTTTAGCTCATCCACGATTTCTCTGCAGACAGTAGTTAACATCTCGTCATTGGTTGTTTGGGTGCAGGTTTGTGGTACTATCCTGTCATTCTTCAAGCAGCAAGCTTTCTTTCAGGATTCTTGATGCGATCGCCTCGGCCCAAAATGACTTCTCCACACTTGTATTCTTAGGTACCCTATGGTCTTCGATGGAAGGCCACAGTTCCTAGATTGTCCATGTATAGATCTGGTTTTAGATTACAGTGCTCAACCTCTTCTTTATCAATGAATAATTTTCAAGGAAGAGGGTTTAAAACCCCACCCTAGGTTTTCAAATAGTATCGTATTTACTTTGTATAAAGAATTATGTTAGGGTTTAATCCCGAGTTTTAATGGAGTTCAGAGCGCATTTCTAAACCCTGATGCATGTCCTTTATATTTTATATATATATATATATATATATATATATATATATATATTGAACTAAGCTTTACCATGGCAATTATAATTGCTCTATTTTAGATTTTTTACTTTGAAGAGAACTGTTCTATTTACTATTCTTCGTAATGAGTTAAGTTTACGCCTTTCAAATGTAAAAAGGCTTTCTTTCCCAGTTCTCGGTTTAGTTTATTTTGCATGTAAATATTCGTTAAGCTATCAGTGAAAAATTCTGGGTTTTTGCCTTTTATTAATGAGAAATGATTTTTTGTTTGAATCTAAGAGATTACACTTAACATTTGTTTTTTATCAGTTTCTTCTCTGTTGATAAGAATTAGTTTGTCAAATTTTACTAGTGATGCATACCAGAGTTCTTTCAGTTGCTCGATTTATTGAGTTTTAAATACTCTATTTCTCCTCTTTCAGTTAGTAGGTTTCTCCCTACGGTGTCAGTGCCTCTGAAGGTAAACGCCCGCATTTAGTTTGGGGTTATTGGCCAAAAACGATGTACCTCTGTTTTGGGTTCATACCCAGAACTAGGGTCGACAATCCGTTGGCTCTAATCCCCTGATTCTAGTTAATTTGACTTAAACATGCAGAATTTTCGTATGCATCTTAATTTATAGCACATCTCTCCATACCTCTAAAGATAGGTTACACCTGTGTATTCCACAGTAACAAGAAAAATAATACATGGATATTGTTCATTACCTTTACAAATTTTATACAACACATTCTATTTCAGTAATACTATTTGTTATGTTACCCCTGTTGTACATTGATCGTAATAATAGTTTTCAGTTCTCCGTTTCTTTCCACACGACTTATAGAGGTTTAGAAAGTAACTCTAACATATTGTGATAATAAAAGAAAAGAGGTAGTATTACCAATAATTACTACTATTCTATCTCAATAATTGAGAGAGTAAGTTGTCTACAGACTTCATTTCCTGTCTCAAGCATTTGTAATAAATATACACATATTCACAAGTTCTCATATTAGAAAAGTATCCACTCAACTATAATACTGTAGAACAATCTTTCCAACTTATTAGTAACCTGCTCAAAATTTCACAGTAATACTTATCTGGAATAAGTAGTTTTAAGCTGTGGTCCTCCCAACCATCAAGGGAGGCTATTACGTCCCCCACTTGCCCCCTAGCTCCAGAATCTGGACGGTGTCCCGGGTTAACAGTGGATTTGTTTCACTTTCTGCTATGATGTCTGGATGGCCAATCCAGTCAAACTCAGAAAGTCTATTTTTACAAGTTATGCTGTGAGTTATTTTCAACTGATCATCACCAACTCTAGAAAATACTCCCTTTTAACAAAAAAATAACACAGAACCCCTACTCCTCCCTGGGATTTCAGCTTGATCCTCAGAGGCATAGGTAACTTTCTTTCCAATTGTCCCCAACCACCTCCTATTCTTGGAAACATTTCTTTACCGTCAGCTTTAAAAAGATTTTTCCTTTAATTAATTAATTGCTTCTAATTAATAAATCAGCAAATTAAATAATCTTCTTAATCAACAGTAATTATTTGAGCTTTTCTTACTAGATAAGGATAAACACATTGTCTTTTGACTAGTTACACTAGTTAACTTTAATGAAGCTGTCACAATTTCCTCCCTTGGATGTAACATCGTCCTCGGTGTTTCATCCCAGCTCTACAAAGAGCTCCGGGTAAGCTTCCCGCATAAACTTCTCGTCCTTCCAATTAGCTTCATCTGGTCCGAAGTGCTTCCATTGCACTTTTACCTGGATAACTATTCTTTTGCGAAGTTCAATATCTCTTCGGTCAAGTATGCGTTGCAACTCCACCAGAAACTCTCCGTCGGATTCTACCTGAAAAACAAAGAATGGTTCCAAGTCAATATACATTAAATTGGTTCGGAATTTCAAGTTAGGATTTTATTCTTATCCTACCTGAATATCTTGCCAATGAATCACATGTTTTTCATTATAAACATATCGCTTCAACAAGGACACATGGAACACATTGTGAACTTGAATGTGGCTGGGTAAAGCCAACCAGTAAGCTACTGGTCCTACCCTTTCCAGTACTTGGAAAGGTCCACAGTATCTAGGAGATAATTTGGCACAAGAGGTCCACCTCAAGGTACTCCTCTTGGGTTTAATTCTCACATAAACATGATCTCCTACTACGAACTCACGATAAGACCTTTTCTTATCTGCATAAATATTTTGCCGGTCTTGAGCAGCCTTCAGGTTCTACCTTATTCTTTTTACTTCAGCTTCTATTTCCACCAACATCTCGGGTCCCAACAACAACTTTGTCTCAGGACTGCTCCAATTTATAGGTGTACGACATTTCCTACCATATAATGCCTCGAAGGGACTCATTTTCAGATGTTCCTGATAACCATTATTATAAGCAAACTCAACAAGGTGCAAATAATCCTCCCACTTGGTTGGCTGCTGCATTACATACATGCGCAACATGACTTCCAAAATTTGGTTCACCCGCTCCGTTTGTCCGTCAGTCTGGGGATGATAGGCGGTGCTAAAGTTTATCTGTGTTCCCAGACCTAAAAACAAAGTTTTCCAAAATGCGGATGTGAACTTAACATCTCGGTCTAAAATCACGGTTTTTGGAATCCCATGCAACCTAAAAATTTATTTCATAAATATATCAGCAATCTGTACTGTCTTGTAAGTAGACTGTACATGTATAAAATGTGCAGATTTTCTTAATCTGTCTACCACTACCATGATTGAATCATTCTGTCTTTTTGTTTGCGGTAGACCTATGATGAAGTCTAAGGAGATAACTTCCCACTTCCATTCAGGTATAGGTATGGGCTACAATAATCCCGCAGGATGTTGGTGCTCCACCTTTACCTGCTGACATTCCAAACATTTGCCTAAATATTCAGCTATATTCTTATGCATGCCCGACCAATAACATACCTTTCTTATTGCAGTAAGCATTTTCTGATATCCCGGATGACCAGCGTAATTGCTGCGATGGAATTCGTTCAGTATTAAATCTTTTAGAGTTATACGATTATGCACATATATTCTTCCTCAGAAGGTCAACACCTGATCTTCATTCTTTCCATACTTAGATGTCTTGTCTTGCTTCCTATCCTCTTCAATTTGTTGCCATAGGAATTTGTATTCTAGATCTTTCTGTGCCTCTTCTTTTAATTGTTCCAAAAATTGGCTTTCTAGCTGATTATAGTATAATGCATAAATGCCATGTAATTTTCTGCTCAATGAATCAGCTACTCGATTTTCCTTTCCCTTCATGTGCTGAATGTCCATATCAAATTCACTTAGAAAGGAATTCCATCTTGCTTGCCTGGAATTTAGATCCGCTTGCTTAAAATAATTAGCCAAGACACTATGGTTTGTTTTAATTACAAACCTCTTACCCAGCAGGTAATGCCTCCACACCCTGAGAGCATGTACCACTGCTGTAAGTTCCAAGTCATAAGCAGAATATTTCTGTTCATGGTCCTTCAGTTTTCTAGACTCATATGCCACCACTTTGCCTTTCTGGGTTAATATTACCTCAACACCCTCTTTACTTGCATCAGTACAAACTTCATAATCTTTATCAAGGTCTCCTACCCTCAAAACCGGTGTTGTAGTCAATAGTTGCTTCATCTTTTCAAAGCTATTCTGACACTCATTTGTCCATTTGAAAAGCTTTTCCTTCTTTTGCAAATATGTGATAGGAAAAGAAATTTTGGAAAATCCTTCTATAAATCTTCTATAATAACCAGCTAGTCCCATGAACGATCTAATGTCGGCTACATTCTGGGGTACTCGCCATTCCATAATAGTTTTGATCTTTTCCAGATCAACAACGATTCCTTCAGCTGATATAACATGTCCTAGTAATTGGATTTCTGTTTTAAAGAAATCACATTTACTGAACTTAGCATAAAGCCGATGCTTTCTTAACATCTCCAAAACTATTCTCAAATGCTCTTTATGTTCCTCCAAACTTTTAGAATATATCAGAATATCATCTATGAAAATAAGCACAAAGTTATCCAAGAATTGATGAAAGATACCATGCATCAACCTCATCAATGTTGCTGGTGCATTCGTCAATCCGAAGGGTAACACCACGAATTAATAGTGCCCATATCGAGTGCGAAATGTTGTCTTACAAGTATCTTCATCTTTAATCTAAGCTTGATGATATCCAGATCTTAAGTCTATCTTAGAAAACACCTTAGCCCCTCTTACTTGATCGAACAAGTCATCGATTCTTGGTAGGGGGTATTTATTCTTGATAGTTAGCTTATTAAGCTGCCTGTAATCCATGCACATACGTAAGGTTCCATCTTTCTTTTTAACAAATAGGACTAGTGCTCCCCATGGAGACACACTTGGACAGACATAACCTTTGTCTAGAAATTCTTGTAGCTGCATTTTCAGTTCAGTTAGTTATGGCACACTCATTTTGTAAGGAGCTCTTGACATCGGGGAGGCTCCTGGCATCAACTCTATGGTGAAATCAATATCCCTCTTAGGTGGTAAACCAGGAATGTTCTCTGGAAAAACATCCAGAAATTCCTGTACTACAGGGATATCCTCCATTATTGGTGACTTTTCCTTGGAGTCAGTGTGCCCCACTTGAATTGCATACAGCTGACATCCTTTTCTGATACACTTACCCATTTGAGATGTTGTGATTGGACGTAATTGTACTGGCTTTTTAATTCCTTGAATCTCTTTTCGCGTGCTATCTTGCATTCTATAGTAAATGATATTTTCTTTACAATGCACTAAAGTCCAGTGTTTTTCTAACCAATCCATGCCCAATAACACATCATAAGATCCCAAGGGTAAAATATTTAAATCTAATTGTAACTGCTGTTATGCCACTTCCAATGTACAATTCAGAATCTTTGCAGTTACCTTTCATTTTGCCCTGGTAGCTAGCTGTACTAACCAGGAATTCTTAAATTTATTTTCTTTTAATTTGCACATTTCCACTAATTTGGGACTTACGTAACTCAAACTTGCTCCAGGATCTACTAGAATTGAAACAGGTTTAGTTAGTAAAGTACCTTCCAATTCAATCATTGTGGGCTGAAAATAAGCCTGTCGGTCTTCCAAGGCTGGATTGATACGGGGTATGTTACGTGCCATATCTCCCACTGTAGATGCTTCCTGCAGATTTGTTACAGTTTCATTTCTGTTTCGTTGTGGATAGTTTTTATAGTAATGAGCCTCCCCACAGCCCCAACACTGTAAAGGAGGTTTTGTAATTTGTCCTTGCTCTGGCTCACTAGATGCTTTTGTGGGCTTCTCTTCCATTGGCCATTTGGTTCTTTGGTGATTCCTACCAAATTTCTTACTGATAGAATTTCGTGTTGCGCCTTTAAAGTTGCCACTTTTACTGCTTTTAAAATTGGAATTATTTTTCTGACTTTTCTTTGGCTGCCAGCTTTTTCCTCCTTCACCCTTGGCCTTGGACTGCTGATAACACATTCGTGCTTTACGAATGGCTTCATCCATGGTCTGAGGATTAACAAATTCTATTCGTTCCCTCATATGAGTAGGTATGCTACTCAGGAACCTCTACACTTTGGCCTTTTCCTCTCGGAGATAAGGAACGTAATGTAACATGGAAGTGATTTTAGTGACATAATCATCCATGGTCATTTGTCCCAACTGTAGATCATGAAATTCCTTAGCCTTGTCATCATAAAACCTTTCTGTCAAGTACTTGTCTTTAAAGTACTGCTGAAACAATTCCCAAGTAATGTCTTGTTCATCAATGCTGCGTACATTTTTCACTTCTTCCCACCACAGGGTGGCCTTTTCTCGTAACTGGTATATAACCAATCTGGCCTTCAGATTGTTGCTATATTCGTATACCTGAAAGTACTTATTTATATTAATTAACCAGGCTTCAACCACCTCCTCTACCTCACCATCAAATGTTGGTGGTTTAATTTTTCGAAATTCCCCCTACAGTTCTACTTTTTGTCTCTTAATGTCTTGCTGGTTAGACAAATTGCCCAACTCTGCCTCATTGTAATTCTTGTTTTTGCTTCTCTGGAAGGGACTCTTTTCAACTCTGCCTATAGCATTATTTCTGGTTTGCTGGTCTTCATCTGCTAATAATTCCTTTTTAGCACTTGGATGCTCCATCTCCTATTTTTTTTTGTCTGATAAACTCTTTAATATTTTCTCCTGATCTTGTGACAGTTGCTCATTATCCTTCCTGAGTCTTAGCATTTCTTCTTGTAATTGCTGCACCGTGTTCAACAAAAAACCAGTTTGTTGCTGTTGTTCTTCAAGTAAGCGGCTGGTCTTTTGGTGCTATTCTACACTTAATTGTACCCACATCTCCAGATTCATGACTGTTGGTGCTTGAGTTTCCTCTGGTTGTGTTTGTGATGATACCACTCTTCTCATTATCACCCACTCTCTCTTTGTCTTTGTGCACTATTCATATACACAGCTTCACTGTTAGTAGACCCTTATTGTACCAACGGAGTAACTTGGCTCTGATACCACTTGTAACATTCACTCCTAGATTATTACCATTATAATAATTTTTTTTTTTACTTACCATAATACTATTCATTATAAAAATCATTCATAATATTGCAATACACTTTTTATATCCCTGTGTAATGTTCGATTCACAAATATTATTATTAAAACACCATTGAACCACAAGACTATGCTATTCGATCCTTAATTATTCTTTTTAATAATAACATTTGTCACATAGTTATGAATTCTATGAAGTCTTCGTGGATCATTGTGCAACCTTATGGTTATATTAATGCACGCGTTGGTTCGCCAACTTGTAAGCATGCTTGCAGTATGTCTTACCTTGGAATTCTAACAGGGGATATGATGTGAGGTTGTTTAATCAAATGAAAATAATAATTACAGTCGCATTATGGTTACATATCCGTTCTGATATGGAGATTTATGAAAATTAATATGGAGATCATCTCCGCTCTCCACTTGGCGTTTTTGATGCTCCTCTGTGGAGATTTGTCAACTCAACCATTAATGGATAGTACCGTGGGTTTATCTCCATGATACAGTTGTTATTGCATATGATTCTGTTTGTTTTTTGAGGGAAATCTCCTGTTGTCTCTGCAGTTAGCTGAGAGCGAAGAATTAGTTTCAATGAATTTTTGGTGGATTCCAGAGCTTGGCACCTTCCTTGTGAACTCCGCCTCAAACCCTTATAGGTTTTTATTCTCCCTACGCATGGCTCCATTGCCCTACTACTTTCTCAGTTTATTCATTCACAACTTTCGTTTTCCTATTGGTAAAGCTATCCGCCGACGCTTCTAGCTGAGTATCCATTTTGTTGATTAAATTCTACAGAGATGTTAAATGCTGCAACGATGGGTTGGCTATGGCAGAAGCAAGGAGGTTGTGTTTTTTGCAAACTTCAAAGGTATTATATAGCTTTCCCCTTATTCATCATAGAGTTTAGTTTTCTCCGACGTTTCGTCTTTGTGTTTAGAGGTTTAAGCTTCTGATTTTTCAGTATTTTACAGAGCGGCCCAATGGGAGTCTTCTCCCTTCTTAGGTATCATTCGCTCTAGAAATTTTTGGGGTTTTAATTTCTTTAGCTCGTCCATGATTTCTCTGCAGATAGTAGTTAACATCTCGTCATTGGTTGTTTGGGTGCAGGTTTGTGGTACTATCCCGTCATTCTTCAAGCAGCAAGCTTTCTTTCAGGATTCTTGATGTGGTTGCCTCGGCCCAAACTGACTTCTCCACACTTGTATTCTCAGGTACCCTATGGTCTTCGACGGAAGGCCACAGTTCCTAGATTGTCCATGTATTGATCTGGTTTTAGATTACAGTGCTCGACCTCTTCTTTATCAATGAATAATTTTCAGGGAAGAGGGTTTAAAACCCCACCCTAGGTTTTCAAACAGTATCGTATTTACTTTGTATAAAGAATTATGTTAGGGTTTAATCCCGAGTTTTAATGGAGTTCAGAGCGCATTTCTAAACCCTGATGCATGTCATATATATATATATATATATATATATATATATATATATATATATATATATATATATTGAACTAAGCTTTACCATGGTGATTATAATTGCTCTATTGTAGACTTTTTACTTTGAAGAGAACTTTTCTATTTACTATTCTTCGTAATGAGTTAAGTTTATGCCTTTCAAATGTAAAAAGGCTTTCTTGCCCAGTTCTCGGCTTAGTTTATTTCGCATGTAAATATTCGTTAAGCTATCAGTGAAAATTTTTGGATTTTCGCCTTTTATTAATGAGAAATGATTTGTTGTTTGAATCTAAGAGATTACACTTAACATTTGTTTTTTATCAGTTTCTTCTCTGTTGATAAGAATTAGTTTGTCAAATTTTACTGTTGATGTGTACCAGCGTTCTTTCATATGCTTGATTTATTGAGTTTTAAATACTCTATTTCTCCTCTTTCAGTTAGCAGGTTTCTCCCTATGGTGTCCGGGCCTTCGAAGGTAAACGCCCGCGTTTAGTTTGGGGTTATTGGCCACGGACGATGTACCTCTGTTTTGGGTTCATACCCAGAACTAGGGTCGACAGTCCGTCGGCTCTAATCCCCTGATTCTAGTTAATTTGACTTAAACATGCAGAATTTTCATATGCATCTTACTTTATAGCACATCTCTCCATACCTGTAAAGGTAGGTTACACCTGTGTATTCCACAGTAATAAGAAAAATAATACATGGATACTGTTCATTACCTTTACAAATTTTATACGGCACATTCTATTTCAGTAATACTATTTGTTATGTTACCCCTGTTGTACATTGATCGCAACAATAGTTTTCAGTTCTCCGTTTCTTTCCACACGACTTATAGAGGTTTAGACAGTAACTCTAACATATTGTGATAATAAAAGAAAAGAGGTAGTATTACCAATAATTACTACTATTCTATCTCAATAACCAAGAGAGTAAGTTGTCTACAGACTTCATTTCCTCTCTCAAGCATTTGTAATAAATATACATATATTCACAGGTTCTCATATTAGAACAATATCCACTCAACTGTAATACTGTAGAACAATCTTTCCAACTTATTAGTAACCTGCTCAAAATTTCACAGTAATACTTATCTAGAATAAGTAGTTTTAAGCTGTGGTCCTCCCAACCATCAAGGGAGGTTATTACGTCCCCCACTTGCCCCCTAGCTCTAGAATCTGGACGGTGTCCTAGGTTAACAATGGATTTGTTTCACTTTCTGCTATGACCTCTAGATGGCCAATCCAATCAAACTCAGAAAGTCTGGTTTTACAATATTGTGAGTTATTTTCAACTGATCATCACGAGCTCTAGAAAATACTCTTCTTTACCAACTTTCCAACTGTCCCCAACCACCTCCTATTCTTGGAAACATTTCTTTACCATCAACTTTAAAAAGATTTTTCCTTTAATTAATTAATTACTTCTAATTAATAAATCAGCAAATTAAATAATCTGCTTAATCAATAGTAATTATTTGAATTTTTCTTGCTAGATAAAAATAAACACATTGTCTTTTAACTAGTTACACTAGTTAACTTTAATGAAGCTGTCACAACCTGTACAAGGACTAATCACGTGTGGAAAACAACTTTTGTTAATGTTGAAAAGCTATAAGCACAAGTTTTTGGTCTACATTTTGCAGAGTAATGAAAAATGGACTATCAATGTAAAAAAACCATATAGACAAATCATTCTGGGGTAAGAGAAGTCTTTTTTATAATAAAAATGAATCCTATTAGACAAATCATTTAGGGGTAAGGGAAATCTTTTTATATTGAGAAGGAGCAAGAAAAACTCTATAAAAAAAAAATATGTAAATAAACTTCATCTTTATTGGTACGAAGCTTTTTTTTTTCTTCCTTAAAAAAAAAGGGAACAAATACAAAAACACACGAAAGTGTATCATACGAAAACACACGAAGTATATCATTAAATTTGGCGTTCGAAATACTAAAAATACGATTATTCTAACCTGTCCCTGTTTTGGCTTTAGATACAATAATATATAAATCGGACAGCTTTACCATGGTTCTCAGGAATCACGACTATTGAAAATTGAAATATCATTGTTTGAAAAGATATTAACGAGAGACGGACGGCCCTTTTAGCTGCCCAACTGTCCACCAGAAACTATGAAAGTACAGGCGTCCTTTTTAACTTTCTCATCAATATCGAATAATAGAAAAGAAGAGAGTACACTGAAGTTAAAAAAAAATGTCCGCACTAAAAGAAAATTGAAAATTGAAAATTGAAAATTGAGTTGAAGGTCATTGGAGTGGCAAGACGCAGACGCCCTAGTCTAACTAATGTTTTTTTGTTTTTTTTTTTCTTTTAAGTAGGATTTTAAGAAAGTCTTGTAGTGATTTTTTGTAAATTTAAATTATAGTTATTAAATTTTAATATTTTAGATGTTTTAGAGATTTTTGATGATATTGAATGTATTTTCATCATAAAAATATAATTCAAACATTATAACTATAAAATTTCTAATTTTTTTTTCAAATTCTAACCACTTTTAACTATCCCCACCATTCCTCCTCACCATTCCTCCTCACCCTAAATAGACAACTCCAACACAAACCATAGACCATATAAATAGATAAAAAAATAAAATAGACCATATAAATAGAGAAAAAAAATAAAAAAGCGCAAAGCAAGAACGCTGCTCCACGATCCGTTTCTTGGAGAATAATACTTTCTTGGGCCTTGAAGCAATGTCATGTCACCCACTTTGAACCTTTTTAGCTGTCCAAGTTTGAATGAAGCAGCAGGCGCGGGGATTGGTGACTTTACATTCCTTCGCTTATCGCTTTTCTTTATCACGTGAACCATCGTGTTGTTCTGCACGAGGACGATGAATGCTTGCACTACACTCAAAGGTGGGATATCTATTCTTTAATTATTTTATTCGATGGCCAATTTTTTATATATAGAGAGGTCTATCATGAAGGAAATCTACTGGTATGCCTGTTGGGACTAAGGAACGTCTGTAGCAATAAACCTATTATTATTATCACCCTAGCTCGCAGAATTTATGCTGCTGTTTATATGTTAGATTGCATTGAACTGTAATATTTATCAGGAAGAAATATGAAGATAGGAGGGGCGCCTGCGGTGGTGAAGCAAGTGTGGTCGGTCGTGAGTGGAGTGGTGAAATCGAAATCAAGTGCTGTCAAGGGAAAAGCAGCCCACGCAATGAAGACCAAGATTGCTGTTCTTGGGCTCATCAAGAACAAGAAGTTGTTTGCTGCAATCTCTCAAAAGATGAATTCCCTGTTTGGACATGAAGAATGCCAAACCTATTCCACCAACAACATGGCATTGACGGTGTATCACGCTTCGGCCAGCGATGAGATGCCTTGTGAAGTACTACAAGAGTGCGAGCAGCAATTGGATTTTCTATCCGAGACGCCTTCCGAATCATACCCGCCAGCTGTTAACACTATAAATTCTGTCACAGAAGGGCGAATCTCTACGTGCTCCGACGTTGCGCTGCTGGAGGACGAGATTGATATTTTGGCGGACGCTTTTATCAGGAGGTTTCGCGCCCAAATGTATTTACAGAAACAGGATTCCTTGAAACGATATAGAGACATGTTAAATCGAAGCGTCTGAGCGTTACAATACAGATACATAATATGTGAGTTCAGATATATTGCAAATGGCGAGGCGAAGGAGAAGTTCAGTGGAAAATGCATTTTACCCTCTCGCCATGCGCAGAAGAGCGGATCCCACATCCACGATTGAATATTTATTTGTATTTATCAAACTGGGGATTCTTTTTGACTGAGTTCCAATTACAGGACAATGAAAGCAGTGCCAACACTTTCTCTTGCTTTCATTGAAACGTCTACATTGTTTACACTTTCATGAGATTAATGAAATGTTTCTACGTTTTGCCATTTATTTTTATATTAAAGGGAGGAGTAAGTACATATCTGGGGACTTGTGAGACCAAACCTATAATACATTTGGACAACATCCTAGAAACTAGATTTATCTTTGTATATGAAATTTATTATACAAAACATTAACAAGTAAAACTAGATTTATCTTTGTATATGAAATTTATCATACAAAACATTATCAAGTACTGGTCATGCAACCTTTGTTAATTTTGTTCAATTTTATTATTATGTTAAATATCATTTATGATTTTCATCATTCTTAAATTGAGAATAAATATTGTTTTTATTGTAAGAAAGTGTTATTTTTAATATTAATAAGAAACTGATTATTGCTTACTAAAATACTAAGAAATCAAAAGTTTTAATAGCCTAAGGTACTATGTTGGCTCACCAATCACATATATCTTCAAAGTATATCTAACCTATTTTTTTTTTTTGAGTAAGTTTGGTAATATTTTTTATTTTTCTATTTTCTCTATTTTTATCAATATGTTCAGATACATAACATACATCATTCAAAGGAATTGAATCTCTGATAAGTACCATTATAACTCACCTCATCACTGTTTAACCAAAATTCCACAGAGAAAATATATCTAACATATCAAACTGCCATCTAATAATTAATTAAAACTCTTATCATGATAATAAATTTAGAAATAAACCAATAATAAATTTAGATCACAAAAGCTGAAATCCATAAATCATGTTCTAGTTGATATATATGCTTCATGCTAAAGCAAATAAAAATATAAACATTTGTCATGAAGGCTCAAATGCGGGGCATCATGTTCTCGTTGATCTATAGTCTTCCTGTTCAAGCAAACATGAATACAAAGATGATTATATATATATAGAAAATGTATTTTAATTTTTAAATATTTAAAAAAACTTTTAATAAATAATTTATAAAATTTTAAAATTATAATAAATAATTTTAGCATTCACTTTAAATTTTTCTTATTATATAATAATCAAATTGCTTCACACCATCTATGTATCATTTTATACTTGATAAGTTACATAACTAATTATATTTCTATTAGTGTCTTCATCTATATTAATATTAAGATATGTAGTTTTGCGAGTGAGAAAAAAATATTATTTTACGATATAATATAATATGGTTTATTTAATATTTAATTTAATTTCTAAGGAATATATAAAGTAAAATATAAGTTTGAAAAAAAATATTGGATAAAATATAATATAATTTTGGATAATATTTGCCTCACTATCATGAGAAATATTGGGTAATGTTTTATACAATATTTCTATATATCTTATTTTAGTCCTTTCTTTACCCAATATTTGCAATAAGGTCCACACTCAATGTTGTGTGAAAATATTAGATAAAACATTACTAATATTTCGACATAGGTCAAATTTAACTTAAGACAAAAAAGGATTACACATATTATTGTAAAATGGACCATTTTGCTAAATATATAAATGAAGGTGATAAATAATAAAGAAGAACTTATCATGGAGGAACCTATTAGAATTGGAATAATCTCAAATTCCTAGGAAATTGGTGGGTGGTGTTGAAGTCCAACAAGAAATTGCAACACCTACACTAGTGTGGGAACACGAGGTCCAAGCAGCACCTACACTAGTGTGCGACAAGGAGGTATTAACAACACCTACACTAGTGTGGGCTAAATCTGGTGCAGTATCTATTTTAATTTTACCTTAATTAAGATGGACAATAAAATGTAATCTTATCTCATAATCACTTGTAATAGTTAACTGAGTGTGATAAACTCAGTTAGCTCATGACTTTCGAGTTAAGGGTAGTTGGTGAGGCATGCATGTGTAATCAGTTAACTCAGTTAAGTGAATTAAAGTTAGTTGTGCTAGTTGTAACTGTTTGTTGCACTAGTGAGAGATCAAGCGAATTAAATATTATTTAATTCAAAATCAATGATCTAACATGAAACTGATGATTTACTATTATTAGCTGAATGCATGTCAGTTCCAGTGGAGACCCAGTTGAGACATAGGTGAAAGGGATGTTAAATATCAGTTGTAGGATTATTGGGTTGCACCCATGCAACCAAACACTCATTGGATTGCCCATGATCCTTGCGCAGTTTAGGAAGGCCAAAATTCCTAAAGAATAGGGATTGCATTCATCAGGAATTGCGAAAATAAGGAAAGTTGTTTAGAGGCTGAGAATTAGTTAAGTGTTGGTAAGTTTTGTCCAGGACAGTGTGAGACAATTAGCTGAGTACAAGAGACTCTTGTGAGAAGAGTGTATTTTAATTGTTTCATGTATCCATGCTGAATATACAATAGAAGATAGTGGGGTTTTGACCAGTAAGCTTTCCCCGGGAAATTATCTATGTTGCGGTTTGATTGATTCTTCTTTGCTTCATGGAAATGTCGATTGTGTTTAATTTCTACAATTGATTTGTAGAAGAGATTCAATATCTAGCCTTAGTACATTGTTAGATTGGATTGAATCCATGATATACATATTTTTTGTATAATTTCTACATAGTATAAGAGCACATGAAATCACAATAGTGGAGGAGAAGATGAGTTTGTGACTGAATAGAATTTGAATTTGCAGAAGACTTTCTTGGTGCTACAGGTGATTCAGGATCAAAATGGCTTTCAATGGCTTGAGATTGGAGTATGCACTCGAGGGAAACTCTAATTATATTTCTTGGAAAGATAGGATGGAGGCAGTACTAGAAGATAATGGCTGGAAGGATTTCATTGAAAATTATGTTCCAAAACCTGTTGTGACAAATGATGCAAATCTTGATTCATGGCAAAAGAAAGAGGCAAAGGTGCGCAGCATCTTACTGGAGGGAGTACGAGACCACATTGTCTCAAGTATCCATGGCAAATCCACACCATATGCAATGTGGAAATATTTTACTGATCTATTTCAAAGCAGAGTGATCATAGGAAATTGGCACTGAAAGATAAAATCACGAAGATCAAGATGGAGAAAGGTGACTCCATGCCAAAATGTTTAACAAAGTTTGTCCAATGTCAGGATGAGCTTGGGAGCATTGGCATTACTGTTGCTGATGATGATTTGGTTAGCCTAGCTCTTCTATGACTTCCTAATAGTTGGCATAGTTATCAGGACTCTGTCAATGGAAGGGAAAACTGCCAGATTGGGAGCGACTTTGGTTGGTTTTGGTGCAAGAGGAGTTCAAACAGAATACCAAAGATGGATCTTCATCTAAGAATGAAGATGAAGAATATTGTGCTTTGGATGCCAAGGAAAAGAAGGGGAAAGGAAAGAAATTCCATTCTAAATCTGAGTCTGGTAAAGATGGCAAGAAGCGCGACATGTCCAGAGTGAAGTGTTTTCACTTTCACGAGCATGGGAATTATGCCACTAACTATTCAAAAAAGAAGAATAACAAGAGGGCTTCAGGATCTGCAGTTGGTGAGGCTTTGGCCTCACAATTTGAGCTTGACATCTCGCTCATTGCATGCATGGTGTCAAGTGCAATGGGATCGATGTGGTATTTGGATAGTGGTGCATCCTTTCACATGACGGGAGATTAAGAACTTTTCAGTAGCTCAGAGGAGAAGGAACTCCCGATGCATATCGAAATGAGTGACGACAGGCGGTACAATGCTACTGGGATCGGTACCATTACATTCCAGAGATAGTCAAGTAAACCCTCTCAATTGAAAGATGTAATGCATGTATTAGGCTTGAAGAGAAATTTATTCTCAGTTGTAATGTTGGAGGATAGAGACTATGATGTTGTTTTCAGTGAAGGAAAAGCTTTCTAGCGACACAATAAAACATGAAAAGCCAAGAATATTGGGGTTCGAGTTAAGAATCTCTATAAACTTTATGTAGATGGTTGTGCAGCATTGATGGGTAAGGCGTATAAAGTGGTGAGCCTAGATGAAGATGAGTTATGGCACAAGATATTGGGCCATCTTCACCACGAAGCCTTAAAGTCACGCAACATATTTCTACGGGTCTTCCCAAGGGTACATTTGCATAGTCAGACACATGCAAGGGATGTACTGTGGGAAAATATGCAAAGGCCACCTTTCATGAGAAGGATAACCGAGCCTCATGGATCCTTGAGAGAGTTCACTCAGACATGTGTGGACCATTCTCTACTACTTTGACAACAAAGCATAAGTAATATGTGATATTTGTTGATGAATTTTCTCGAAAGTGTTGGATCTACTTCATGTAGAAGAAAGATCAGACATTCTCAAAGTTTCTTGAGTTCAAAGCACTGGTGGAGAAAGACACGAGGAAGCAAGTGAAGGCTCTTAGGAGTGACAATGGTGGTGAGTACATCTCCAATGAATTCAAGAAATTCTGCAGCAAAGAAGGAATTCAGAGAGAACAGATTGCGCCTCATAACCCATGGGAGAATGGGGTCACAGAAAGAAAGAATAGAATGATTGTGGGTGAAACAAGAGCGATGTTGCATGATCATGGCCTACCGTTGCTTCTGTGAGCGGAGGCATGCAAGATAACTGTATTTGTGCAGAACTATTATACTCATAGGATAATTGGCATGAGTACACCAAAAGAGGCTTTTACTAGTAAGAAACCTAATGTTTCACATTTTAAGATTTTTGGCTCATCTTTTTATGTGCATGTGAAAAAAGATGCGAGGAAGAAACTAGAACCAACAACTGAGATTGGGATTTTTGTGGGGTGCAATGATACTCCCCACAACTATCGGGTGTATTTTGCAAACAACAGAATCACTGTTGTGCGATGGGGTATAAAATTTGATGAGGAGAAAGCCATGGGATTGTCCCTTGAAAGGGGGCCAGATTTGCATGTAGAGGAGGAACTCTTGGTTCCAAAGGATGAGCCTGAATATGTGGAGCAGCCACATGCAGAGGATCATGGAGTGGCAGAAAAACACTCATGCAGAGCCACCCACCAGAAATGGTGGAAGGCACACCATGGAAGCTGATAGATTAAGACTTGACGTAAAAAATAATGTAGGAGCCCTTCATTGCGTAGATAGAGATAGTCTCCAGAGAATTTTACTGGATACATGGCTCTTATGAGTGTTACACTGAAAATTGTCATCCTGACATTCTGCTATGTGTATGAGCTCATTACTACTCATAATTCCTCCTTTGCAAGTCTAACATATCAATTCCTCATTTCAAGCCTTGAAAATCAGAGAAAAGTTCCTAAAAATCTCCTTAACTTTGGTGTCACACTTTCTCTATATCTTGCCTGCGGTCCCACACCTAGTGTTCATGTCTCCTGCGTACCTGAACGCACTTTCTCTGTGTTATGGGTGCGGACCCCTGTAAAGATAAAAAAGGCACAAGTAAACTTAAAAAAGCTCACTTTCCGTAAATTCTAGAAGCCTCTAGAAAGAACCTTGCGGTGGCAGTACTGCTCTTTTGAGGTTCATGTATCCCTTACCTTATGGAGCTAACCCCTTGATGTGAGGAGCTTATCCCTTTGAAGGAGGATTCTATCCCTTCATAGTTGGAACTGAAACCTCCTCTTTTCCACTATAAAAAGAGGCATTGGGTAGCCTCAAGGGAGTTCAAGCTTTAGAATATTTGAGGTTAAGTTCTATTGGGATTTAGACTCATTTAATTGAGATTTTTGTGAGGAGAGATCACATATCTCTATCTGTCTCAGTTGGAGGAGTGCAAAGCTTATCAGAGTACAGGGGATTCCTGCTTCGGACCCCAGGAAGGCCTGTTCAACATCAAGGCTAAGGTTGTAAGGTTTTCCTTCTTTTGAAATTAATACAAATATATTCATTTTTCTCAATGAACTGTTAGTTAATTGTTCATTTCATAGATTCCTTGATCACTATGATAAGCATGATTTATGATGATTTATATACAGGTGCTATTTAATGTTTTCTTGTTTGTGACTGTAGGTTTACGAAGATAACTCCTTCAAGTGCACGAGGGACAAAAACGACTTCAAACAAGCGCTGGACATACGGTAAGTCTTTTACACCTCTATAGTGCTTTTTGTAAATCATATATGCTTAGAGAAAGATTAGTTTATTTGGTTGTTTTTTGCTAGATTACTTTTAGTACTAGGGAGATCGGTCTTGTCCGCAAGATGGATTAATCCACACAATAATGAGCAAGTGTATTGTGACATAACCATCTTCCTTTCAGGAAGCAATGTAACAACCAATTTGGGTTGATGCAATGGTGGAGGAGTATGAGTACATTGTCAAGAATAATGCATGGGAGATTGTCCCAGGACCGGTCGCTAAATCAGTTGTTGGATATAGATGGATGTACAAGGTAAAGCAAGCTACTGATGGGAGTGTGGAGAAGTAGAAGGCCATATTTGTGGCCCAAGGATTCTCACAGGTTGAGGGGATCGACTATGATGAGAATTTCGCACCAATTGCGAGGTACTCTTCCATTAGATCTATCTTTTATCTGTCAATGCAGAAGTGGCACATTCATCAGATGGATGTGAAAATTGCGTTTCTTAATGGAGTTATTGACGAAGAAGTGTACATAGAGCAGCTAGAAGGTTTCGAGATCTTTGAAAGTGAGTCACATGTGTGTTGACTCAAGAGAGCACTGTATGGACTGAAGCAAGCACCTCGTGCTTGGTACACTCAGATTGAAAATTATTTCACCAGGTTGGGCTTCACCAAAAGTGAAGCTGATGCAAACATGTACCATATTGTAGGTTATGGTAAGCTCTTGATTATCGTACTTTATGTTGATGATATAATTTTGACAGGTGATGAGCAACTTATACACTCATGCAAGGAGGATCTTGCAAGGGAGTTCATAGCAAGGACATGGGACTTCTTCATTATTTCCTTGGTTTGGAATTATGGCAGCGGGATGGTGAAATTTTTGTTTCTCAAGGCAAGTATGCCAAAGAGATACTGGGTAAGTTTCACATGGAGAGCTATAAACCCATGAACACTCCTCTTCCAGGAAGTTGGAGGAAAGAGGATGCTACTTCTAGAGAAGTAGTGGATGCTACTGTCTATAGGCAGTTAGTAGGTTCACTGATGTACTTGGTGAACACGAGATGAGAAATTTTCTATGCAGTTAACCAGCTGAGTCAAGCTATGGTTAAGCCTACCAAGCTCTTTTGGAATGTGGGGAAGCATGTCTTAAGATATCTCCAGGGCACTATAGAGTATGGATTATGGTACAAATGGATAGTGGGAGTGAAGCTTCAAGGCTTCATGGATGAAGATTGGGTAGGCAGTCCATCAGACAGAAAGAGAACATTAGGAGGGATGTTCAGCATAGGATCGACAACAGTTTCATGGTACAGCAGGAAGAAATGATCTGTGGCACTCAATTCATCGTAGGCAGAGCACATGGTAGCAGGTCAAGCTGCATGTGAAGCCATCTGGATGAGAAAGATCATCGTTGGTTTGTTTGGTTCTTAGATGGATCTGACAGTGAAACATTGTGATAACTAGATTTGCCTTAAACTCTCGGTTAATCCTGTGTTTCATGATAGGTACAAGCACATAGACATTCGGTACCACCATCTCATAGATTATGTTCAGAGGTGTGTTGGGCTATATGAATCACTGTTAAATTACTAAACAATACACATTAATTGTCAATCCAGGGATGTTTGTTTATTCTAATGAAAGTTTCACTCTCTATGCTGATACACCAACCAGAAGCAATTCCAAAGAAAAGAAATCGTTGCTGAAGTAAATGCTGGAAGTAAATCACTCATGCAGAAATAAAAGGATATACAAGAGTGGAATCACACTTCAATTAATCTGTTCTAGCGTGCCACACAAAAAATATCCAGCTGGTGTCTCTAATATCATATGTGTAACAACATACAAAGTTTTGAAATTGAAGCAGATATATTCACAGCTGAATAGTAGCAACAACACTCTACTAATACATAAACTGAAATACAAATACATACACACAACTACTTTAATCACTGCAATCCCTGCTAAGAAGGAAGACCCTTCCTCCTTAGCAGGGCGCAGGTAGAGAAAGAACTTAACAGAACTAAATTGAATAACACAAGTAACAACAATAATATGATAATCTATATTAATTTGAACAAAATTACAAAGCCAAAATAATGTTGTTCTCCGCTAACCTGTCGACCTCATCAGAAAATCAAGGGATAGATCATTCATGAGAATCTTATGATTCTCATGCTGACCGAAATAGAAAACATATAGTTATAACCACTTCCTAATAAAGTTCTGACTAGAAAATTATAGATTACAATCAAAACCACCCTTAGGCTGTTATCCCAAAAATACAATGCTAAAAAACTTCTACAACTATCATGATAGAACCACAACTGTACTATAACAGCTAAAGGACATATCAGCAACAAGTTTCGAGGAGATCCAGTCAATGGTACGACTGTATCAGCAGTTCGCCAGCGGGTCTGTAACAGTAGAGTGTAGCAACATTTTTCCAACGGGTCTATAACAGCAAGGTGCAATAGCATCGCTTCGCTGTAACAACACCCTCTTAACTCCTCCTATGGAACTCATGCTCGAGATCTTTGGTGCTATAAATGACATCTAGAAATACAACACAAAGACCATCGATCTTTTCCAAACATTCACCATCAATTAGTCATAAAAAGGCACGATATATCATAATAATTGGTGAATTGGCAGAGTAATAAAAACAAGGTGAAACAACACAAGTTAGGGTAGAAAGGTAGGAAAAAGAGGGAAAGATATTCCCATTTGTTATAGTTATGAGGCAAAATAGGGAAAACAAATGTAGGAAAAGTGTAAAAAACTAACACCCAACATCTCCCCCCAACTGAAATACTTGCATGTTCTCATGCAAACTCATCTCTCATAGGAATGTCTCCATTGTAGGTCGATGAGATCATAAGCATCAGTTGTATCTTTGTTTGCAGACCTGTGTCCTTGATTGGACATCAAATGTAGTACCCAGGACTCTGAATCATACTTACTCAATTCATAATTGATCTGATAATCCTCAATTGGCAGCCAGATTAAAGGAAATTTGAATCTCAATCCCAGCCACAAAGCACCAAGGGATTGTAAAATATTTGCATAAGCTAGTACATGTGTAACAACCACCTCTAAATTCTGGAATGAGAATGGATCCCCCTTCAATAGCTCAACACTGCTGGATTCCTTGCGTTTCAAGAACCCTGTCAAAGCTCGACTCTTCATCATTGAGAATTGATTGAGGCAAAAGTTCACAATTATTCTTCTATAAGTGGCAGATGGTTCTTTAATCCTAGGGGTACTCAGAATTCTCCTGAATTCTCATCTTAACTCGACAACCTGTCCTGGTTCTGCCCGAATCCACAATGCCATCTTCTCCTCATTAGTATTCATAGATTTTATGGCCAAATTCCATTCAATCTGATTCTTCATGAAGGACACAAAAGCTCTCAACTAAAGATCTCCCATATAGGAGAATATTTTCACAACCATTTTCATACTCACATTTTCACAAATATTATTGTGCAAGAATAATTCACATAGCAAGCTTTGCTCATCAAAATCGGAGGCACAAAAAACATCTAGAAATGTACGAGTAGAAGAACATAAATAAGGTTTGTCCTCCATAATAGCTTTCATCTGGAACAAGAAGTAATGTTCCCATAGAATGATAGGATAGGATGGAGAAGGCCGCCTACAACCCAGCAAGTTGAGGGTGAGGTCATGAAGTTTTTGTTTATCTATGGTGAGGTCCCGAATCTGCTGCTGTAACAATAACAACTGTTCTTCATGTTTCTTTAGAGCTTCCTTCTTCTTGTAATTCTCCCATCCTTTCTTTAACTCTTTTTCATCCATATTTCATGTAAAGTGTTTATTTTTCTCTGATGTTCCTTTAGCAAAATCGTCCCCTCTTGAAGTGAGATTGCTTCCTGTTTCCACTTTTGTAATTCAGTTTTTAACAAGATTTTCTCAGAACTCCATCCTAATATGGGACCCGACATTATTATGCATTCAATATCCACATCAATAATGGGTGTAGTATCCTCTGCTACATGGGATTGTTCCACCTCTGCTGTTGGTTCTTGTGTAACAACAACTTCTTCAGTGGGTTATTGTGTGTTAGCCCCTTTGTTTCCACCTAGAGTAGCATCTGTGTCCATTGCTGTTTCTTCTACAATAGGAGTGGCCTCCACAGGTTCTTGTGGGTCAGCTTCTAGGTCAATTATTACAGAGGCTCTACTTTAACTGCTGGTTCTTGTGTAACAGGAGTATCATCAACAGGTTCTTGTGTAACAGCCTCTTGCTGTTCTGTTTTTGTTTCCATTGGGATGATATTTTCTCTATAGACCTTATATCCCGCTATTCTTAAGTCTTGAAAACATGTCATGCATACAGACACCGGGATTTCCTTCCCCTTAGATGATTTTTGCTTTAATTCTTCATTTTAATTTCTTAGATTTTCGAGTTGTAAAACAAGGCATTGGTTTCGTCCTTACCTGATGAGGAGGGTTTCCTTTCTTCTTATAAAACTTTTGATTTTGTCTGCTTTTCAGCCATAGGAAAAGGCTCTGCATGTATGCTGAATTTCACTCTTTGTTTTGGTCTTATATCGCCAATTGGTTCATCAATAGGATCTTTCCCAATCCTAACTCTAGTAGGCCGAGTTTGGGTTTCCACTTCTGCCTGACTTCCTCCTGAAGTAGTGGTATGTTTCCCCTGGCTTGTCATCAAACTCTTTCGCTTGAATTATTCCCATTTTTTAACTTGCTGGCCTAGGGCATCTAGCACGATTAGCTTGATGAGTCCGTGATTAGTTACACATGCCTCCAGGTGTGCTGTTGTTTTTACTGCTACCTCCATATGCTTGATGTTACATAAACAAATAGAATGGAAGATTAATCCTTTGCTGGTGTCGAAGGTGATTAAGCAGAGGAAAGTGATAGTTGAACACTATCATGGATCTTCCCTCACAAGTGATATATTTAATTAAACCCAAGGCAACATCTTCCCAAGGATGAGGAAGTGAAAACTTGTTAATTCCTCTCCCTTTCTTCTCCAGTTTTAATTCCCCATATAGGAAGTCTTCTTTCAAGGAGGGGTCATTGATTTTTCTGTTAAACCACCTCCGCCCCTCTACTGGTAATGAAGTTACCCAGGCAATTACATCTTCAGTCACCTCCACTTACATGCCCCTTACTGAGGTTTGATTATTGTTCAAGTTCTGGGCAAATTCAATTGCCACTGCCTCATCTGAGCCTTCAAGCTTCTGAAAATATTCAATCCATCTGACATCTCTGAATGTATGGTAGGATTCTAGACAATTCTGCAAGCGTGCATAGAATCCGGCTCATGCTTGACCGCTGCTCCACCCATCTCTATTATTTGTTTCTAAATTTTCTTATTGTTGTTAAGCCCCACTATAATATCACTGCGTTTCTAAATTCTCTTCTTTGTTGTTCATCCCCACTGTAATATCACTATGTTTTTGAATTCACTACTTCTCGGCGTCTCTGCTTATCCCAATTGACGAGTTTAAAATGAGGATGCAAGGTTTCAGTCGAGGAGGTTGATGGGAGGTGACGACTTTCACGGATTACCAAATCGTACCTCACACTAATATTCATAAATGTCTCGTTATGGAAAGTAATGGGATCTAGTACACACACTCTTTTCCAACCGGATTCGGTCATCATTGGAAATTCTGTTATTAATTTGGTGCATGCGTATTTGATATATGTTTATGATTATGAATTTTTGCAATGATTTCAAGACATATCCCCTCCCCCACATTAATGGTGATAGCCACCCACGACTGTCACAGGAATTTCATTACTTTGCCAATTGTTAGGACCTCACTATGTACCACTTTTTACTATATATTTTGACACCACCTTACCTTTATAACCATGTTTAAAAAGGATTCCATCATCATTTTCATTCACTTTATCCAAAGGTATATAAAATCCTCTTCTTTACTATATATTTAATCTGCTTACATATAATTCCATATTACTCTTATATTTCATCATTAATCGAAGGTAGATTGTTGCTAACATAAGTCTAAAATATCGCAGATAATTTATGTGCTATGCTGGAACAATCGGCCGTTGCTGAAACAGTCAACTCCGTTGCTGAAACAGTCGACTCCGTTGCTAAAACAGTCGACTCCGTTGCTGAAATAGCCAGCAGGCACGCAAATTCCGTCACTACTCGTAATTTGCGATTCTGGAAGAGTATTTTTTGGAACAATGGCAACAACATGAAGACAAGCAACGAAGTGGTTACACGGATTATTCTGAAGATAGTACTCTTTTTGTATCTGTTGTAACAATATCTTTTTATGGAAGAATAGAATAGCCCTGTTTTAAGAAAGAAGAACAGATTTGGGATAAACATAGATTTGCTCCAATGTAATTGTAAGAGATGTCTCCTCTTTAAAAAGAGGAGACATCATCATTAGAGGGGAGTTCAAAAACTACAGGAGAACATTGTGTTTGAGAGGACAGGAGCTAGACTCCATTTGTAATGTATCATTTCTTTTGACAGATGAATAAAAGTTCCTTTTGAGCACTTCAATTTAATCCTTTCCCTGGGGAATCTTGTGAGAAGGAAAGGGCCTGCCTTCCTCACAAGATTCACCCGATTGTTCCTGTAGTTTGTTAGATTTCCTTATGACATTCGCACTTTACTTTGATTTTGTTTGCTGAAACACCAGTTATACAGTTATGTAGTTTATTGAGCATTCTGTTTCCTTTAACGCTGCATGTGTTTAGTACATTTATTCTTAATAAGTTAAGAGATCTATTTCTGTTAATTGTTTGAATGTATGATTGATGCTGGGAAGAAGGTGCTGAAGATTCCTGTACAAAGGAATAGGGTCCTATTCCCATTGATTGCCTTTCTTTTCCTGCAGTGTGATTAGAAACAGGAGACAGGTGCTGAAGGTTCCTGTTCATGGGAATAGGGTCCTGTTCTCTTGAGCTTATCTTTTCTACAGAGTGATTAGTGTCAGGCAGCAGGTGCTGAAGTTCCTATTTAAAGGAATAGGGTCCTGTTCCCTGTTATGGTTGATTGGTTTCCTTTCCTGCAGATTGATTTCCCTTTATTTGCATTCTTAACTGCAATAGAGGAATTGCTTCTACTATAACATAAGTAACTTCAGCTTTGATTGAACAGGGTGTGAATAATTAGATTTGTATGATTAATAATTGTGTGAATTTTTACTACAACATTATTTTTTCTTTTGGAATTGAGCATATCCAGTGCGTGATTGTCTTTGGAATAAACAGACCTTCTCGGGTTGACAATTTATGTGGAGCTTGAATTGTTAAAACAATTAAAGCGACCAAAATTTTGGCGCCGTTGCCGGGGAAGGCAATTATAGATTTCAAAAGCATTAATATTTTCTTTCTAGATGTGCAGATTGTATGAGAGGACGCGGAACCCAGAAGAAAACTAACCCTACAGGTGGCAAGGGCAAAGGAAGGGGAGGAAGAAAGACTTTCATTGACGAGATTGTGTCAAAGGCTGAATCATCACAGAGATTAAGTTCTCGAAGACCAAAACTTCAGCACTCCCCTCAATCAGATTACAAAACAGAGGAAGTTGTGGGCCCTGAAAACATAGAGGAGCCGGTGATTAAAGAACCAACAGTCAGTGCTGGAGAGTCAAAAGAAAGTGCTAGCAAATCAGCAGAGCACATTGAGGAAATAATAGAGAGTGTTGGACGACCAGTGGAAAACATTGAAGAGCCAGTAGAAGATCTTGACGATCGAGCAAGTGCAGTAGGAGAACAGCCAATGGAAGGAAACAACGAAGACTTCTTTAGTGGAGGACGTGTAGATCTTGAAGGAGAAGGAAAGGATGAAAATTCTCTCTCTACCTTGGGATTTCCTATCAGTGATCTCCCTAGAGGAACAACTCCTATGAAAAATATTCCATTATCAGCTTTACCTAATTTCCATGGTCTATCCTCTGAAGATCCGGATGAATTTCTTTTTGAATTTGATATATTATGCAGAAGTTATGATTATGTTACTAATGCTCAAAAGTTGAAACTGTTTCCAGCAACATTAAAAGGAAATGCTTTAAGATGGTTCATGAGTCTTGGGAGTCAGGTAATCACAACATGGGAACAGATGAAACATAAATTTCTGCTTAAATATCAAGACTACTGCCGAAGGAGAGAAAAGAAGGACGAACTATTCAATATGGCACAAAAGCCGGACGAGAATCTGGAGGCCTACGTAGAAAGGCTGCAGTATAATATACAGAGATCTGATCATCCAAATATAAGTAAGGAAATTCGCAAAACAATATTACTTAGAGGATTAAGGGATGATTGTTTAGACATGTTAAACATGCTTGGCAAGGGAGATATATCTAAAGAATCATATGATGAGATTTTTGAACTTTGTAAGAGGTGTTCAAGGGGAGCTGCAAGGAACAGAGTAAGTAATAGAGATCCCACCTATTCAAGAGTGCAGAAATCAGCCAGTGGAGGAGCAACAAGAGCTGAAATAGGTAATTTACTTGAAGAATTTAAAACTAAGATGTTAAGTTCTTTTGCTTCACAAATTGACACTTTGCAGGTTAAGAAGAAGCAGGCTGAAGTAGAAGCAACTCTGGCTGTCTTTTGCCCGAAGTGCAGAGACAAACATCCACTAAGGGAGTGCCCATTGGACAAAATACCAATCTGCACCCTTTGTGAGAAAGATCATGAGACACAGCAATGTCCATCTCTACCAGGAATAAAGGCAGCATTGCAGCCAACGGAAGAAGAAGCTGAAGCAGTTTACTTGCTAACTCAAAGAAGACAATGGAAACCAAAAGGACAAGGTATGAACTCTAGTATGCCATTTAATCGTTGGAATAATTATTCTGCTTTCGGTCAAACAAATTACCCTCCCTTTAATCAAATGCAATACCCACCCTTTAATCAAATGAATTTCCCACCCATGTAACAATCAAACCCTCCCTTTGTTGATCCTACAATGTGGACTCCTTGGCCTCTACAGCAGCCATCTTCTTTTAACCCTTGGAATTCAAATTGGAGAAGCCAACAACTCCCGTATCCAAATCAATTGCCTCAATTCCAACAACCACTTCCTCTGCCATCAAATGCTCCGCCAAATAACCAAATGAGACCCCAGCTACCTGTGCAACCAAATCCTAACTCCAATAATAAAGTTGTGCAAGTCATTGATATTCAGAATCAGTCTATATTTCCTACTATGCAATGTAATGATATTCATTTAAGATCCGGGAAAATAGTAGAGCCTATTATTGATGAAATAACTTCTTCTGATTCTGATAAAGAGGAAACTGAGAAACATAAGAAAGCACAACCACCCTCTAACAAGGGTATTGAAATAACAGAACCACCATTCCCCGAGCGTTTAGTTTAACTAGAACACCTGAAACACCTGCTTTTAACCTTCTAGGGGAATTGCAAAACTTGTATGTTAAAATTCCACTTTTACAAGCACTAAGAGATGTACCAATTTATGCCAGAACAATAAGGGATATTTGTGTTAAGAAACCTGGTAGGAAAACTAAAGATCCCCTTACAGTACATGTGATGGGTGATTTATCTGCATTAATGTCCGGAAAAACCCCTCTTGTGAAATATGGTGACCCCGGCCATCCTACCGTGATAGTTCAAATTGGTAAAACAATGATTCCTCAAGTTATGGTAGATTTAGGTGCTGCAATAAACATAATGACTCTTGAAACTTCACAATTGTTACAGCTGAATAACACAATCAGAGATACACCTACCATTCTAGAGTTGGCTGACCGTTCTACAATTAAACCTGAAAGAGTTGTTGAAGATCTACTTATCTCAGTTGAATCCTGGAATTACCCAGCTGATTTTGTTGTAATGCAGACTAAAACAAAGCTGGGGGGACATCCTTTAATTCTGGGGAGGCCATGGCTGGCCACAGCTGATGCTTTTATTAGTTGCAGATCTGGTTCAATGACAATTTCTAATGGTTATGAAACCAAACAACTTACTCTTTATCCTCATGCTACACCCATAATTAATAATGAAGATTCTATGTGGATGGATTATGATGATAATGCTATTCAACCCATTCTAACTATTGGACAAGCCTTAACTCTTAAAGACAATACAGAGGATGAAATAATTAATAATTTTATTTGTGAACCTTCCTCTGTAATTGTTGAAACACACAATCAATTGACTGCAATTTTTGAAACAGATACCCAAGAAAAGATTGAATCTGAAGACTTATCTCAGACATTAACCACCATCTCATCTAAGAGCATAACAGTTGAAATTGAACCTGGCAAGACATTAAACATAAATCCTAATCTAACAGTTGCTGAAACACAACAGTTAATGAAGTTATTACATGAAAATAAGGAAGCATTTGCATGGCATTATACGGATATGAAAGGGATCTCTTCTGAACTATGTACTCACCGAATTTACATTAAAGAGGGATGCCGACCAGTCTGTCAACCCCAAAGACGAATGAACCCTAATTTACGAGAAATTGTTAAAGAAGAACTTCAGAAAATGCTTAATGCAGGATTTATATACCCCATATCTGACAGTGAATGGGTTTCCCCATTGGTAATTGTCCCTAAGAAAAATGGGAAATGGAGAGTATGTGTTGATTACAGAGCCTTGAACAAAGCTACTCAAAAGGATCACTTTCCTTTACCTTTCATTGATCAGGTGCTGGATAGTCTGGCAGGGAAGAAATTCTTTTCTTTTCTAGATGGATTCAGTGGGTATAATTAGATTAGAATTGCACCCCAAGACCAGGATAAGACCACTTTCACTAGCCCTTGGGGAACTTTTGCTTATAGAACTTTTGCTTATAGAGTTCTTCCATTTGGGCTATGTAATGCACCAACAACTTTTCAGAGGGCTGTTATAGGAATCTTTTCTGATATGCTGAATGACTCTATGGAAATATTTATGGATGATTTTACTCCTTATGGTGTGTCTTTTGAAGATGCATTACAAAATCTTGAGAAGGTACTTAAATGTTGTATACAAGCTCACCTCTCCCTAAGTACTGAAAAATGTCATATGATGATGAGTGAAGGAGTAGTGCTTGGACATTTTATTTCATCTCAAGGTATTTAGGTAGACCCATCTAAAATATTGGTCATTCAGAATCTTCCTGTTCCTAAAACACAAACTGATGTGAGAAGTTTTCTAGGACATGCTGGATATTACAGAAGATTTATTAAATATTTTTCTAAGATAGCTTCTCCATTATTTGTGTTGCTTCTGAAAAATGCTGAATTTAAGTGGACTAATTCTTGTCAGAAAGCCTTTGAAGAACTCAAGCATCAGTTATCTACTGCTCCTATTTTGAGGGGACCTGATTGGGCCCTCCCTTTTCATATATCTTCTGATGCTTCAGACACTGCAATTGGAGTTGTCTTGGGACAAGAGGAGAATCATCTTCCTTATGCTATCTACTTTATCAGTAAGAATATGACCCCTGCTGAGCTTAATTATACAGTTACCGAAAAGGAGTTTCTTGCAGTAATTTATGCCATTAATAAATTTCGACACTACATCACTAGTTATTCTACTTTTGTGCACACTGACCACTCGGCTATTAAGTATTTAATGAACAAATCTGTTACAAATGCTAGAGTTACCATATGGCTATTGTTACTACAGGAATTTGATATCACAATTGTAGATCGGCCTGGTAAAGAAAATGTGGTGGCTGATTTCCTTTCACGGTTAAAAAATGATAATAATATTCCAGTAGATGATTCTTTTCCCGATGAGTATTTGTTTGCAGTTTCTGCTCACTCTCCATGGTATGCAGATATTGCCAATTATTTGGTTGCAGGAAAATTACCATCACACCTGTCATACAGAGAAAAGAGAAGAATTGTTCAACAAAGTGCCAGGTATAGTTGGATAAGTGGGTGTCTTTTCTACACAGGGCTTGATTAGGAAATCCGAAGATGCATTAGGGAAGATGAAGTGTATGACATACTAAAAGCTTGTCATGATGGCCCTTGTGGAGGGCATTTTGCTGATAAAAGAACAACACACAAAATTTTGAGGATGGGTTACTATTGGCCCTCATTATTTAAGGATGCAAAGAAATATGTGAGGGCTTGTGACAGCTGCCAGAGAATGGGTCAACCCAATCATAGAGATCAAATGCCATTAAACCCCTAGGTAGTTTCTGAACCGTTTAAAAGATGGGCCTTGGATTTCATAGGACCCATTAATCCTCCATCCAATCAAAGAACTTATATATTAGTCTCTTCAGACTATATGACTAAATGGGTGGAGGCCAAAGCACTTATTAGAGCCAATGAAGAGGTTGTCCTAGCTTTCTTATTTGAAGAAATCTTCACTAGATTTGGAATTCCTAGAGAGCTAGTCACAGATGGAGGACCTCCATTCAATTCTCATGGTTTTAAGTCTACCCTTCAAAAATATCATATTCATCATAGAATGACTACACCATACCACCCCCAGGCCAATGGGTAGGTGGAAAGCACAAATAAAGTATTAGAAGCCATTCTAACTAAAACATAATCGGAAGGATTGGTCTCAAAGGCTCCCCGAAGCACTATGGGCTTACAGAACTACTTGGAGAAACACTACAGGTTTTTCTCCCTATGAATTGGTTTATGGTAAAAATGTTGTTTTTCCTGTGGAATTTGAAATTAAAACTCTAAGAACTGCTTTAGCTTTTAATCTTGATGTGACTGATGTGTAGACAACTAGGTTGCAGCAGCTTCTTGAATTGGATGAAAAAAGATTAGATGCCATTCACCAAACAACCATGATTCAACAACAAAGAATGAAGTGGCATGATAAAATTATCAAACACAAGCAGTTCCAAAAAGGTAATTGGGCCTTATTGTATGACTCTCGGTTTGAAAAATTTCAGGGTAAGCTACGTACACGTTGGCTTGGACCATATGAAGTAGATGCTGTTTTTCCTAATGGAACAGTAAGACTTCTAACAATTGATGATTCTAAAACACCTCTACTAGTCAATGGTCATAGGCTTCATTTGTACCAGCGTCCTGTTTCTAAAGAGGATTTCAAGACTGCTTGCATGACTGATACACATTATCTTTTTCTAGGGGAGTCTTCTGCTCCTCACAACATTTAATTTTCTGCACTGTATTTCTAGTATTAGATTAGATTTAAAACTAATAATCCCTATCAAGGGTTGGCATATTACAATTGAATTTTGCAGATTCTGGAAAAGCTCATTAAAGAGGACAGATTCATCACAAGAAGATCTGAAGCTTCAATCACAGAAGCTTGTTCCCTTCATTTCAACCCATTTCCTAGAAATATCCCTTTTATCCCATTTCTACATTTTTCCTTTTTCCATTTTTCCAACTTCTACCATTCCTGAAATATCATCCTTCAGCTAGTATTTCCCATTCCTTACTGCTGAAATTATCCCTTAGCAAATATTTCCCCCACTTGTCTTAAACCCAAATCATTATATCCTATTTTCCTGATTTTTCCCTTTGCTGAAACACCAATTTCAGCAACATGTCATTCATTTTTCCATTGTTGAAACACCAGTTTCAACAACCTGTCATTTATCTTTCCATCATTAAAACATCATTTCTTTCCTCTGCTATACAAGCTTTTCAGTTCTCCACTTTTACTCTTCAGATCCTTTGGGTGAATATTATTCAGTATTGAGCAGATCCTGATATGCTCCTGTTCTACATTTTAGAGAAATCTACAAATTCTTCCATTAATATCAAGCCATTATGAAGCACTCTATACTTCGAATTTTAAAGACAAAGGTAAAAATATAAGGTATATGGTTTTTATGTAATGCAGTTAAATAATATTTTAAAGAGAGGATCTTGCTCATAATGATTGCAATCTCCGCACACTTAAATATCATTGCACCATACGTAAGGGGGGAATTTCGAAAACTGAATCATCATTCCAAACCATCCAATCCTCCGTCACTTTTCATATCCATTATTTCCGTCGTCATTGAGACTCCATATCCTCTGTTGCAACAATTAGCTTGACCAAATCCTGTGTTTCTGTTCTCTGCGCCTCTGCATGTGACTCAAGCTAGTAGCTATGGGAGGGTCGGCTATCAGACACGAGCCTGGTTCGATAACTCTTCTCGAATTGTTCCTGGAGGCCTACCAAATTTTTCAACAAGCAGGATGGACAACATACTTCGAAAGGTTAGGAGAATTTGATCAGCAGCAAGTTTTAGAGTTCGCACAGAATCTTCAGGGGAATTATTCAGTGGTTCAAGGGGTCCGAATTTCAGTCACAGAGGAATATATAGCACAAGTTTCAGGTTTTCCGGTTATAGGGGCTCGCTGGTTCAGTAGGAAACAGGTTATTTTAAATGCACAACAAGATTTTCTTCTTCCAGATGAACTGGTTGAACTTAAAGGCCACGGTATAAGTTTGCATTCATTACCTCGACCATGGCCGACAGTAGCTGAATTCATCAAGCACTATTTGACATGCGAAGGGCATTACCAGGTAGTCTATCAACACGACTTCGTTTTAATGAATCATTTGAGGCATGGTCGATTAGCCAATATTCCCTATTATCTGCTTGGTTGTATAAAAAACATGTCATATTATTGCAGACGGGTTAAATTCCCATTTTTATCCCTTACCCATCATCGTTTATGTCAATTATTAATTTAGAGGGGTTTTTCTCAGCAAAACCCCCCTCTGAATAATCCACTTCTCATTCCCCAGCAAGCCAAAATTCCCCAACAAGCTGGAAGTTCCCAAGAAACTCCTGAGAGTTCTTATGAAAGGCAACTGGATGATATCCCAGACCCCCCAGTAATTCCATCCTCAGAACCAGTTGACCTACCCCCAAGTTCGTCCCACTTAGTAGAGTCACCCCTTCCCACTATTCCTATCCCTAGCAATGACTCTCCAACACCCCCATCTCCACCTACTCATAAAAGAAAGAGACGAACCCCAACAGTCTCTGTCTCAAAACGACAAACAAGGGCCACATCCAAAATTTTCACTTCTTCCGAAAGCCCTTCCCCTAGAAAAGAATCTTCTCCTACAAAGAAAAGGAAAGACACTGACTTCTCTGCTTTCCTACCAAAAAGGAAAATGAAAATGACTGTTGAAACAGGAGTTACTCCCATTTCCCCTGACCCCGCCACTATCCTGTTAAAACTTCAATCCTCACCACCATTCCAAATTCCCCAACCCATCTCATCCTGTGGCACTGTCACACAAGAACCAGTGGCCCGGGATAACATGACATCGTTTATTGCTCAAACAGTGACTGCCACACAAGAACCAGTCACTTACCCAGAGGCTGAAACACAAGAACCAGCCACTGTGGTACATGAATCATACACCAAGCATGATAATATAGGGAAACCAACTGTAGCTGCTCCACAACAACCAGCTACAACTGTGGATCAGCAGACAACTCCAGCAGAATCAACCAGCACACAGGGTTCACACACTATGGCATCTTTATTGGAGGATAATGAGTTTTTGAAGTCAGAACTAGAGGCCTATAAGAAAGAATTGATCATGGCACGAGAAGCCTTTGATAGAGAATTGAATCTCTATATGCTGGCACACACAGCATCAGCACAAAAGAAGGATCCATGCATAGAATACATGTGCCATGAGTGTGGTAACATTTACCAACAGGCAGGATACAAAGTATTCAAACTTCAGGTATCTGAGGCATCTACATCAGCTGCAATTAAAGAAGAACGCCCTACTGCTCCACAAGAACCAGTAGGGCCCTCAAAAAGTCTATAAAAAGAAACTAAACCACAAATATCCTACCCTGTACTAGTCAGCTCAGCCACTCAGACAATGCCCCAACCCAGTACTTCTAATGCCGGGACACAGACCCTGCCATGGAAACAATTAGAACTTATGAATAACTGGAAGAAACAATATGCTGTGGATCAAGACAAAATATTGCAGCAGCATAAGTTGGCCTGGCAGAATCACATGTATGCCAACTAGGATATTTGGGAACAGACATTGCAACAGCTCAAGGATTCCAAGAAAGAAGTCAAGGAATCAAAGGAAAAGTTGGTTTTGATGTTTTCATTAGTGCAAAAATTGATGGCTACCCGAAAACCCTCCTTGAATTATTCTCTCTTCCTCTCTGAACGTCTGGTTTATTTTCAATTGAAGGCAATAAAGGATGGCAGACCTCATGAATCGTTTACTGCGGAAAAATTTGTTAAAACTTTTGCTGAGGCCCCTGAAAGTGACCAACATTTGTTGTGTGAACTTTATCTCCATAACGAGGCCATGCCTGAGAATATAAAAGTCAATCTCACTCCAATTGTAGGTGATGTACAAATTAGGGCATTCGTTTCATTCCTGGCCAATCAGATCACCTGGCAAACTGTGTTTATTGCAATTAGGCATAATGAGGAGAATAGGCTCCTTTGGATTAGACCAGAACCTTCAAATCCGGCCATGTTTGTAGCACAATATCACCGATTCTTGCAGAAGCCAGGAATGCACAGGTACATACAACAACTGCAGGCTTCAACACTTTTAAAGTGTCTACAACTAATCAGAGTAAAGGAGACTGCTGCATTGAATGCCAACACTATGTTTTGGCAACAGTCATGCAAGGAAAGACAAGAGTATCACCCTTTCAGCCCTGATAATATTCAAGCTGCACTCTCCAGGGTACCTAACTACATCAGATGCATTCGGCATTGTGGAGAAAACTGGATTGGTTACCATTTTCATTTTCCAATTCTATGGATGCCTGCAGAAAAATACCAGTGTCACTACCAATTGGCTGACAGAGATGAGGCTGTAGCATGGCAGCAATTGCAGAACAATCGAGGATTCCGAGCTCCGACAGAAGCTACCTTCTCCAGCTACTGCTTGAGAAACTTGCATGCACAGAGTCAGTACTCAGACTCAGACTCAGACTAGGAGTTGCCCGAGGACATGCAACCCTTTCAGCTGGGGGGGATGTTAGGACCTCACTATGTACCACTTTTTGCTATATATTTTGACACCACCTTACCTTTATAACCATGTTTAAAAAGGATTCCATCATCATTTTCATTCACTTTATCCAAAGGTATATAAAATCCTCTTCTTTACTATATATTTAATCTGTTTACATATAATTCCATATTACTCTTATATTTCATCATTAATCGAAGGTAGATTGTTACTAACATAAGTCTAAAAGATCGCAGATAATTTATGTGTTGTGCTGGAACAATCGGCCGTTGCTGAAACAGTCAACTCCGTTGCTGAAACAATCGACTCCGTTGCTGAAACAGTCGACTCTGTTGCTGAAACAGCCAACAGGCACGCAAATTCCGTCACTACTCGTAATTTGCGATTCTGGAAGAGTATTTTTTGGAACAATGGCAACAACATGAAGACGAGCAAGGAAGTGGTTACACGGATTATTCTGAAGATAATACTCTTTTTGTATCTGTTGTAACAATATCTTTTTATGGAAGAATAGAATAGCCCTGTTTTAAGAAAGAAGAACAGATTTGGGATAAACATAGATTTGCTCTAATGTAATCGTAAGAGATGTCTCCTCTTTAAAAAGAGGAGACATCATCATAAGAAGGGGAGTTAGAGAACTACAGGAGAATATTGTGTTTGAGAGGACAAGAGCTAGACTCCATTTGTAATGTATCATTTATTTTGACAGATGAATAAAAGTTCCTTTTGAGCGCTTCAATTTAATCCTTCCCTGGGGAATCTTGTGAGAAGGAAAGGGCCCGCCTTCCTCACAAGATTCGCCCGACTGTTCCTATAGTTTGTTAAATTTCCTTATGACATTCGCACTTTACTTTGATTCTGTTTGCTGAAACACCAGTTACACAGTTCTGTAGTTTATTGAGCATTTTGTTTCCTTTAACGTTGCATGTGTTTAGTACATTCATTCTTAAGAAGTTAAGAGATATATTTCTGTTAATTGTTTGAATGTATGATTGATGCTGGGAAGCAGGTGCTGAAGATTCCTGTACAAAGGAATAGGGTCCTGTTCCCATTGATTGCCTTTCTTTTCCTGCAGTGTGATTAGAAACAGGAGACAGGTGCTGAAGGTTCCTGTTCATGGGAATAGGGTCCTGTTCTCTTGAGTTTATCTTTTCTACAGAGTGATTAGTGTCAGGAAGCAGGTGCTGAAGTTCCTATTTAAAAGAATAGGGTCCTGTTCCCTGTTATGGTTGATTGGTTTCCTTTCCTGCAGATTGATTTCCCTTTATTTGGATTCTTAACTGCAATAGAGGAATTGCTTCTACTATAACATAAGTAACTTCAGCTTTGATTAAATAGGGTGTGAATAATTAGATTTGTATGATTAATAATTGTGTGACTTTTTACTACAACATTATTTTTGCTTTTGGAATTGAGCATATCCAGTGCGTGATTGTCTTTGGAATAAACAGACCTTCTCGGGTTGACAATTTATGTGGAGCTTGAATTGTTAAAACAATTAAAGCGACCAACACCAATTAATCATCGAATGATAAATGAAAATGTTTTACCTTTTTAATGACATACCTGAGGTGACATGGAGGAATATTTTGAATTGGCAGTGTCCTTCTTGTAGTGCTCGTGTTTTTTCATTTGTTCGAAACAGTGTTCGTGGTTGTTGGCTATTACATGTGTAACAACCAAGACAACCCTTAGATTATTCTTCAAAAAACATAATAATCAGGAGAAATTGGTACAGAAAAGGAAATTACATGAATACCATCATCCTATAAAATAGATCAGAAAGGGAAGATGATGTTTCAGGAAGAAAAAAATGGGTGTAACATCCACCACAAGAGTGGCTTTTAGCTGTTATCAACTGTTTGACTACACCCCGGAAAGGTGTTTTCAAAGTTAGATTTATTATTTTTTTATTGTATATATATATATATATATATATATATATATATATATATATATATATATATATATATATATATATATACAGTTGTAACAGCTGCCACAAAGGTGTTTTTCAACTGATGCACTTATTGGAATTTCAATTTTAAGGCTGCAAAGGAGAATGTTCCCCTGCTATCATAACATGAAGATCAGAGTCCGCGACAATGTTGACAAATGATTCCTTTGAAGTGGGTCGATGATATAACCTTAGACAGTTCCCGTTAACCAGTAACGATGTCTTAGCACTATCAATGGTGACCAATTGTAATATTCCTTTTTAGGATTGCTCAGCAAGGCATGAGACTTGAACCCAGCACTTGAATCCCTTAAAATAGAGCATCTAAGTCTGAAATCCAAGAGGAGGCTCCAAAGAAATCCTCTTAGATTGTTTAAACAAGTCTCCCGCGTCTAATGCTCTCCAGAAAATTCCCAGTTAAGGGGTTGCAACAACACTTTACTCGAGAAAGGAAATGACAGCGTAATTCTTAGTGAGCCATGTCATATGAATATGTAATCAGCCATTAGATGTATGTATAGCAGAAAATGTAGAAAAATTCTTGAGGAATCTATTACTCAAGTCAAGTAAAAAGACTCAAGAAGACATACATAGAAGAGAGAAACACTGCTTTACATAGTTTATTCCAGGCTAAGACTGCGCAGTTTATAGGAGATACTACAATAGTAAATACATAAATATAAAGATGTAGCAATGTAAGCTGAAAGAAATATGGGGGGGGGGGGGAGCTCTTAACCCATGAAAAGATGATACATCAATCCCTTAAGAGGATTGGCTGGGAACTAGACAAAATGGCACTCCTGCAGAAATGTCGGAGTTGCTGGGTAGTAGCAACTCAAGAACTGGAAATAGAAGGAGCTTGTTGTAGATGATGAACCCTCTGAAATAAACTCCTTCAATTGACGTTCCAAATGATAGGCTGATCCTATCATTGAAGATCTCACCTCCCGGTAAAATACTGCAACCCTCACTGCAAATACTCTCTAGGAACTGCACAGTCTAGGAAGAGGGATGCTCTTTTGCTCATGGAAAATGGTTGGCGTGATGCCAATGATGGTGGGTGTTGATCATAATCCGTTCCCCATAAAATTTCACAGGAAATCTGGTTCAAAGCTCTCAAATTCCTTCCCCCCTTTCAGCCTTGGAAAACCATTCTTACGCCTATCGTTACCATTTCCTGCCTCCAAAACACATTATAACAGGCTGAAAATCCATATTTGAAATATTTAAAGCGTAGATCCTTCGGCCCTAGCCCCTCTGTCTTTTCCTCCATGAAACCCGGACGCTAGACCGAGCGCTAGTCCGACGGGCGCTTATCCAATATATATCGGACGCATCCTGAGCCGTCGATCTGTGCAGATCAAACGGCGTTTGCTCATCTCTGTCACGCCCGTAGCCTACCTATTCACCGTCTGATCAAACCATAAATCAACGATTCGTTGCCCATACGCCTTGGTGGACCCCCGCGCCCAACAACACCTTTGAAACCGGTGGTTTTTATCTCACCAATTTTCAGCGGCAGGCGGTATTCTTCAAAACAGAGTGATTCCACTCATTCCCCGCCGCGTGTCTCCGCGTACAGCCCCGAAACCGCTCTCCATCTCGCATTATCGTTTGGTCAGAGTCATGCAGCGATATTCATCACAACTGTCCGATCTGAGGGCCTTCATCCGATGATCATCGTGCTCCGAAGCTGCATGGGATTTAACGTAGTCAAATGTCGCCCCTGGCCCATTGTTTATCGCCTCCATCGCCCTTTCAACCATCAATCTCCTCCTGAGATCGGACGGCCAAGATTTCATTATCCCCGCTGTTGACCCGGTCTTCCTCCACATCATCATCCCACGTGTTATCATATTTCTTCCTTCACCATTTATATATTTCATTAATACGTTATATTTTAATGTTCCGCATTATAAACTCGGGCCAGCCCTTCCGCCATTATTTCCACTACGTTTTCTTCATCACCACCCTGCATGTTTTCGCCGCTTCATCACATCGCTCTGTTACACAGTCGCTTCCATTGCATTGCCGTCCCCCATGCATTTTTTTTCTTCATAGCTTTGTGTGTTTTGTAGGTTGACAGTGATGGAGAATTATTATAATTTGCAGCATCCATTACAAGAGCCGAGCACACGTCAAAGGACCATTTTTCAGAGCAGAATTATGAAGAAAGTCCTCGGAAGCCCAATCGACAAGACTCCAATTTAAGAGGCAGGGTTCAAATTTGTCAAACCCTGCAGGGACATTCAAGGCACCGATTTCACAGATGGAGATATCAATGGGGCAGATAAAGAATATCAGTGATCAGTAGAGAATTAAAGGCAGGTAGCTGAAGGTTTTGGGGGCCTTTTTCTAGCGTTTCTAAGAAGAGTACCAAATTGAAGATCCTGCACATCATTCGAAAGATCTATACACAGAAAACAATGTCCTCAAGGATTTATTTCAACAGAGTTTTCTTTCCAGGAAAGGACAGATATTTGTGTGATTTTACTGCTTTTCCGTGCCCCTGGAGAGATTTCTACCCAGTGCATTTATTTCAGAGAGCAGGCCACAAAGTACAAACAACACAGCACAGTCATTCAACAGTATGGGTGTGAATGTTTCTGCCATTTTGCCTTAATTATGTAAATTAAATGTTCATCACCTACCTCTTTTACTAGGTTTTAGTTTCTCCTATAAAAACCATGAAAAACACATTGTAAGGGTTCCAGATTTTTATCAGAAAATTATGCAGTGAAAGGATTTTTGCATACATTTTGTGAAATTCTTGTATGAAGGCTCAGAGCCCATAGGGTCTCAGTGAGGAGGAGTTCTATCTGTCAAAGAGGATTCTGGTCTTTGGTATTTCACAGTCTGTAACTCTCTTTATTGTGTTATATTATAGAACATTTCATTTCATCCATCTTTCTTGTATCATGTTTTGGAATGCGAGTGGCTCATTGATTTCTGGTTTGGATTCATCCTAGTTGATGCCCATGCTCGGATTAGTCAAGCGCTTTAAATATGGCTCATGCATGATATTCTGTTCCATTATTCATCTTAACCATAGTTCTGCTATATTAGTTGCTTTGGGGAGGGTGCTTTTAAAATTCTATTATCATGTATGGATTCTTAGATTGGTAAGCCCATGCATGGTGGTATTGTATATCTGGGTATCAGCTCAATGTTAAATAATATCTTCTCAATATTTCTTTACCTTCTGATAATTTATGTCTGTGAAGTATTTTTGAATCAGCCCGCTTTGTAGTAAACTGTCTCTGAATTGTCTGTTGCTTTTGTACTAGAGTTCTACATCTTGCCTCTGCACTATCTCTTTTGCTGTGTCAACTTTCTGAGAAGTTTGGTCCCATTCAAATTAAATTCCTTGTTTACAAGAGATAGCATGAGAGCCTTTGGTTGACACCCAAGTTATATTATATGCTCCCTGCTATGATAAGATGTCCTAGGCACTGGTCTATCACAACTCTAGGCTGTCTCTAGGAGCGACAAAATCAGTCGCCAACAGTGGGAATAAGCTTAGAAACTCCCTCACTGATCTCCCAAAGGAATGGAGACTTGCTCCTCTGAAATACAATGCCGGAAGTGGTGTTGAGGAACCCTCCCCTGCAACACCTGGCAACACAACTCAACCACCAATGGAGACTGCGCTGAAGCTGAATGGAATGCTTTGGCCACAAGCCAAAATATGGGGAATATGAAGAACAAGCTCTTCCAAGAGCTAATCTATGGAAGAGATGGGATTCCCGCTCGGGAACAACCAGTGCTAGCAGCACTGCATCTCAGCTAAACAGCTGGAGAATGCACTTGTCAGAGAAGACAAGTAAAATGATAATAAAAAACTTGAATAGCTATGGCTGCCTTGTTCTCCTTTTAAGAAAATGAAAGGTGCCTTGCCATGGGCCCCACACCTTATGGTTTCCTCCTCCAAGTGATCTTCCCCTCATGCAAACTGCATTGCCCCATCAAGTGATCCGCAGTTGACTTGGCCTCCTTTAGACTTATCCATCTGCAATTTATCTCATTTCACACATGGGGTGTGAAATACAGTTATTTCTGAATCCATTTTCACATTGTAAGGGCTTTTTATTCAGATTTTATTATCAATGGGTTTTCTTACCCATTTCTTCTCCTCCTAGTGTAAAAACAAAAGTTTTTAATATTCCATGAAATTTTGGAATATTACAGTCCTTCCCTCCCAAATGTTGCTTGTCCTCAAGCAACTGCAAGGATAGAACTGTAGGATGTCCTCATCCTCCAACTGTAGCATCTACTTATGATGAAATTCTCATGAAGAATGAGATGTTGTATAAACAAAGAGTCTCCATACTGCTCCTCCCAAGCATGTAAACTAGCCAAAGTGGCTATCATCATGAACATGGAATGTACTCAAGAGGGAAATAAGGTGTTGTATAGAGGTTTCCTTGAGGCATGGTGTCAAGATTCATTGGGAAAAAATTTCCCTCATGTGGATCCTCCACCCCCAAGCAATCATCCATAAGGATCTAGTCACCTCCAGATAAGGCAACTGCTGAAAGTCCTCTTCCACCTTGAGCTTCGGCAAAGAAGGTGGGTTGAAAATATGCAAGTGGTAAGCATCATAGCCTACCCAATGCTTTTCACCTCTCCACTTATGAAAAGTGTATAGTGAAGGCTGATCTTGGGCTACAACAATGTAGCCTCCAAGTGGCAAGATGAAGTCTGGATCCCTAAGGATCTTTCCCCCTACATTGTGAATCAAGCTCGCCCAATGCTCCTCATATGTGATGGACGAGAATTCATCATCATATGGAACCCTATCAATCATATGGTCCACCTCAAGAAAAGAAAAATGTTGAACTGTGGTGGCCACATCATCTCCCATGCTCCCATTAGAGTATGCCCTGCAAAAAGTATGTGGATCCTTTCCCACAAAGGACACATCCATCCCATGTGCCTCTCTCCCAATCATGATCCTGACAATAATGTGATCAATAGTAGCATAAGGAGCCAAAATGATAGTCATTCTGGCTTCTACATGTAGCACATGAGTAGGGCAATGATCCCTCATATGCAACCAACACAATTTGAGCATAAACTACAATAGAGAAGAACAAGAGAAGTGGTTTCTCAACCACTGGTTTGCTGCTACAGTCTCCTCATGTATTTGGAGAAAATAAGTGATGTGTGATACATGGTGACATGTCCTCCAAAATACACATCTTCCCCAAATCCATCAAGGGGATGGTCATCAATCATGCTCTTGGCCTCAAGTAGACCAAGAAGTCTTAGACAAGGAATACCCCTTCTTGGAGCAACATCCTGCATATACATGGTTAAGGAATCAACATGTAAATCACATAAATGAACAATGTCCTTACCATGATTTCTGATCATGCAAAGGGAGAAACTCATAGATGAATCTCTCCTTATACTTCAAGGGAAAAGAAGTGACTGTGCCACTCCTCCAAAGAGTGGTGTGCATATACTACTCCCAAGCCAAATGTACAAGTGGGAAGGCTGTTGTACTTTCCTTACTTCTCCTGCCACAGCGAAAAAACTATAAGGAGAGTGGGTAAGAATGATGGTGAGAGAATGCTTCCCTCCTCTTCGGTTTTACCCAAGGCTCCCAACACTGTAACAAGTTTTCCCAAGGTCTTCACACTAATGAAATCAAGGATTGGTGCCTCACTGATTGAAGCATCTATCCCCCTCATCTGAACCAGTGGTCCCCTTGGTATAATGTCTCCACTTAATGATAAATTATCATCTAAAGATAACTACATACATAGATGAACAATTCTGTCCATGCCTTCACTGCAATCCAATCACCTTCCTAGGTGTAATAACCTCTAAAAATGGATAGGAATGTGCCCTACTCAACGCATGTTGCTGGCTCGCTTCTCTATCCCCTTCCTGAGTCTTCATGGTTTCACACCTCTCCCTCCATGGCACATATGGATCATGAAGTGTGCCTTGATCTCCATGTAAGAGATCTTGGGGACCTTCTTGCAAAGATACAAGAATCCCTCTATTTGGAGCAAAAGCTCCTTCTTCCTCTGCATGAGGCACTAGATGATCTCTAGACTTGGCAGCGATGTTGCCCTTTGTTTCTGAAATAAAGTTGGGAAACATCCCAATTATTTGGTCCACCTTTGAAAAATAGAGCTCTTTGTTTTGTTTCTCAAAGGTGTATGATGAAATTTTTTCCCCCAACAAGGCATGATGCAAGTTTTCAGCTCCTTTCATGAATTTCTGAGGTGGATTTGCGTTGCTGTGTAGGGTTTTTGTTTGAGTCTTTTGGTTTATATCCATCACATGAATCTCATGGTTTTTCTGACCAAATATTTTCATCAACGACTTAGTGAAATTTGCATAAGATGAAGCATTAACATTTTCAAAAGAAATAGACTCAACTTTCCACCATGCATGGGCCTTACCTTTCAAATGCAGTGCTGCAACCTTGATGGTTTTTTCTTCTGAAATGTGGTGCTGCTGTTGGAAGGTGTTTAGCTCCTCCACTCAATCTTTGGCTAAACTTGAAAGTGGACCTCCAAAATTAGATAGATGAAATCTATCTTGCTGCTCCTTTCTCTTCACCTTAATCTTGCAAAACTCAAAAAAAGTGAGCTGATTTCTGAACTTCTGAGTGTGAGACTCATACTCTTTCAGGAAATCACTAAGGGTTTCTTCCTTAGTCACCTTTCCTCCTTCTTTCATCTCCCCTATGGGAATGCCAGACCTCTGACTGTGCTTCTCATAATGGTGTGTGGCTGCATGCTTTCCTTCACCATGTGAAAATCTAGGGTTTGCTCCATTTTCAAACTTTCTTTGAGATTCTCCATCAATCTCCCTCATAATATTTCTGAAATATTCATGGATGCTTTGTACATATTTGGGGAGAATACTTGTGATTCTATCCTCCTTCTTCCTTCCAAGAGATGGAGTCTCTCTCCTGATCAAATTTTTGCTTCGTCCTAGGTGAGAATAGGAAGTGCAAGGGCCTTCCTTTTCTGTTTGCTCTTCCTCCTTGGGGAGGCTCTTCTCTGTTATGAAAATAGATGGGATCAAGCTCATATTATTCATCATATTCTTTTGATATCTTTCTTGGGGTTGAAAGCCATAGGCTGAGGCAAGAAAGGTGCTCCGATACCACTGTAATATTCCTTTTTAGGATTGCTCAGCAAGGCATGCCTAAAAACGCATTTTTCAGGGATGGATGCTATGAGACTTGAACCCAGCACTTGGATCCCTTAGAATAGAGAATCTAAGTCTTAAATCCAAGATGAGGCTCCAAATAAATCCTCTTATATGGTTTAAACAAGTCTCACACATCTAATGCTCTCTAGAAAATTCCCAGTTAAGTGGCTGCAACAACACTTTACTCGAGCAAGGAAATTACAGCGCAATTCTTGGTGAGCCATGTCATATGAAGATGTAATCAGCCATTATATGTATGTACAGGAGAAAATTTAGACAAATTCTTGAATAATGTATCACTAAAATCAAGCAAAAAGACTCAAGAAGACATATTCATAGAATAGAGAAACACTGCTTTACATAGTTTATTCCAGGCTAAGACTACGCAATTTATAGGAGATACTGCAGCAGTGAATACATAAATATAAAGATGCAGCAATGTAAGCTCAAATAAATATGGGGGGGGGGGGGGGGGGGGGGGGTTGAATGAGGCGGGGCAAGCTCTCAACCCCTGAAAAGATGATACATCAATCCATTAAGAGGATTGGCTGGGAACTAGACAAAATGGAACTCCTGCAGAAATGCCGGAGTTGCTGGGTAGCAACAACTAAAGAACTAGAAATATAAGGAGATTGCTGTAGATGATGAACCCTCTGAAATAAACACCTTCAATTGACCTTCCAAATGATAGGCTGATCCTATCATTGAAGATCTCACATCCCGGTAAAATACTGCAACCCTCATTGCAAATACTCTCTACGAACTGCACAGACAAGGAAGAGGGATGCTCTTCTGCTGATAGAAAATGGTTGGCCTGATGCCACTGATGGTGGGAATAAGCTCAGAAACTCCCTCATTGATCTCCCAAAGGAATGGATACTCCCTCCTCTGAAATACAATGTCGGAAGTGGTGTTGAGGAACCCTCCCCTGCAACACCCAGCAACACAACTCAACCACCAATGGAGATTGTGCTGGAGCTGAATGGAATGCTTTGGCCACAAAATAGAATATGGGGAATATGAAGGAAAAGCTCTTCCAGTAGCTACTCTATGGAAGAGATGGGATTCCCGCCCAGGAACACCCAGTGCTAGTAGCACTGCATCTCAGCTAATCAGCTGGAGAATGCACTTGTCAGAGAAACAAGTAAAATGATAATTAAAAACATGAATAGCTATGGCTGCCTCGTTCTCCTTTTAAGAAAATGAAAGGTGCCTTGCCATGGGCCCCACACCTTAGGGTTTCCTGCTCCAAGTTATCTTCCCGTCATGCAAACTGCGTTGCCCCATCAAGTGATCCTTATCTCTCATAACTGCGCAGTTGACTTGGCCTCCTTTAGACTTATCCATTTTCATTTTATCTCATTTCACACATGGGGTGTGAAATCCAGTTCTTTCTGAATACCTTTTCACATTGTAAGGGCTTTTTATTCAGATTTTATTATCAATCGTTTTTCTTACCCATTTCTTCTCCTCCTAGTGCAAAAATAAAAGTTTTTAATATTCCATGAAATTTTGGCATATTACACCAATCATATAGTCCCATTGTCAAAGACCGTATCCACTTCGTAGGGACCTAGCCATCTGGTGTAGAGATTTCCTTTGAAACATTTGAACCTTGAATCATACAAAATATCCCATTCTCATTTCTAGAATTTTTTCTTCTTAATAAACCCATCATGCCATCTAGCTCTTTGCTGCTAAATAATCTCTATCTGTTGAATGGCAGCTAGCCGTTTCTCTTCCAACTCATTGAGCTGGTTTAGTCTTTGAGTCTGTGCTGTACTTAAATCCAAGTAGACATGCAATGATGTTCTTAATGTCTTTATTTCAAACTCTATGGGGAATAAGGGATTCTTACCATACACCAATTCTTATGGTGAGAAGCCTGTAGTATTCCTCCATGTTTTCCTATAAGCTGAAAGTACCTCTGGAAGTTTCTCAGCCCAGTTTCTTTAGTGGCTGGCTACTTTATTTTTTAATATTCCCTCAATTACTTTATTGGTGCTTTGTACTTGACCATTTTCTTGTGCGTGATATGGTGTAGTGATTTTGTGATGAATTCCATAGTTTTCAGCCAATTTCTTGATCAAATGAGATGTGAAATGAGGCCCCCCATCTGTCACTATCTCTTTTGGTATCCTGAAGCGAACAAAAATATCTTGAAATAGGAAGTCTGAAACAACCTACTCTGTTGCTCTAGTTAGTGCCTTTGCTTCGACCCATTTTGTGAGATAATTGGTGTAGACCAATAAGTATGATTTTTTTTGTGATGAAGGATTAATTGGCCCCACAAAGTCTAGGGCCCATTTCTCAAATGGTTCTATCACTATCTGAGGCTGTAACGACATCTCATCTAATTTCAGAGGCTGGCCCATTCTTTAGCAGCTATCACATCCTTTCACAAACTTCTTGGCATCCTGGAATATAGTTGGCCAGTAGTACCCTATTGAGAGTACTTTATGTCATGTCCTCTTTTCAGCATAGTGTCCTCCACCAGGTTCCTCATGACAAGCCTTCAAGATCTTAAATACCTCATCTTCTCTAACACATCGCCTAATCTGAAAATATGGCCTGGTGTGGTAGAGATTGCCTTCTATCCAGGAGTAGGTAGCACTCTATTGTATAATATTCCTTCTTTACTTGGAAGATAATTGGTGTGGGAATTTTCCTGTAGCAAGGTAATTGGCCATATCTGCATACCATGGTGAGTGAGTAGAGATGGAAAAAATATATTCATCTGGAAAAGAATCCTCAATGGAAATGCAATCATCACTTATAGTTAATCTAGAAAGGAAATCAACAACTACATTATATTTTCCAGGTTTATCTAAAATAGTAAAATCAAATTCTTGTAACAATAATAGCCATTGTGTAACTCTACCATTAGTAACAGGCTTTTTCATTAAAAATCAAATTGCAGCATGGTTAGTGTGTATACTTGGTACTCGGTGATGTAGTGCCATAATTTGTTAATAGCATGCACAACTACTAGGAATTCCTTCTCAATAACAGTGTATTTGAGTTCTTCTGGAGTTAAGTTATTGCTGATGTAACAAATGGCATAAGGTTTCTTCTCCTCCAGCTGCCCCAAAACAACACCCACAACCATGTCAAATGCGTCTGTAGCAATATGAAACAAAAATTCCCAGTTTGGTCCTCGTAACACAGGTGCTATTCTTACAAAATCTTTTCAACTTTAAAAAGGCCTGCTCACACTTTCCTATCCACACAAATTCCACATATTTCATGAGTAATGAAAATAGAGGATATGCAATCTTTGAAAAGTTCTCTATAAATCTCCTATAGTATCCTGCATGTCCCAAAAAACTACTAACCTCTTTCGGGGTTTAAGGGGTCAGGATTTTCGAGATTACCTCAATTTTTACAGAATCTACCTTGATTCCATATGCTGAAATGAAATGTCCCAGCACAATTCCCTCGGTCATCATCATGTGGCATTTTTCCATGCTCAGAGCAACATTAGTTTGTTCACAACGTTCCAGCACTTTTTCCAAGTTAGTTAATGCTGTCTCAAAGGAATCTTCGTAGGGTGTAAGATCATCCATAAATATTTCAAGACAGTCATTCAAAAGATCAGAAAAAATACCCAATATTTCCCTCTGAAAGGTTGCTGGTGCATTATAGAGGCCAAAGGGAAGGACTTTGTATGCAAAAGTACCCCATGGGAAAGTGGAGGTTGTCTTGTCTTGGTCTTCTGGGGGAATATTTATTTGATTATAGCCACTAAACCCATCTAGAAATCAAAATAATTTTTTTCCAGAAAGAGTGTCCAAGACCTGATCAATGAATGGTAAAGGAAAATGGTCCTTTTGAGTGGCCTTGTTAAGTTCTCTATAGTCAACACAGACTCTCCATTTTCCGTTCTTCTTTGGAACTATGACAAGCAGAGACATTGACTAACTGTTAGCAATGGGGTAGATGAAATTAGCATTAAGGAGTTCCTGCAATTCTTCTTTCACTATATCCTTAAGTGCGGGGTTCATTCGGCGCTGAGGTTGTCTAATTGGTTTGTAGTCCTCTTTAAGGTAAATGCGGTGAGTGCATAGGCCAGGATGGATTCCTTTCATATGCGTAGAGTCCCATGCAAATGCATTTTTGTATTTATGTAACAACTGCATCAAAAATCTGTTTCGTTCAACAGTCAGGTTAGGATTGATGTTTAAACATTTTCGAGGTTTGATTTCAACGAGACTGCTGATAGTATGTGGAGTTGTTTTCAAATTTTCAATAATTGCATCATCTTCCTCATCTTCTTCTCCCAAATATCTAATGGAGTAAATAGGGAGTGAATTACTAATAAAACCATTAATGACATCGTCCTCTGTTTCATCCTTAAAGTATTGTGCTGTTTCAAGCATGAGAAGAGGTAGGGAAAGATCATATTCAGGAGAAAATTCGTCCCACCAAGGACTACTCAAATCAATATGAGGTTTTGCTGGGGGATAAAGGTTCAGGTTTTGAGTGGCCTATCCATATGAGATCACCATATATCCTGACCTACATCCGACACATGTGTCTGCAGTGGCCAGCCACGGTCTTCCCAAGATTAAAGGATGACCCCCCAGGTTGGATTTGGTTTGTAAAATGAGAAAGTCAGTTGGATAGTTCCAGGAAGCCACAGTGATAACCACATCTTCAATCATTCCCTTGGGCTTGACACGAGACCTATATGCTAATTCAAACACTATGGGTGTAGGTCTAAGTCCATGAAGTCCTAGAGAGATGAAGAGGTCTTTAGTCATGACATTAATAGCTGCCCCTAGATCAATCAAAGTATTGGTTATGGGATGATTGTCAATATGGAAAGTCACTGTAGGGTTCCCTGGGACATTATATTTAGTCAACAAAGGTTGATCAATCATAAGACCGAACAATTTCCCCATGACATTGATACTAGCAGGGTCTTTAGGCTTCCTTCCAGGTCTTTTGACGCATAGTTCCCTCACTGTTTTAGCATATATAGGAACTTCTTTAAGATCTTGTAACAATGAAATCCACACATACAAATTTTGCAGCTCCTTGAGGAATTCGGATTTAGGTTGTGAGACCAGCCCAGTTTCAGTTAATCATTGAAGGTATGGGGGGTTCTGAATGCTAACAGTTGAGTCAACTATCACAGATGTACCAACCTTACTCAGATTGGCTACTGTAGGAACAATAGATCCTCCCGAGCTGGCTGCTACAGATGTAACAACAGGTGCTGTATCAGCTGTTACATGTGTAACAACTGCCTCAGAATCATCCATATCCTTCCTGGGTGATTCACATTCTTCGGTAATAATGGGAGTATGTTTAGATATGATTAATTTCCTTGATCAAAGCTGAACCTCGTTAAGTCCAATAGAAATAATAAGATAAGTCTAGAGGGTAACCAGAGCATCCATCCTCTGGGCTACCTTATTATTTGGATTGGGGTTAGGTTGCACAGGTAATTGGGGTCAGACATAAGGTGTAGGATTTTGAATAGAAGGTAGTTGTAACTGCTGCTGTTGCATTAGTATTGGAGGGGGCACTGGACCTTAGCCATTGCCTCTCTAGTTATGACCCCAAGGATTGGGTTGTGATGGAGGATATTGCATTGGTGGAGGAGATGGCCACTGGTTCCATGGTGAAGGAAATTGTGTTGAGGAAGGAGTATGATACTGCCATGGGTATTGCTAAGTATTATAAAAATTATTCCAAGGATAAAAAGAGGAAAAATAAGAAGGCATACCTATAGGTCACGGCTACCATGGTCTCTTTAATCCAATGAAATAAGACGATTGAACATCCCGAACTAAAACACTCCCCTTGACCAATCCTCTTGAGCTACGTAGGCAAAGCTTCATTATCTCATCGAGCATTTATTGCGATATGTCTCCTTTTCCCAATAGGTTCAGATGCTCCAGACAATCATCTCTTATACGTCTTAAAAATATTGACTTTAGAATTTCTGGATCTAAGTTACTAAACTTAGACCCCTGTAAATTGTAGTGAAATCACTCCAAATATTCTTCCAGTTTTTCCTCCTCCTTCTGTGCAATTTTGAAAATCTTGTCCTTCAAGTCCCTAGTTCGATAGTAATCCTGATACTTAAATAGGAAGTCCTCTCTCATGTCATTCTAGGTTCGAATTGTGCCAACACCCAGTCTCATGAACCATCATAACGCTGCTCCCTTTAGAGTAGCAAGGAATAATTTCAGTTTCTGAGCATCTGAAGTGTAGTCATAACCTCTACACAACACATCAAATTCGAACAAAAAAGTATCAGGGTCTTCAACAGCCATCCCTTGAAAGGATGGTAGGGATGATAAAGGAATATTGTTCATAGGAGCCTCATCCCGTGTTACTACTATTTGGAATTAAAAAGTAACAGATCTATCTGTCTTGACATTCTCGTCCCCCATGGATGATTCTTCCTGATGGGATTAATTGACCTCAGAGTGTACTGGAGATTGAAAAATAAAAGGATTAGGCTGCTCTAGGACCAAATGTTTAACAACACTACTAGCATCCAATTGATGATCAACTGAATGTTGTTCCTCAGGTCCCTGATTCTCCCCACTGGTATCTCCGTGTCCTTCAATTATTAGATACTGATCAATGATTTTCCACTGATGTTTTGAATCTAGAGCTTTGATATCGGGAGTGGATATGTTGTTTGAAGGATGGTGAGGTCTAGACATGGAAGACACCGATGGTCCAGGCCTTGATATGGTAGGTTTTTTCTGTGGTTTTGTCTTCCTATTATCTCTGTATGATTTGGACTGTTCCTTTTCTTCCCTTGAAATCAGATCTTCAAAGAATGTATTTCTTCCCAAATCTGCACTCTTATTTTCCTTCTTACGACCCGTCATTCCTATAGTCAATAGAGTGGGGGTGTTTGTAGATTTTGATGTTGTCCTACTGGCTCACATGGGCCTTATGTGTATCAATTCATCCTATAAGTGCTTCAGTTTCTACAGTAGTGAGCCCACCCAAGTTTGTTAAAGAAATGTGCAGGTTCTTACCTCTCGTCTTACCACCCAATGACTGTATAGCTAAAGGAACCTGTTAAAGCCCCAAAAATCCTAGCTTCAAACATTGGGGAAAACCGCCCAGTCTGGAACTTAATACATCTCCTTTTCTATTTGGGATAGTGGCTCCGACTGGATAATATGGGACCAGTTTCCCAATAATATATGGGATGATGATTGGTTGGTTGATATAATGGGTAATGGAAGTAATTATTAATCTATTCTATAACTTTGAATTAATACAAATAATACTAGTAAAACCCAGGTATCATATAATAAATGCAATTCTGGATTTGTTCCGATTAAATGAATAACCATATAGATGGCCTATTCATCCAAAAGAAAGATGTATACACATATAATAATTACTTTGTTTAAGAAATTAAACAAAGTAATGATGATAACATATCACATTCATATACTTATATTGCTCACATATATTTTGAAATATGACAATTCTAAATTTTCAGAAATGATATAATAAAGAATTGTTTCACAAGCATACATATATAAACAATAGCAATTTTTTAGAAAGAATGTTTCATTGCATAAAGAAAATTGAACAACATAATTATGATAAAAATACCAGATACATGTGTAACCTCTTGATGCAAATAACACTCCGATCCGGCTTTTTCACTTAGAACAACTTTCAGGAAGAACAAAAATGCATATTCTTGAAAACAATTTCCTCATAAAATCATAGAATGTGATCCACCATTAATAAAAATAATGTATTCAGAAGTACAGAAGTGTAACTTCTCAAGTCAAAAATTTATGCAAATTGAGGACCCCTTTCTAAATGTATGAAAGGGGTTTAAATAATAATAAACTTAACAAACTATCTAAAATATCGCTAAAAAAATGAAGGATCGGAGATTCAATTTCATAAATAGAATTTCAATCTCCAAGAAAACAGGTTCATTGTATTTCTTTCATGTCTGGTGTGCACAGCAGGCAGATTGATAGCATATATTTTACTTCAGGAGGATGACTCATACGGGGATGCAACTAACTGGTATATGTGACATCCGACAGTTCTGGAATCATATAACAGATGGCATCAGAGAGGCATTTTTTAGCCATTTGATGGCTATGTGGCTTAACCAAATAGAACCAGAATGCATCCCATGTGATTCTTTGTATCGCACTGCTCTGTTGGTCTTTATTAGTCAAGTCCTGCTTCCATTGTTTCCCTATTTCCTTGACCTTCGAGAGTTTTCCTGGGATACAATATGAAATCAAATTGGCTGCATACAGTCTATCATTAATTAATTCCACTAAATTGTTCATTATTGCTTTTTCTCTGGAGGTAGCCCGTTCTCCTTTAATCAATCGTGTCTCCCATTTTGCAAACAAAATTTCTTTGTGTGATTCTTGAATCTTAGGAAGATTGGTAGCGATGCCTTGATCTGTGTCCTGCCATGTGAGGAATCCTGAAATCTTTTCATCAACATCTCCAAATTCAAGTCTTGTATTTACTGCCTTTTCTATGAGTGATGATGCTATTTCACATAAAGGGTCTGCTAGAGATATCTTATGACATAAAACATCAAGTTGTTGTGACAACATTTTACTTAATTCAAGAGCCTCCATTTTAAATTGATCAAGTCCAGGATAATCTTTAAATCTTTGTATTTGTGCTTGTAACAAAGCACTCTGTTCTTCTTTGGCCATATTTTCTTGTTGAAGCATCAACTGTAATTTATTTAATTCTTGAGACAACTGTTGTTCTTTATGTATGGCTTGCTGGTCAAGGTTTTTCTTTTCAATATTCAATTTGACAACAAAAAACTGAATTCGGACCCCTAAGGAGAGAAGGTCACTATAGTCGTGGCTCTGTCAGCATTTCCCTTTTGTTTGCTTGTTCCTCCTCCACGTGGTGTTCTTGTATTTTCTCCCTCGGAGGTTAGTTATCAAATTCATGGAATTTGATAAATAACATTATCCACAACCTTTGCAAATTTAATTATATCTCCGAACCTTATATTAATAGCCCAACACTCTATAACCAACCGACGTTACAATAGACCTTCGGTCTGGCCCCACATATATATCAGTGGTCCAATAAAATTCACGCACTGTACCTGGTTATCTTCCGCGCATCTTCCTCATGCGACTACCATTCGATGGCTCCCCTCCAGATCGATGGAGTACCACGATATCGCTCAGCTCCCTGGGTCGAACGTTAACGTGCGATGGCGCGCTTTGAACGATGGTTTTCCGTGGGTCCACCTCGCCACGTGTCGAACACTCTATGGAATCGCTCCCCAACCAGGAAATACCGCTTACTCACCAAAAGTGGTGCGATATGGGAAATCTGCCTTCATAAATCCACTCGTGGGTTTTGAACAGTGACTAACCAAGGTTCACGTCGGGGTTGCGTTCTTCTTCGTATATTCTCCGTTTGTTAACAAAGGTTCTGACCCCGGTTAGGAAATTCCAATTAATCAACGAACGAATGTAATTTTCTTTATTAAACGGGATTCGCCATTATTAACAGACCTCGCCTACACACGGGATTTCTTCACTCACTCGGACAATTCGAGAGAAAGAAACAGACAGAGGATTACAAAGGTTTTTTGGTGACTTGATTCACCAAAATTCTGCACACAATATTAGTTCAACAGTTATACACAAGACAATGTTCAATCACCTCACAATCAAATGAATTTCCTCACAAATAATGACTCAAGACAGTTAGATAATCAACGGGAACTGAAATTCATTTAACTGGAAGCAATTGTTAATACACAAATTTTATTGTAGGAATATCTCTCTTCCTCCCCTTAATGCATCCGAGGAATACAACTTATATACATCAATATATGACTCTTCGGTTCCTCTAAGAGGACCGTTCTAGAAATCAAAGGTCTAATTACAACTTATTCAAATAACTGAACTGATAGATGGATCGAATCCAACTATTCGACTTCTACCAATCCTAACTAATCTAAATAAAAATAGTCAGCTGAGGTATTGACACCTAGCTGTTACAATTCAAGGATTTCAAACCCTCCGAGCCACAACATGTGGACAAACCTCCTACATTGCTGGCTAGTGTCTAATGCCCCTGCATCAAACTCCCGAGGGCAATCTTCTTCATGGGCTCCTGTCCATGAGCTCTTCCAATAATCTGCCTATCTTCTGCAACACTCCTTCAGTCATCCAAGTGGCATCTTCCTTTGGTTTTTCCTTCCATTTGATTAAGTACTGAAAGTACTCTTGTCCTCTGGTCCTTTTGAACACTCTTTTTTCCAATATCTTCTCTGGTTGCAATGGTTGTGCTGGAGGTAGCTGTCCTTTCCACTCAATTTGTCCCTTGTCTACTGATCTTTCTTCTACACCATCATCTTCATACTTGTACAAATCTGCAACATTAAAAATGGGATATATTCCAACATCAGGAGGTAATTCAATCTCATAAGAATTTTCAGAAAACTTTCTAAGTATCTTGCATGGCCCAATCTTTTTGAACTTCAGTTTGTTATACTGCTTCATTGGGAATATCTACTATCTCAAGTGTGCCAAAACCAAATATCCTACTTCAAAATGAACTTCTTTTCTGCTCAATTCTGCTCTACTTTTGTATCTGATGCTGCTGCCTTATAGTTGCTGTTTCACTTGTTCATGTATGGCCTGGATTTCTGAAGCAAATTCCTCACCATCTGCACTCCTCAGTTCCGCCCTTCCCATATTTCTCAACTCTGATATTCCTCTGGGGTGCATTCCATAAACAATATGAAATGGAATCTGCCCTGTGCTCCTGTTTGGTGAGTCATTATATGCATATTCTGTCTGGGGCAAAATATGATCCCACTGCTTGGGATGCTCTCCTGCAAGACTTCTCAATAAATTTCCCAGACTCCTGTTCACTACCTCAGTTTGTTCATCAGTCTGGGGATGATAAGCTGAGCTGAAACTCATTTTGGTACCAAGTTTCTTCCACAGTGTCCTCCAAAAGTGGCCCACAAATCTGGTGTCTCTGTCTGAAACAATACTCTTGGGCAACCCATGCAATCTAACAACTTATTTGAAAAACAAGTTAGCAACATGGGTGGCATCACTAGTTTTATAGCATGGAATAAAATGTGCCATCTTGGAGAATCTGTCCACCACAACAAAGACTGAATCATTCCCTCTCTGAGTCTTGGGAAATCCTAGAACAAAATCCATACTCACCATGTCCCAAGGCCTGTCTGGAATAGGCAAGGGAGTGTACAATCTTGCATTCTGGCTCCTTCCTTTAGCATACTGACAGATTTTGCAATTCTTCGCAAACTTGTCCACTTCTGCTCTCATCTTGGGCCAGTAATAGAAGTGACTCAGCTGCTTATAAGTCTTATCAGTACCAAAGTGTCCAGCAAGTCCACCACTATGCTTCCCTTTGATCAAATTTTCTCTCATGGAACATCTTGGTACACACAGTTGGCTTCTTCTGAATAACAAGTCCTCCTGCAGGAAATAATCCAGCCATTGGCTTCTATATGTTAAAACAGGGTTACTACATGCCTCAAATGCTTCCTTAAAATCTGGATCTGTTTTATACAATTCTTTGAGAAAATCAAACCCTACAACTTCAAAATTTGTCTCTTGAACAAGCATGTGCCTCCTACTCAAAGCATCAGCTACTTTATTAGCTTGGCCACTTATATGTTTCAAAACAAAATTAAAACCTTGGAGGTACTCAACCCATTTGGCATGCTTATGCTTCAACTTGGGCTGCTGTACAATATACTGCAAAGCATGATTGTCAGAATACAATACAAATTCCCTGGACATCATATAATGTCTCCACTTCTTCAGTGCCTAAACAATTGCATAGAATTCCTTCTCATAAGAGGAATAATTTCTTCTGGTGTCATTCAGATTTTCACTGAAATATGCCACAGGCCTATTATCCTGACTCAACACAGCTCCAATGGCTTCCCCATTGGCATCACACTTTACTTGAAATGGTTTAGCAAAATCAGGCAGGATCAAAACAGGCTTCTCCGTTATCTTTTGCTTCAAAACTTTAAAGTTCCTCTCTGCTTTAGAAGTCCACTTAAATGGTTGTTTTACCTTCTTTGTTGTCTCAATTATGGGTGCATTGATCTTACTGAATTTTCTTATAAACTTTCTGTAAAAACTAGCAAGTCCATGGAAACTTCTTACCTCAAAAACATTCCTGGGTGAAGGCCACTCCACAATTGCCTTAACCTTTTCTGGGTCCATCTTCAATCCTTCTGCAGAAAAAAAAAAACCCAAATACACCAACTCCTCCTTCATGAATGAGCATTTCTTCAAATTTATCAGCAATTTCTCTTGGTGCAGCTTCTTCAAGACATGATTAAGATGCCTTAAGTGTTCTTCTTTAGTTCTGCTGAAAACTGATATATCATCCAGATACACTATCACAAATTTACCAATGAATTCTTTCAATACTTCATTCATAAGTCTCATAAAAGTTCTAGGTGCATTTGACAACCCAAAAGGCATTAGCATCCATTCATATAGTCCTTCATTTGTTTTAAAGGCAGTTTTCCACTCATCACTCTCTCTTATTCTAATTTGATGGTATCCACTTTTCAAATCTATCTTCGAAAAATATTTAGCACCACTCAAACAGTCCATTAAATCCTCAACTCTGGGCAAAGGGAATCTGTACCTGATTGTGATCTTATTGATTTCTCTGGAATCAGTACACATCCTCCAGCCTCCATCTTTCTTTGGGCTCAATACTGTTGGTACTGCACATGGACTCAAAATTTCTCTAATCAACCCCTTGTCCACCAATTCCTGTACTTGTCTCCTGATTTCCTCATTTTATTTGGGAGTCATTATGTAGGCTGCCTTATTTGGTAGATTTGAACCAGGGATAAAATCTATCTGATGGCTGATCTTTCTCACTGGTGGCAGCTCATCAGGTAAATCATCCACAACAATGTCACAGTAATCATCTAACATCTCTTGGATTTCTACTGGAAAATCAGAAATCTTTGTAGAAGTAAGAACTACTTTAGGTTTGCAAACTAAAGCAAAACTTACCTCTTCTTCTTCTATCTACTGCAGATATTCCTTCCCACTCAGCAGTAAGGTCTTCGGATCGATCACTCTGCTGGATGGCTCTCCTTCTTCCATGGGTATCAATGTATGATGTACCCCATCCTTGAAGAACTTGTAAGTGTTCTTCTTACCATCATGCACTGCTGCTCTGTCAAACTGCCAAAGCCTACCCATCAGTATATGGCACACATCCATGGGCATTACATCACACAGGACCTTATCTTTGTATTTTCTCATTTGCAGCTCTATCTCACACTATTCTTTCACAACCAGCTGGTGCCCTTTATGCAGCCAGGACACCCTGTAGGGAGTGGGATGCTCCCTTGTCTTCAGCTTCAAATTTTCTATTACCTCAGTGGAAACCAGATTGTTTGTGCTGCCACTATCAATGACTAGCTGGCAGCACTTCCCTTGGAATTTGCATATGCTCCTAAACAAAGTCTTCCTTTGTGCAGGTTTAGTGACCTCTTTAGCTTGCTTCAACAAGACCTTATTAACCGCCAAGGACTCTCCCCTCTCTGGAAGAATTTCTTCTTCAATTTCTGCCTCTTCTCTAGCCTAGGCAACAACAACATTTCTTGGACTAGCACCCACATTCTCTGGGCACTCATAGTGCTTATGTCCCACTTGCTAACATCTATAGCACCTCAACTCTCTACCTCTGCCTCTATCTCTGCCTCCTCTTCATTTTCCTCTGTAAGAACCCCTTCTGCCCCTTGCATCATTCTCTGCAGATGCATTCTGAGGTGAGGTACTGTTAACTCCATCCTTGGGTGTAGTAGGCTTTCCTCTACCACCCTGACTTCCCTTCCCATGGAAAGTACCTCTCTTCTTGGTAGACTGTTTCCTCAGGAGTTTCTCCTCTGCTTTCAAGGCCATCTGGTAGGCCTCTTCCACTGTCTTAGGAGATAGAAGACCAATCTCATCTTGGATCTCCAGCTTGAGACCATTCACATATCTCGCAGTCTTCTCTGGTGTGTCTTGGAATTGCCCAGCCCTTATGCTTACTCTGTAGAATTCCTCTGTGTATTATTTTATTGTCAGCAACCTCTGTCTCAGGTTCTGCATTTTCTTATACAATTTCAGCTGATAATCATTAGGCAAGAATTTAACTTTTAATTTAGCCATCATTCTGGTCCAGCTCTTGATAGGTTGCTTGCCAACTCTCCTCCTTTCTGCCTGCACTCCATCCCACCAAAGTGCAACATGTTCTTTCAGCTTTGTAACTGCAAACTTGACCTTTTTATCTTCACTTAATTCTTCATAATCGAAGCACTTGTTCATTTCATTTATCCAGTCCACCAGTTCCTCTGGATTCAGTCCCCCTACATAACTCGACACTTCAATTCTGGGCTTAACTGTAGACCCCAGAACAGTTTTAAGGAGCCTCATGTCAGGAGGAATTTCAACATTTTCTTTCGCTTCCTCTGTTTCAGGTTCGCTGATGTATTCAGGATCTCTGGTCTGTCTTCGATCCACGGCATCCACTCTGGCTTCAAACCTCTGCAAAATCTCCAACACCTCTGCGTTGGCAACAGGTCTCCTTCTGCCAACACCTCTACCAATTCGGATTTCCATGTTAGCTCTCTGCAAAAACAACTCGAAAACAACAGCTCTGATACCACAAATGACAGCAACAAACTGAATTCGGACCCCTAAGGAGAGAAGGTCACTGTAGCCGTGGCTCTGTCAGCATTTCCCTTTTGTTTGTTTGTTCCTCATCCACGTGGTGTTCTTGTATTTTCTCCCTAGGAGGTTAGTTATCAAATTCGTGGAATTTGATAAATAACATTATCCACAACCTTTGAAAATTTAATTATATCTCCAAACCTTATATTAATAGCCTGACACTTTATAACCAACCGACATTACAATAGACATTCGGTCCGGCCCCACATATATATCAGTGGTCCAATCAAATTCACACACCGTACCTGATTATCTTCCTCATGTGACTACCGTCCGATGGCTCCCCTCCAGATCGACAGCATACCACGATATCGCTCGGCTCCCTGGGTCGAACGTTAACGTGCGATGGCGCGCTTTGAACGACGGTTTTCCGTGGGTCCACCATGCCACGTGTCGAACACTCTATGGAATCGCTCCCCAACCAGGAAATACCGCTTACTCACCAAAAGCGGTGCGATATGGGAAATCCGCCTTCGTAAATCCACTCATGGGTTTTGAACAGTGACTAACCAAGGTTCACGTCGGGGTTGCGTTCTTCTTCGTATATTCTTCGTTTGTTAACTAAGGTTCTGACCCCGGTTAGGAAATTCCAATTAATCAACGAATGAACGTAATTTTCTTTATTAAACGGGATTCGCCATTATTAACAGACCTCGCCTACACACGAGATTTCTTCACTCACTCAGACAATTCGAGAGAAATAAACAGACAGAGGATTACAAAGGTTTCATGGTGACTTGATTCACCAAAATTCTGCACATAATATCAGTTCAACAGTTATACACAAGACAATGTTCAATCACCTCACAATCAAATGAATTTCCTTACAAATAATGACTCAAGACAGTTAGATAATCAACGTGAACTGAAATTCATTTAATTGGAAGCAATTGTTAATACACAAATTTTATTGCAGGAATCTCTCTCTTCCTCCCCTTAATGCATCCGAGGAATAGAACTTATATACATCAATATATGACTCTTCGGTTCCTCTGAGAGGACCGTTCTAGAAATCAAAGGTCTAATTACAACTTATTCAAATAACTGAACTGACATATGGATCGAATCCAACTATTAGACTTCTACCAATCCTAACTAATCTAAGTAAAAACAGTCAGCTGAGGTATTGACACCTAGCTGTTACAATTCAAGGATTTCGAACCCTCCTAGCCACAACATGTGGAAAAACCTCCTACATTGTTGGCTAGTGTCTAATGGCCCTGCATCACAATTTCTCTTGGAGCTGCTCAGTCTTTTGACTTTCTTCAATGAGTTGTTGTTCTAGCTGTGTTATCCTTTGTTGATCCGTTGTTGCCTTTTCTTCCAACAAAGCTATCTGTTGATCTTTTTCCTTCATGAATTGACTGACCTCAGAGGCTTTGTCTATTGTAGCTGTCGTATAAGCCCCCACATATTGAGATAATTTAGTTAAATCCTCTGAGGGATTAACTTCGGAATCCTTCCAGACAACATTCATTAATTCAACATGGGGAGATGAAAATAGACCTTGATCAATTTTCCTTTTATTTCTCTGCTTTTTAATTACTGCCCTATGTTTTGGATTGTAAAAGGCATCTAGAGGTGGTATATCTTCAATATTTAATAGAATTTATTCAGAAGGATTTTTAGGAATAATCTCAATATCCTGTCTATTAGTAAAGCTGGTTGTTCCTTCATTTGTAACATTGGTGACTGAAAGATGTTGTGTTGCGGGCATATGTACTGTAGACACATTCTGAGAATCTTTCTGGCCCTTGATCTGCTGATCAAATTGTTCCCATTCCTTCAATAATTTTGAATGATCATCTATATCCATTTCAGAGGAATCACCAACCTTATTTCCTGTATTTTCCTTTTCCTGCTTTGTTTCAGTATTCTTCTCTTCTCTTTATTCTTCATGTTGCAGAGGAGTAGTTCTCAATTGATCCAGAGGTATTGTTAGTAGTCTGTTGTTTCTGAACTATAAGAATTCTTCCATGCCTTTTTCTCAAAACTTTAATTTTGCTAAATTTTTAACTTGTGAAAGTCCTTCGGCCGAGGAAAATAGATCATCAAAATCGGCATCTTCATGTTCAAATTTTTAAATCCGTACCATAGATGTAAAATTGAAGGCAACCTTCTTCGGATCATACTGTATTTTAGGAATGGTTGCCAATCTAAGCTCTTTTATATTTTGGGCTTATTTCTTTGTACGTTTGAAATCATGCAGAGAAAAAGATTGACATCGGAGGAGAAATGTTGGCCACATCAACTTATTAGAATTTTTTAGGTTTTTAGGCATTTCTTTCTCCATTATCTGATAAGCTATTTCTTGGCCTAATAGTTTTTCAGGAACGTATAAGGGAAAAACATGAGGATCAGTGATACTTCCGAATATTCGGATATAAGTGAATTTTTCTTTCTGAAACCAGCTTCCGACTGAGGTTAGGTCAGTGTTGGCCTCATCAGATAACCTAGGAGCGGGTTTATTGAATATAAATTGATGAACTGGTAAAATGAATCCATGACAAATTCTATATATGTGGTCTTTATAATAGGATTTCCACAGATATTTGTGATAAATGTGGATAGGAATTGGACTTTGAGGAGTCCGTTTCCAGCCTAAAAAAAGGGAACTCAAAATTGAAACAGATGGTATCAATGATATAAGCACTCATATATAATGGGGGTATTATGCGGGTGGTTACAAACCTATTTTTCCTATAATATAGGATTTTACTCGCCATTTTATCGGATAAAATGGTTTCCCAGTCCATAATGTAGGAATTAACGATAGCTTCAATTATGGGTACCATCTCAATGGAAAATTTTTCAGAGTTGACAGTTCCAAATAATCTACATATCATAGCTGCAGCATAACAGTAAGGAGAGGCCAAAGATTCTATGGAGTACATACCCGAAGATTCATCCTTATGTTTCTCAAGAAAATGTCTCCAATCTCTAATGGGATCTGACGCCACTTCATTTTCCTTGGCGAAGTCTTCCAGAAATGCTTTGTTGTAGATTTGCTGAGGGTCTGGTAAATGATACATCTTTTTGATATCCTCTACTTTGAAAGACCCGAACATCCTTCCATCTGATGTAAAGAATGCTCTGTCTATTATACCGATGCTTTCTATAACCCATATTACCAAGGCATTATATGGGAGAAAATTTGCGCGAGTTGCTATTTTACGAAGATAGGAGCTTGCCAATTCTTTAAGAGTGCTCTCAGACTTTTTATCTGAATCTGCTTCTGGCTCTTCTTCTGAAATTATCGTTGGATCCTCTACTTCCATTAAATTATAAACTCCTTCCCATGAAGTTTTACCAAGACCCAGACAGGTTGTATCAGTCACTAACACCAATTTAGCTGATTTCTCTTTTGGAACAACGGGGACCTTCGCTCTCTTGGATTTCTTAGACATTTTCATGACTCATAGGTTTTCCTCAGGGCTGTAAAATAGACCAGATTAGCAGAATGAATGAATATCAAACAGAGATGAGCTAATGTCATTTAATCAAAATGAAGATGATGGATTAAAGAAATATTATTCCATTGAATATGAAATCCATGACGGACTTCAACCATGATTATCCATTAATGATTTCTTCATATAATGTGAGATTTTTAATGCCATTGTAAGTTGTCTCGTCGCACATTCATAACAGTCCTTTTAAATCGTTCATACCATAACTTCTTAAGATTTTACGATCAACGATAATCGTATATCAGAGATCAGAAGTTTTAAATATCAGGTTTAAGTATCTCCATTTTACATTTGTGATATGTGATTATTGCTGAGTTGGCAAGGATATCGCGATGTCTTTTTAAATCATAAAAATGGTTTATTTTACTTTTTCATTGATGAGCGTTTTTATGAAATAATGATATCGCATTGCAGATTTTAAGCAAAGTATATTTTGGATATGAGTTATGCGTTTTGGCGATGAGTGATTTGCGATTTAACTTATTGCATCGGAAAAAGGATGCATGAAGATGTGATATGAATTTTTCGATTCACGATTGTGATCGAACTCATCACATCAGAGCTTTTCAAAAGGATGTATAAGAATGTGCTTTCCTCAATTTGTGATTGTGATTGGGTTCATCGCATCGGAACTTTTCAAAGTGGAAGACTTGAACTCATGTCCATGTGATATGTGCTTTTGTGATTGATTAATCGCATCGAGGTTAAATGTAACACTTTTGATTAAAAATTTGAATATGCAAAATGCGATAAGGGTTTTTTATGTGTTTTCTTTATTTTTTCATTAAATAATTCCTTTTTCATTGGGGTTTGATTCTATTTCATGATAGATAGGATTTCTTCAAAAAATTTATTGATTTTATACCTACCCTAAAAAGAAAAGGGGACCCATTTATTATTAAAAATTAATATAAAAATTTGAAATGGGGAGGGTTGTTTGTACAGTACAATAATTGGTGATTCATTGGGAGGAAAAATTATCTCTGAAAAATAAAGTGATAACTAAGTATTTTGTAAGTATAAATATTTTTAGGACAAAGAAAACTATCTCAGAGAAATTAAATAAAATCTAACTTTGAATAAAATAATAATCCTTTGCACCTTCTTTTTAATCTCTTCAAAAATAATTTTTTTTTGGTTTCATCAAGCTTTGATTGGTTGATAAAGATAAAGTAGTGGGCTTCTCCAACTTAGCTTTGTAATTTACTCTTTTGTCATAGGTAGTTCCTTTGCTTCCAGCAAACGTCTATAGTCTCGACAGGGTTACCTTTTAACCATTAATCATCCATTATCCCATCAATCTAAGATTATAAATTTTTAAAAGATAAATCCATAAAGATATTCTATCCTTTGTTTTTAATATATAACTTAAAAGCCATTGCTCTGGTTTGGGAGCCAACTAATAAAAATGCCATTCACTGGTTGTAACTAAACTGAACAAGTTGGCTCGTGATGAGACCCCTTGTCTTATAATTATAAGCCATTGCCCTGTTTTGATATGTAGTAGTGGTAATGTCAGTCCGATTACTTTCCTATGATTATGGTAAGCAGGCTCGTGATGAGACCTCTTATCTTTTATATCAGACACATCTTTTAGAATTGCACTCTAAAAAATCATAAACTTAGTGGATGCGGTGAATTATTCTCTCCTTAAGAGTCAATGGATGACTTTTTAGAGTTTTAAGTGCCAAAATTTTGAAAAAATCTTTAATTTTTATAAACAACCTCTCTCTACTTTATAAACTTAGAATGATTTACAATATTTTCAAGGTTTCAGAACATTTTACAAACTTTTAAATAAGTTCTCAGAGTTTCATATTTTATTTAGCTTTCTGAAACTATAATCATTGCCCTAAAAATTCCTATCTACATAAACAAGTATTCAAAATATTTTCTCAAAATATTTTCAATAGTAAAAGGTCAATGGTTGACGTGATTTGTAAAACAAAAAAACTTGCATAATGAATATATACAGGTAAGAAGGGGTTGCCTCATTAGGAAAATCATTTTTTCAAAATAAGCCCATTCACAGGAAGAGACTCTCTCTTTCCTATTAGATCTTGCAATATGAATGTATATGAGCCTATCTTTTCAATGATTTGAAATTGTCCAAGCCACATCTTTTGAAATTTGGTATGTTTACCTTTATCTTCATGTGCTTTGTCCCATTTCAAAACAAGATCATTGATTTGTAATGTTTTAGATTCAGTAGAATTTGCATCAAACGAAGATTTTATAAGTTGTTGATGTTTAGCATGAGTGATTTTGACTTTTTCCCTTTCTTCATCTAATGTGAGGATTTGATCAAATCTTAATTGGACAGAAGATGAAGGATTTTTTTCAATAAATTGTACTAGGGCTAGAGATGGGAGTGCTAGGTTTGAAGGTATTACAGATTCTTTCCCATATACAAGATTAAAAGGTGAAGTACCTATTGAAGACTTCTGAGTTATACGATCGGCCCATAGTGAAAAAATCAAAGACTTATGCCAATTCTTTTGATTTTGATCAATAGTTATTTTGATAATCTTTATGAGATTTTTATTAGTTGATTCAGCCAAAAAATTACCTTGGGGGTAATAATTTGCAGAATATTTTAACTTAAAACCTCTTTTGAGTGAAAATTCCATTATAATATTTGCAGAAAAATAAGATGCATTATAAAAAACAAGGGCATTAGGCACATCAAACCTGGTAATGATGAATTGATCAATGAATTCAATGATTGCATCAGAATTGGCTACCTTTAAAGAAATTTATTCTACCCATTTCGTGAAATAATCCGTGGCTATAAGGATGTATCTGTGTTGCTTGGAAGAATGTGGAACAATTTCTCCAATAATATCAAGTCCCCATTGTTCGAATGGTTGCTCAATGCTTACTAGTTGTAAAGGAAAGGCTGGTTTCCATTGTCTTCCATTGGAAGTTTGGCATTTCTTACATTTCCTTACATAGCCATGGGCATCTTTAAACAAATTAGGCCAATAATATCCAACATGAATTATCTTGTGAGCTGTAGTATCTCCTCCAAAATGTTCACCTGCTGGTCCATCATGTAATTCCTGCAAAACCTTGTGTTGTTTAGTTTTTTCCAGACATCTTAGAAAAATGGAATCATAATTTCTTCTGAATAACACATCATCAATGATATCAAATTTTTTAGCTTTTAATCTTAAAGCATGCTTGCTTTTATAATTGATATTAGGAGGATCATACCCATTTCTTAAGTAAAATTTCGGATCAGCATACAGAGATTCAGAATTTATGATATTTATCTCATTCACTTGAAAAGTATTATCTTGATCTTGATGTTTTGGAATATTGGAGGCCCCGGATAATAACATGCAAAAACCTTGTCCTCTAACAATTTTAGCTGGTTTAATTTCAATATCATATTCTTGTAGGGTTATTACCCAATTGGCTCTTTTTTCTCCCACTTCCCTTTGTACTAGTAATTGTCTCACAACACAAAATGAGACAATGTTAGGTCCCTATATTACTAGTGTGACCCCCTTATTGTTATTATTGTACCCTTGTAACCCCTATATGGTTATTATTGTGCCCTTAAATTATTATTGTTTTGTCGGCTAGGATTACATTATGGCCCCACTAGGATTACATTGTGGCCCCATGGACTCCTATATATAGAAAGGAGGTTTTGTAATTTGAATCATCCAAGAATTGTTCATTCATGTAATGTATTGGAGGTTTCCCCCTTGAAGTGGCTTATTTCTAAGGCATTGATATCTCTTTTCTTCTATTTTTGGAGATGGTTTCACAACATTTGGTATCAGAGCTTTGAGATTCTAGGGTTTTGCTGCTCCAAACAGGTCATCGTGGAATTTTTGCTATGATTTTTTTTATACGAAGATTCAGAATATGAAATTTTTAGAGTGTGAAGAAACAATCTTGAGGAACATCATCGCAAAATTTCAGAGCTTGGTTCACAATATTTACATATATATGATCTGTGCAAGTTAGGTCATTTTGTAGGCTCCTGAATTTAACCTAAAAATGTCATTGTAGTATTTTAGTAATAATTGTTTTTCTACGAAGGTTCAGAAGATGAAATTTTTAGAGTGTGAAGCCGCAATCCTGAGGAAAATCATCGCAAAATTTCAGATATTGGTTCACAATATTTTTGGATATATGATCTGTGGAAGTTAGGGCTTTTTGAGGCTTCTGAATTTCATCTCAAAGAGGTGATTGTGAGAAAATATTCATAGCTCTCTCTCTAGGCATCAGATTGGAATGCTGTAAAAAGTGGCCAAAAGCACATGGATTTCAGTTTTTTTTCTATCAATTTCAGAGCCAAAGGAGGAAATAGTGACACGTGGCAAGTCATACAAGTTCTCTCTACTGAACCAGTCCAAAATTGGGTCATTGTGGGAGATTGGACATAACGTTTCCTTGAAGAATCAAAATCAGATCAGACCCATAGCATTTGAAAGAAGCTTCAAAGGGCTACTACATGGCTGAATTTCAGATATTGAGGATCTGCAATTATAGAGATAATTCAATTTCAATATCGAGCTCCTCAAAAGCAAGTAAAAGGTGTGTAATTTTTTATTTTTATTTTTATTTTTATTTATTTATTTATTTATTTATTTATTTATTTATTTATTTTTTTGAATTGCATAAGTCTTGTTTGAAGAATCAAGTTGAATTGATTCCAAGGGAATCTTTTAAGATAGATATCAATATTGGATTCTAAAATGGACCCTAAAAAGAATTCAACACCCATTAAGCCCTTAGAAAGATCTACTATGACTCATGAAGACGAAGAATGACAACATGACATATCAAAATTACAAGAGCAAGTGCAACAAATTTTGCTCTCGCAAAGAGCAACAAAAAATGACATGGAAGTTTTGAAGAAAGGAATGGAAACTAAGATGGATGGTTTGAAGAAAGGCATGGAATCTAAGATGGATGGTTTGAAGAATGGCATGGAATCTAAGATAGATGGCATGGAAGCTGGCATGGAATCTAAGATGGATGACATGGAAGCTAAGATCGATGAGAAAACAAAAAACATGAAGAATGATCTAAAAGCATACATGGAAGGTTTGAAAAAGTTGATACAAGAAATGTTTCCTAATGGTGAAAAGATAGTAGAGGAAACTCATGATGAGAACAAAATAAATGTTAATCATGATTTCATAAAATCTAATGTTGGTAGGAAGAACCACCATATTCCAAAAATGGATATGAGGAAGTTTGATGGAAAGGATCCTGTAACATGGATACTACAGATGGAGCAATATTTTGATCTCCATAATGTGCAAAACACACAAAAGGTACACATTGAAACTTTACATTTAGAACAAAATACATTTGTATGGTATCGATGGCTTTGCTCCCGTAAAAAAATTGTCACTTGGTCAATTTTTACGGAGGAAATGATAGCACATTATGAGGATACAAAGAGAAACAACTTCTTTAGCCAATTGATAAATCTCAAACAAAAGGGTTTAGTGGGGGAGCACATTGAGGACTTCCAAAAATTGAATATAAGGGTAACTGATATTCCAGAGGAACACAGGATTGATCTCTTCATAGGTACTTTAAAGGATAACATCCAACATGAAGTTCGGGTTTTGGAACCTGATTCATTGGAGAAGGCATTTAGGTTGGCAAGAAAATTTGAATGTAAAACTATGGCGACAAGGACGCCTACCACTCACTTCTATAAAGAGGGAAGTGTTGCTACTCCTAGATTTCCACAACCTACAAGGTTAACACCACAAAAATTGGAAGAAAAAAGAGTAAAAGGGCTTTGCTACTGTTGTGATAGAAAATACACTAAATGTCATAAGTGTGCTGAGAAGAAATTATTTTACATAGATTGTGAAGAGGAAGAAGAAAATGAACAAGAAGAGGATATACACCAGGAACCAACCCAAGAAGAGGAAGAAATGAGTCCGACCATATAGTGTAATGCATTGGAAGGAATTACCACTCCTCAAACTCTCAAGATAGAAGGACATATCGAGAAGAAAAAGGTAATAGTGTTGATTGATTCAGGTAGTACCCATAATTTTATTCATTGTAAGGTAGCCAAGGAATTGAATTGTTTCCTATACCCAGCACCCGAATGTCAAGTGATGGTTGCAAATGGAGGAATTATAAATTGCTCTGGAAAATTCCATAATATCAAGCTAACCATGGATGAATATGTATTGAATAGTCTAATGCTTTCCATTCCTATGGGAGGTGCTAATGTTGTACTAGGAGTACAATGGTCACAATCTTTGGGGACGGTAGCTTTTAATTTTCAAGAACTTTTCTTGAATTTTTTTCCAGAAGGAAAGGAAGTCGAATTACGGGGTATTGCAGGGAAGCCGGGAAATATAATAAGCTCTAATTTCATGACAAAGCTTCTAAAAAATAACAACGAGGAATAGTTGCATAATTATGCTCACTAGAAGTTCCAACATCAAAATCATCTATTTCTGCAGATCTGCAAAAAGTCTTGGACAATCATTCCAAGGTTTTTGAAACTCCAAAAGGACTCCCACCTATTCGTGATCATGATCATGCTATTCATTTGATTCCAGGAAGTGTTCCTCCAAACATCAGGCCTTCTATATATCCTTATGTCCAAAAGAGAGAAATTGAACGTATGATTGCAGAAATGTTAGAGACAGGTATAATTCAACCTAGTCAAAGTTCTTTCTCTGCTCCTGTAGTATTGGTACATAAGAAGGATGGATCATGGCGCATGTGTCCGGATTATAGGGAGCTCAATAAGCTCACCATTAGAGATAAATTTCCCATTCCTGTGATTGATGAATTATTGGATGAATTACATGGAGCAATTTATTTTACCAAGTTGGATCTTCGTTCAGGATATCATCAAATTAGAATGAGGACTGAAGATATTCCAAAAACAGCATTTCGAACTCATGAGGGTCATTATGAATTTTTGGTCATGCCTTTTGGCCTTACCAATGCACCTTCTACATTTCAAGGGTTGATGAATTCCATTTTCAAAACCTTCCTTAGAAAATTTGTGCTAGTATTTTTTGATGATATACTAATCTACAGCAGGTCTTGGAAAGATCATGTTCAACATGTTGACAGGGTGGCCAAACTATTACAGGAGAAACCATTATATGCAAAAACATCCAAATGTTTCTTTGGAGTACAAGAGGTGGAATATCTGGGTCATATTGTATCTCACGAGGATGTTAAGGTAGACCCTAACAAAATTAAAGCCATTAAGGAATGGAAAGTTCCCACAACCATAAAGCAGTTGTGAGGATTTCTCGGGTTAACAGGGTATTATTGAAAGTTTGTTAAGAATTATGGGGGAATAGCAGCACCTCTAACAAGATTATTGAAGAAAGATGCATTTTCATGGACTCCTGAAGCAACTAAGGCCTTTGAACATCTTAAAGAGGCAATGTGCCTAGCACTAGTCTTAGCTACGCCAGACTTCAAAAAAACCTTTATTGTGGAATGTGATGCCTCAGGAAATGGAATTAGTGTTGTTTTAATGCAAGAAGGAAGATCCATTTCTTTTGAAAGTCGTCCAATCAAAGGAAAGTATTTATAGAAACTTATTTATGAGAAGGAAATGTTAGAAATACTGCATGCACTAAAGAAATGAAGAACTTACCTAATGGGAAGACACTTCAAGGTAAAAACTGATCATGATAGTTTTAAACATTTTTTGGAACAAAGACTATCTTCAGAAGAGAAGCAAAAATGGGTCACAAAGATGTTGGGTTATGACTTTGAAATAATATACAAAAAAGGGAAGCTAAATGTTGCTGCAGATGCACTCTCAAGAAAGAATGAAGAGGTGGAAGCATTGCTTTGTGCCATTTCTATTATCCAACCAGATTGGATAACAGAAGCAAGAGATGAATGGAAGAAGGACGAATATGTGTGGACACTCATTCAAAATTTGCAGCAAGATCCTAGTACATCTGATACATTTAGTTGGAAAAATGATTCCTTATGGTACAAAGGTTGCTTATATCTTTGTAAGAATTCCCAACTAAAACAAAATATTCTTTTGGAATTTAACAGTTCTCCTTTAGGAGGACACTCAAGATTTTTAAAAACTTATCATAAGGTGAAGAAATATTTTTTTTGGGATGACCTTAAATTTGATATTCAAAAGTTTGTGGTGGAATATTTGGTTTTCTAGCAGAATAAACTTGAGACAATTAAGACCCCAGGTCTTCTACAACCTTTATCTTTTCCAAGTCAACGTTGGGAGGAGATTTCAATGGATTTTATCACAGGTTTACCTACACTACTACATTTGGCGGAAATTCTGACACTTGGTTCCGACGCTTTTGACCAAATGTCAGAAATTTCCCCAAATTTTTTCCATCCCGCCCGAAACCGTCGCTATACCGACGTTTATAGAAACGTGTCACAATACTGACACTTAGAAAAGTGTCACAATTGCGACGTTTGGAGGAAGACGTCGCAATTGTGACACTATGGCCCAAAGCGTCGCTATTGAGATGACTCCAATCGTCGCAAGTGCGACACAATGTCTAGGTGTCACCATTGCGACGTTTAGGTACCCGTCGCAATAGCGACGCTTTTTCCGCCGTCGGTATAACGACACTTATATGCGCGCCACATAAAAATACGAAACTTATATGCGCGCTACATAAAAATTCGAAACTTATATGCGTGCTACATAAAAATGATTTTATTGTTTCGTATGCGTCGCAATAGCTACATTAACGTCTGATATGACGCGCGCATTCGCCCTCCGCTCTTGCAGAACAGCATTCGCCCTCAGCTCTTGCAGAACAACATTTTCCCTCAGCATTCGCGCTCAGCTCTTGCAGAACAGCATTTGCCCTCAGCATTCGCCCTCAGCGTTCGCCCTCAGCTCTTGCAGAACAACATTCACCCTCAACTCTTGCAAAATGGTAAGTTCTTACTGCAGGCCCTTCCTCCTATAGTAGGGTTGACTCTATTTGGGTTTTTTTGGTCAATTCTATTGGATTGTGTTAGGCTGTATGGTTCTCTCTAGATGTCAAGAATCAAGATTCAACACCCTCTATTATCTTCATCACCCAATACAAGATTTAAATTTTTCCCAAAGAAACGCTTATTAATTTGGCAGCCATTATTTCTCCCCGCTTTAAAAACCCTACATTTAAATGAAAACAAGCATTGCATTTCAACTACAAAAATCTATTAGTGTTCAAATGTACATGTGTGCTACATTAATGTCACATCGTGCAAATTAAGCCCTCAGCTCTTGCGGAGACGACATTAGATCCTCGACACATTCGCCCTCGGCTCTTGCGAACGACATTTGCCCTCGGCATTCACCACGAGCTCTTGCGGAGAACAACATTCGCCCTGACTCTTGCGAGAACGGCATTCGACGCGCGCATTCGCCCTCCGCTCTTGCAGAATAACATTCGCCCTCAGCTCTTGCAGAACAGCATTTGCCCTCAGCATTCGCCCTTAGCGTTCGCCTCTGCTCTTGCAGAATAGCATTCGCCCTCAGCTCTTGCAAAATGGTAAGTTCTTACTGCAGGCCCTTCCTCCTATAGTAGGGTTGACTCTATTTGGGTTTTTTTGGTCAATTCCAATGGATTGTGTTAGGCTGTAGGGTTCTCTCTAGATGTCAAGAATCAAGATTCAATACCCTCTATTATCTTCATCACCCAATACAAGATTTAAATTTTTCCAAAAGAAACGCTTATTAATTTGGCAGCCATTATTTCTCCTTGCTTTAAAAATCCTACATTTAAATGAAAACAAGCATTGCATTTCAACTACAAAAATCTATTAGTGTTCAAATGTACATGTGTGCATCACTTGTGTAGGGTATTCCTTTTCCACTTTCACATTATCCAAGAATGTGTGCGGTATAGTTCATATTTTTTGTGATTTAGATTGTCTTGAAAAAGGAAAGGTAAATTATTTCCCATGGAAAAAGAAGGTTTTCCCTTTTTATAGGTTGTTTGGACTTATGTGGAAAAATTTATGGTATGCCTTTCATATTATGTAGTTTAAATTTGAATTAACAAATTATTCTACATGAAAATATAATTACCTATGTGATGTCCTTCATCACTAATTAAAATTATAGGGTTTCAATTTCCTAGACTCTAACTCATCTAATGCTAAATTCTAGGTTCTCATTGGTGGATCACTCTTCCATTGATTTCCTTTCCCTCTGGATCTTGTCATACTTTAAAAGTCATCGATGATACATATATTATTTCAGGTATCCCAAAAGGCTTTATAGTAGAACATATTATGAAGTTTTTTTGACACTTGAGGATTCTTTTTAGAACTGCAACGCGGTCTATGCTATCGAGTTATATATCAAGCAACTTGTCCTTAATAACCACACTATGAGGTAGGTTCAACCAGTTTGAACTTATTGGGACATAGCATATGAAGTTGTGTGATGAGTCCATATCACAGGTCTATTATGGTGACAAAAGTGAAGACACGTAATGATAGTTATTATGTTAACATTACTAGAAACATTTTTGAAATTATCCATGCTATCAAGATGTCAAAATTCTAGGCATTAGGTGTCAATACTCGTAGCTAATAGATAATAATAATAATATAAAAAAATCACAACTTTATTCTTGAAATATGATTGTTACACATTGGTAACTTAGTTCATGAGTTACTATCACCCAAAGATTGCAAAACAAACTTAAAATATAAATTAAACCAACATGAGAATCCAACTAAGGGTTTCTCGACAAAATCATGCCATAACCTGGCATTTTGAAACCCAAATTTGAATCCATCATAAGTAATACAATGCAAACTCAGATGGATTTTCAATGCATGTTTGCATACTACACTTATTCTCTGTCTAGATATCATTTTTTAAATGGAACCATTAGTCAAGCCCACAGTCCTTTTTATGTGAAAAATTTCAGCTCTATTTGAGCTCTTTTTTGCTCCACCACCTCCATAAACCAGTGTTACACGGGGTCTCGCCCCCCACCTAGGGGTCTAGATTCCTTGCCCCCTCACACTCTGAGGTCTTGGGGACTTCTAGGGGATGTTTCCCTCACGCCCCCTCACGCCCCCGCACACCCCCTTTCACGCCCCCTCACACCCCCCTTCACGCCCCCTCACGTCCCCTCACCGCCCCTTTTAGTTTATGGTTTCGTGTTAAAATTTGATGTGCCACTTAGCATATTTGAGAATCCAAGTGATTCTGATTCAGATGGTAACATGGTTGATCTTGATATATTCGTGCAGAAGTTGGATGCAGAGACTAGTGGGGCATTAACTTGAGCGTTTATGCTCATTTATCAGTATGATGATATCATTTGATATTCATATGTTATGTTTTATGTTTTATGTTTCAGACATAACTTATTTGCGTTTAAGTTTTATGTTTCAGACTTGAGTTGTAAAATTCAGTTTAAACTCTATTTTGAATCTTGATATAATATGTCATATGATATCTTAAACTTTATTTTCATTGTACATTGTTAGTAGTTACATTAATGATTATATGGTTACAAACTTACAAACTTACATGCATGATTTTATGATGTATGTTTTAACTTTTAACTTTTAAATTTGTTTCAATTATATGATTCATCATTCATCGATTTGTAATTTTATCATTTATGATTTATCTTTCATGATGCAAGTGTATGATGACTGTATATACATTCCTTGCAAAAATACAGTTACATTTTAAATATTAGATTTTATAATTTTTATGACCCCGACGTCCCCCCACGTTTCCTAAAAATTGGTAGGGAGCTTTTGCATAGGCCGCTCCCGCGCTCCCTCGCTCCCACCTCCAGGGGACTTGGTGGAACATTGCCATAAACATATGCAAACATATATCATGATCTTGGAATTCCATTACATATGTATGTGCCAATGTTCCATAATAATGCCCCATCATCAATTTAAGAAATTTCCATTGAATATCAAATTATGGAGGGGGGGAACTTTTTGCTGCAACATTTGGCTCAAAATCAGGGACCATCTCCGTATGAGGTGAATGAGAACTAGAGATATTTGAAGAAGTAGATTAGTGCCTTTTCCTCTGGCCATGGAGTCATATACAGTCATCCATCACAAAAATTTGTCTTTGTTCATTCTCACCTTGAAAGTTGCAAAAAATCATGCCCTAATTGAAACGACACTAAATTTGAAAGATATACTAAAAATGCAAGCTAGAAGTGCCCTATTAATACAAAGGGAAAACCTTCCTACCTACCCTAACTGAGATAAATTTTGATTGAATAGGAAACATGATATTTCCTATGGAGTTGATCCAACAACTTGTTAAATGTATGGGACTAAATCATGCATTTGATTTCCAGGGAAACATACGCATGAAGAGAAAAAGTGCAGAATTAATGGAAAATCCATACATGCCACTTATAAAAACTACACCGAAAGGTCAAAAAATACTTAAGGCCTTAACTTAATTTGAATCCAAAAATGACAAAACAGGATTAGTGAAAACATGAGAGTGGTGTGGGTGAACAACATAAATAAAAAGTGAAGATACCTTTCCCAAAGATGCCTTTGTCACCGTTGTATGAAAACATGTTTTCCTTTCCCTTTATACATGCAAGTGAATGCATTATAGGTATGGTGTTTTCCCAGAATAGGAGAAGCCTACTTAAATATATCATTCGTGGATTGAATGTTTGGGTGCCTTAATTTGCAATGACATGTTTCAAGGACTGAATTCAATGCAAGGCATATTTGAAACTCTAACTATGTCTTCCGGCGTCTTATTAGAAATTATTTCAGTTTTCATTTTGTGTTTTCAAGTTTTTACATTTATAATTTTATTGCAATGTGGCAGACTGATCAGAGCAGTGCAGGAACAACCCTGAGACGGGATGATCGCGGAAAGAGGCCAGCGGAAGAACATGTAAAGTGCCAGCATTGCTCTATCTTCAGGTATTTTAGTTATTTACATAATTAAAATAATATTAATTTTGTTCAAATATGCAGACACCTAGCCATGGTACGCCTGCTGATTCCCTCTTTGAGGAAGAGCTTTCTTCATCCCTATCTCCAGTGTTCTTGTTGCAAAAAAAGGCACGAGATGCAAGGTCAGAATTTAATACTTTGATAGACGCGCCTCAAACACCTGAAACAGAAGAGAGGATACAACATCTTCTGAGGCAGCTAGAAAGATATCATGTAATAATAAAAAGTCAAAAGGATATTTTTTTTGTTCTGCATGAGATGAATTGTGATAGTTTGATTTTTAATTTTTACATTGACTAAACTAACAAAAAGTTCTTTTGTATGTAGCGTTTTCTGGCATTTGCTGAACCCGATGTTGGTGCTAGTGGGACACAAGGGCAAGAGATTTCCCAACAACCCTCTCGTACACCTTCTACTCCTTTAGGTGCTAGCCAAGAAACACACCCTGCCCAAGCAGACACCCAGCCAACCGCTGAATGTGTTGGAAATGATGAGGCTGATATGGCCAACTACATTATTGTGTTTCCTGGAGCTACACGTGTCAGCTCCACAGGGACCATTAATGGCACGTTGTTGGTGAACGATGAAGGTGTCCCTATAAAGCATGTACAACTCCCAGGTAAATTTTAATATTTTAACTATTTCATGTACTTTATCTAAAACATATTTATCATGATTTTTATTTTTAAATTAATGATAATATCTTTTTTTTTTTGGTTTTATTCTGTGTAGGAAACAATGAGTTCTACAGGATTCTGGAGAGCCATGCGTTGGTAATTTTTGGCCCAACCAACGGGACCCGCAAGGTAAATTACAACTTTAATTCAATAGATTTAATTTTCTTTATGTCTAAAATAAAAGTGTGCTACATCATATCTGACTTCAATATTTTGATGCTAGGTTGCCTGACACCTCAAAGGCAACCAAAGTTAGGATTGAGAAAAAGGGCCATCGCAAGCTCGGCCAGGGTGGCTACTTGAAATTAGCTGCAAGAATTGTAATTAAGTAGCTAAACATCTTATAATTAATTGTATCGCCTTCCAACGTTTTTGTAATCCTATCAGATATGATTAAAAATACACAATCATATGTAACGTAGGGTGATGACTTCGGAACAGAAACTACAGAGGAAGATAAAAATATCTCTTTCCGTTTTGGCTATCAAGCTGTAGTTGAACGTTGCAGAAGCTTGGGGCAGGTCCCAAGATCCAGAATGCCTGATAAGGTAAAACATTAACCTTTCAATATTTTTGTTTTCGTCCATAAATTTAATGTCTAACAACTTTGTTTAAATCAGGGGAGCAGCACTACCGATGAGGCAAATAACCCAATTTTAGAGCCAGATGTAGATGATCCTCTCGTGCAACCTGATCATTGTAGTGGGGACCAGGCCGACAATGCTGCTATCAGTGAGGGCCGTGACGGTAATTAATTTCGACTTATAATTTTTTCTAATTATACCTTGATGGTTGTCCTTATAACGTTTTTTGTTTAAATGACAGAGAAATGTTTCGCTTGAGGATCTTACCATAAAAGGAAAACGAGAACCCAACGGAATCTCATGCCGACAAGCTGATTACATAGATGACTAATCTCATTGCAAATTTTTATTAATATTACCGAACTAGTTCAATGATATTTAAAAAATGACAATGAAATTGTATTATCTTGTTTTGTAGGCGACACCAAATCCCTTCAAATGAGACGGTTTCTCGACAGCATAACTGAGTCAGCAGCGATAAGCGGCAGTACCACCAATTAAATAATCTCAATGCAATTTTTTATTAATATTACCGAACTGGATTGATGATATTTAAAAAGCGACCGAATTAAAATTTAATAAGCTATACTTTTATATGAAAGCGATGTCAAAATCACTTAGATAAGACAGACATACGTGGCATATTAACCCTAAGTCGGTAAGCGACAAGCTGGTACGAGTAAATAATCTCATTACATTTTTTAATATATTACGAACTAGTTCAATGATATTTAAGCCACGACAATTAAATTTAATAATATGTCATTTTTATACGTGATGCCCGTCCTTTAGATAGAGCAGACATAAATGACTTCATATAACTAGAATGCGATGAAACAAGCTAATTGCAATTAAGTAATCTCATTACCATTTTTAATTAATATTACGAACTAGTTCAATGATATTTAAGCGACAATTAAAATTTAATATTATCTATTTTTGTAAGCGTGCAAATGCTAAGATGGCTTAGTTATAAATGAATACATAACCTTCGATCATGATCTGGAAGTTGAAAAACACGAAAAAGAAGCGGTACGATGATATTGATGATGTAATTAGGAAACTTTAAAAATAGGAAAGAAAAAAGAATTATTAATGTAAATATTGTATTTATAAGATAGCGTTACCATACGCAGAGCGTTTTTAGATATATAAACTCATTTATCATACTATTTTTATGTCAAGCATTAATTGCAATGTTTCGCCTACTTTTGTTGAATTACTTTTTTTATTATTAATTTATTGAATATTTTTTATTAATAAAAATGAAATATAGATTGAGTAGAGGTAGGAAGTGATGTGAGGGGGGGGCCATAAGAGCTTTCCACCTTCACGTGGTTGCCACATTTAGTAGAAATAATTTATTAGGTAATTTAATCTTGAAGCCTCCTCGATCGACATAGCAACAAAAAAGTCCTTTGTTGACTTAGTTGCTACTCTTTAGTCGTGGGAAGCATTCTAATTGTGATAATAAAATGACTATTTAAAATGAAGAACTAACAGGTATGTTTGTATTTCAACATATGTTCTAATAACATTATCATAAGTACATCTTGATAAAAAATACTACATCTAAATTACTTGTATTTATTGTATAGAATAATGATCGTTGATTGACTTAGTCATTTAAATCCTCATCATAACAATATACTGTCAACGAGGTATATCGGAATATGTGTACATATGCGCTTGACGAATTCGTAATATCACATTACATATAAGTTCCTTTGATTCGCAATTCAATGTAAAAGCATTTCGTAATGATTATTATCTAGGTTTTTTGTATGTGTTTTCATCTATTTGATTGTAAAAGCAACTCGCATGTTTCTGACCCCATTATATGATTTCTCCATTACCACTCCAGGATGAATACGACTTTATTGTTACAGTTACTTTATTATTTATGATTTCTCCATTTAATTTATGGATTCCATCATGTAATTGCAATCCAGTTGGTATTGATGAGCTTTAATTCTACCATATTGGGAGGCTTTACGATGTACTTTCTCCCTCATGGCGTTCTGCATCACCTCGTTGTTGTTGACATGTAATTGTCTACCACCATAGCCTGGGTGGCACATATGTCGATACCACGGTGGTGCACATTCTATTTTAGGTAGTGCAGGTTCTCAACATAGCTTGAGAAATCACGATTGATTACTGCTTGAATATTGTCACATAATACTCATAGTATGAATTGTTGTTTGTCTTGAATAGTTGGTTGATTCATAGAACACCTTATAGTCATCTTGAGATATTTAGGAAGGTTTCTACGGGTTTCATACACCGTTTCTGATGGTGGGATGGTGTGGGGTAGTCCATCAACTCTTTGGTGCTCTTGTAGTAGAATTTGTTTTTAGGGATATAAAGGAGCATTTGATAGATATCCCATTGGATGCATTCATAGATGGGCATGAAATTGATAATTAAATTAAAAATATACGACCTCTATGTGACTGAAGAAGCGGTAAGTTATTTAGTTAAAAATTTGTTTTATCTTTGGCCTTAATATGATCGTGATTTCTTTCCTATTATCTTAATGCAAATATATATTTTGGTATCATTAAAATGAGGATTATGGTTGTATTTCTCTTTGAACATTTCTCTCTTAATGCTCCAGTTGCAAAAGTTAGATAGTTGTTGGATTTTCCTCTTACAACAAAAGTGGTTTTTGTAATGGGAGTCATGTTTTTAAAGTTCATCTTTTAATATGAGAATCTTGTAATTCTATATTTAATATGAAAGATGGTAACCTGCTTTAGGCGGTATAAAAACAATTACATCTACTCATTGAGTAGCAATGGAAAAGGAAAAGTTGGTGCAATTTTGATAATTATGGCGAACGATTGTCTTCTCTTCCGATTTCACCATTTCCTTTAATGGGGCCTCAAGAAGAAGATATACGAATTATTATTAGTGATTAATACAAAAGAGCTATGGAAAATGAGTTATTAGCCTAACAAAGGTATTGGTGTCTAAAGTACAGTCGGAAGAAAAAGATATGTTTAAAGGAAAGTCGCACGTTGACTTCACTCAATTGAATCTTTCCTTGTCCATATGCGATTTAATATGTTATTTAATTTTCATGAAGTTAACAACAATGCGGCATTCAATTGCACTTCATGGCTTATTGTCAATTTATACACGGTGTGGTGCGACTTATTTGATCTTGTTGGAGTCACCCTTGGTGAAGGGCAAATGTTGTCTTGGAAGCAGCAGCAGTTTCTCATGAAAATAGTTAATGATGGTGTGATAGCTAAGTGAATTTGTAGATGTACTTTCGATTTACTTCTTTTAGATTGTATTAGTTCCCCCTCTTAAATGTCTTAGATTTAGTGGCTTTACTTAATTTGAAAAGCTCAAAAATTGAAAACATATTTGTTATAGTGGTCTACTTGGCCTATGGACTAGCCACATTGAAGTAATGCATAAATCTTTTCACAACAATAAAATGGGGTTATGGGTCAAATTTTATTATTTATTGTGATGTAATGAAATGTATCTATTCTATGGTTTACAACCTTTTGTTAGTTGAATTAGAGGACCCGGTTAAATATTGGTGTTAAGTTAGTAAACAGGCGGCAAGACAAATGATTTAGGCATTTGAGATGGAACCACAACATCATTGTTCTTGCACCGTTGGAATGAAAAATTCCAAAACAATGAATGGAGAATAAATCTCCCTTCCTCTACTGAAGGAAAATAAATTTCTTTGATGGAGACAAAGTTTCAATCACTTTGAAAACAAACTATTCCTTCAATAACTCAAAAAAACTATTACCGCTATTCCTTTGAAGGGATTACAAAATTATGGTACTGCAAAACCTACGATTACGTAAAACCAACTCAGGATCTGTTCAAAACAAACATACATCTCTGAAACACTGCAAACACGTATTTTCCGCTATAGCTAGCGTACATACACCTTAAAGTTACGAATTAGTCTTTCACTTTTTGCAACATTTGTGTAATAAAAATTTAAATCTTGTCTATAAAAAAAAGTTTGCCAAGCTTTTTTGTCCCTTTTATTTTATGTACCATAACATATAAAATATTATAATAAACCCTCTTTTGGAAAATAAAATTAAAACTAAATTATATTTACTTTCGACATGTATGATATATATATATATATATATATATATATATATATATATATATATATATATATATATATATATATATATATATATATATATATATATAACATATGTTTAAAACATATGTATATATTAAACTATCAAAACATTAAAGAACCCTTTCTGTCGGACAAAATGCGGAATGGGTGAATTTCAAACCAAATTACGGCGTTCCAAATGGGATCTTGTGTCTTTCTAATTTTATTTCAATTCTCAATCCAATGTACTTTATAAAAATTGAGTCCGGTTTGAGTTTTAGATTCCCCGCCATTCATGTGATCCAATATTAATACTCACGTGTCCTCCTTTAATTCGCGTATCGGGTAAATTTCTGTTTGTTTAATTTTTGGTTGGTAGTTAACGTTAATCTTGGTTGTTGTGTTTAAATACAATCCCCTGCTTGCTCTGACTCATTATGACGTCTACAAAAAAACGTAGAATTTTAAATCTTCAATTAAATTTTTGGATGGCATACAGTAACCTCAAAAAATATTATTTCCTTTACATCGAATCCCCTTCTGTTTGTAATGATTGAAGTTAAATTCAACGACCGCGAGGTTTAATAAGTGAGGGTGTAAAGTAACTTTTTATCGATGAAGTCTTGGATTAAGATCATCTATTCATTTTGTAGGGTCTTATGGTTTTTTAGTTTTAGGTTGGGCTTATTGAGTCTAGAATAGTTTTTAATTGAAAAAATTGCTATCAATTAAAAAATTTTAGTTCTTTTTGTCAAATTTACTTGTAGGCTGATAGGAAATAAAACTGACAATGGTTGTATCTTAAATTTGTGGAAAATAATTTAGAAATGAAACCTTTTTGTTTAGGTTGTTGTTTGATTGTAAACCCATTCAAATTACTAGGGGCATTATTAGAACAATAGAACCTTGTTTGAACTCAAATTTTGTCAAAGAATTAATGACTTGCCTTTTGGTGAAATTTTGGTTTTCCTTTCTTTGATAGTTTTGGTGTATCTAATTGAATTAGTTGCCTAAGGCATTTTGGTTACAAACTCACTCATTTTCATGTGATATTAGCCTTGTGGAATACATTTGATTGTGGTCTTGTTAGATCTACAACATTTGTAGTTGTTTTAGTCTTATGGTGAGAATTGCACTTTTATTATGATACGTTGATGCAATATTGTCATTTAATCCTTCTTGCGGAGGTAGCATGTTGAAAGTTTCTTGTAAAACATTTAGTATTTTCGCTTGACATGATCCTATCTGACATCATACACTTGGCAAAATTCACTTATTCAAAGTGTGCGGACATTCTTGCAAAATTTCAAATATTTATATTTTAAACCATTATCTTTTCATGTATTGAATCTTTGAAAAATGTGAAAAAGACTTTGGTATGAAACCAAGCGGTGGCGAATAATTTCGGCACAACAACCACTTCCAAGACATGATTTAGAAGTAGAACAAATGTGCTTATGAAGCATGAAGATATCCTTGATGCATTGTCAATGTTTGGCTAGTTGACTGGAAAATAACTCCATGTCCCTAGAATATTGATCTTCAATGCAAATTAAATGCCAGGAGAAGATCATGTGGCTAACAAGCTGAAATTGGACCCCCAGAGCTGCGTGTCTACAATCGCTCTGTTAGCATTTCCTTGGACTGCCGCTCTTTTCCTCGAGCACGAGTCTTAATTGACTTTCTTTCTTAAGGTTTATTATCAAATTAAATGGGGTTGTTAAATAAATTACTATCCACAATGGTTGGACTTTAATTTATTTTCCTGACTTTATATTATCTCCAAGCCTTATAACTTATTTAACAACACTGTATTTATGCATCCCGTTTCTTTCTAAATAAATAACTTGTAATGAACTTTGACTCTATATTTCACCACCCATTTACAACAATCACACTCCAGGACTTATACTAGTATCATGTCGTTTAATTAAACAATTTCATTATACTCAGTCCTATATATGGAAGTAACCAATCAAACACGTATCATACACATTATCATCCGCACATAGTTAACGGGGCAAGTTCAACGTGCGACCACCGTCCGATGGCCCTTCTACAAATCAACGACTCTTGGTAATTTCGCTTGGCTTCCAACGTCGGGCTTTAACGTGCGATGGCGCGGGTTAAACAGTGGTTTTCTGGGGGTCACTTCGCCACGTGTCTCATTCCCTATGGAATCGCTCGCGAATAGGAAATACCGCCTACTCCGCAAAAGCGGTGCGATATGGGCAACCCGCTTTTGTGATTCCGCTCGTGGTTTTGGTAGAGGGCTTGACCACGGGTGCATGTCTGGTTCCGCTATCCTTTTGTTTGTTAACTCATGTCCAATCCTCGGGTCAAGTTCCGAAAGCACAACAATTTTGTCTCTTTATTAAGCGGGATTTTTATATTTGAACAGTTTTCACGACCCCGGTTCTCTACACAGACCTCGCCTTCGGGTGGGGTGAGTTCACAGGGTTATCCAACAATTTATGGGAATTCAAAGACAGAAGAATGGAATTATCAGTACCCAATCGCCTCATAGTTAAAAAATTCTTCACAATTAGCAGTTCGAGATAATTCAATGGCAACTAAGCTTGGAAATCATTTAACTGGAAACAATTGTTCACACACAGAGGTTTATTGCAGAAATCCCCTCTCTACTCTCCTCTTCCCTCTCTACTTTTATTCATCCGAGGAAGTACAATTTATATACATAACATATGGCTCTTCGGTTCCTCTGAGAGGACCGTTATAGAAATCAAAAGGTCTAATTATAATAATTCAACTAACTGAAACTGTTCGACTCCTACAAATCTAACTAGTCTAAGTAATACAGTCAGCTGAGGTATTGACACCTAGCTGTTACAATTCAAATGTTTTCGAACCCTCCTAGCCACAACATGTGGACAAAACCTCCTACATTTCTAGCTAGTGCCTAATGCCACTGCATCATCGTGTGACATAAACCTATTAACAAATTGAATTCCTTGAATTTCACCAAATATTTTCTTTGAATTCCTTGCTTTTAAAAGCCAATGATATCCCTTATTGTGTTAATGCTACGTAAATTCCTTGTCCTAGTGCCTCACACTCTACTATGAATGTTTTACCAAAAGTAGGTGCAACCGATGTTGGTGTAGAAGTCATGGCATCCATTGAAAGAGAGAATGCCAAAGTAGCCTCATCATTCCATATAAATGATATTTTCTTCAAGAGATATGTGAGTGGACTTGAAATGCATGCATAATTCTTAACAAATGATCAATAATATCATGTAAGTCTAAAAAATCTTCTAGGAACCTTGATTTTCTTAGGAATAGGTCATTTTGTAATAGCTTGCATCTTTTGAGGCTCCAACTTCACTCCTTCCTTTAAAACAATATGAACCAAATACTCTAATTCTTATTTCCCAAAAGCACATTTGGATATTTTTACATAAAAATGATTGTTCTCAATAATTTATATAACTTTTCCACATGTTTAGTGTGGTATTCCCATGATTTATTATATATATGTGTATTATCAAAGAAAACCAACACAAATTTTATAAGATGGGATCAAACAAAATTGTTCTTAAGTCGAGCCCGCCGAACTTCAAACGACGATAAACCATAATTCAAACCAAATTTGCGTTCCAAAATAGCCTGCTGACGTCGGCCAATTTTGTGACGTGAAAACCAAATGAATTCCGCCCTAATATTTTTTGGGTCCGAAGTTGGGTTGGTGTACGGAGGGAGAGTTGTGACGCGAATTTCTTATCAAATTCGCCCTAATATTTTTCGGGTCCAGATTTCCACTGCGCGAGCGGCCCAAACAAAGATCCGCTCCAATCAATTTCTGCCACGTGTCCTCAATAAAAACTTGCCCTGCTCCTGGCTGCGGGTGCATTCGATGGCGTTTAAGGCGATGGGACATGGATATGGCGATTTCATATCAATCGCATTAACATTTAATGCTGTTCAATTAAGTTTTCACATCAAATCCGCATTAATTAATTTTTAACACTATTCAAGATCGGACCTCCACTCCTCTTAGCGATTCTGCACGCTCCAATATGATCCGGCCTTTGGCTCTCATTATTAATGATCAGAGATTAATTATGACGGGCGTCCTTTGATTGCATTGCAGTCGGGTTGAAAAAATGGCGTTTATCTATGGTTTTTCAGATGAGCTGGTTGCTGGATTACACTGCCTGCTAACTGTGACGATAAGGAGAAGTGGCCAGCTGAACTGCTGCCTAGACCTTGCAACATATCTGCATTTCTCTCAGTTCTGTCTCTGTCTGTCTTCCTCTGTTAATTGGAATTCTGCTTCTCCGTCTCCTCTTGTGCCCACTGCGCCTGAGACTGCACCCATGCCTCGTGTGCGTCATAGGATGCGTTGCCGCAGGGGGAGCACTAGAGGTCAACCCCTGTGCGCTCCCTCCAGCCCCTCAACAGAGTTGACTTCCGGCCAGTCCAGTGATTATTACGCAGGTCGATATCCAAATACTAGGAGTGGGCAGGGTCGGGTTGTAGGATCTGGCCACCGTATGGATTCCCCTGCTCCTCGCTTCCCCACCGCTAGTTCACCTTCTCCCACGACGCGCACTGCGCACTTTTCCTTTAATTGCTATCTCAACCGCCTGCGAATCACGGCTTTAGTCACTGTGGTCTTCCGCGAGGAGGCCCAAACGGAGGAAGAATGCACCCGTCCGGTGGGTCTGAGCTCGGAAAAAGCCGGCCAGCATTTGGGCCTTCAGGAGAGGAGCCGTGGCATGCATGTGGAGGTAGCACCTAGCGATCCTGGACCTTCCGAAGGATGGTGCCGAATCGTGGAGGAGTAGTTTGGTTAATTTTTTTTTCTTGCTTAGCAGGCCCACTTAATTGCGCTGCTTTTAGATTATTTTACTGTGCTGGACCTTTGTAATATTTTTGAATTCTGTAAATTAAACGTTCAAGACT